>OX439042.1:43037023-43637023 GCA_949317995.1 Acholoe squamosa
TGTTTCTGTTATATAAATGACTATATATGACTTGTCTACATACAGAGATTCATCCTTTTCGAGGCTAAACGTTGATGGGCCTCATATACATGTATACTCTTATGCCTAGTGTTCTAATACACCATCGCGTGGTATTTGTTCATTGAGTCAAATGCTAGGCCACAAATGCTGAGCACATTTTATATGATACATATGTACTTTTACATATACGTACAACTGACATAACTTTACTTAAGACAAAATTTACAACTCCTCTGTATGTACATAATACAAGCATTGTCCAAGCACACGGTCTCTCACCTTATGAGATGCCCGGATCATTGGCACAGTGAACCAAGATACCAACACCATTAATGCGTTGTTACGTGCCGCCCACAGCCCCTGCCACATTCACTATATAAGGAGAGTCAGTGCAACAGGATCCGCAGGCGGAAATGCACATCAATGGCATCATAGGTAGTTACTATCACCAAAATGTTCTGTATTTTATAAATTACATATCAGAACTAAGGGAAGTAAATTTCCACTGGAAATGGATTCCTGAAGATGTTGTCGTTGACTTTATTTCTATTCTCTGATCCCGTCGACACAAGGTTAATGCTGCTGCTCGCGGTGACACCTGAGTTTCACCGGCCGGGCAAAAAGTGTGTAGCGTGAGAGCACCTCTGGAGACGGCAGAGTTCTGGAGGGTATTCCAATTATGCTGAGCCTGATCACTAACACAATTAACATCATACATACCAAAAGACTGGTACAGAAGCAAACAGCTCTTCTTGAAGCTGCTCCGTGAATTATTCACCAATGCCATACAAGGCAGGCCAGCAGCTTGAGTCGTTGGTATGCCTCCATATTGAGGCTAGGCAGAAAAGGGGGTTCAGGATCTGGGTGGTGGTGTTTAATCCATTTTTTTTCGATGAACAGAACTGAGAAGACGAGACTACACAGTGAAGTAGGCCAACAGAGGTGGGTTACATTACAGATGATGGTGCCGGTGTCACGACAAATTGTATTAAGTCGAGGAGAATGGCTTGAGGTTGGTCAGTAGAGGAAAGTGACGGGACCATGATGGGTGGTTTTAATTAAAGAGAATGGAGTCGGGATCCTGGTTCTGCAGCTGTGCTATGTGCCGGAGAACATCCTTCTTCGTAATGATGCCAAGCAGTCGACTAGAAATGAAAAATGAAAAATCGGATAAACAACATTTTCCTGTTGAATAATGCATATATACCTTTGAATTTATCATTAACATATTTTTCTGAAGGGGAAAGTGAAAGACACAGATGATAAAATTGGTTATCAAATAATCTATATGAACACAGTTGGTGACATTATGCAAAATTGCTACTACAGTATACAAATTGAACTTCTACTTCTGAACTAGTTATAAAAGATACCTTTATGACTGTACTTACCCATTGTGAGTGACTAGCGTCTGCCTCAGACCCAACTTACGGAACATCTCCAAAACAGTTTCCATTGGAGTTTGATCCGTAATTGTAACTGGAGCCTGTCACGACACGAGTAATGGTGAAAATTGAGCAATGAACAGCACAAGGCATGTATACACAAACTTTACTCAGTATTCAAAACTCAACTCAAGTGTATGGTATCTATCATATTCATGATTCATGAAAAACTAACAATCAAGAGAATAAAATACAGTACTTGTACCCCCCACGTTAGTAAAAGGTATACAAGTTGCATTCCTTACTAATTATATGACTTACCATGTCCAAGATGCGCTTCAGTTTGAGTGGCTCGGGCCCCCCAACTAAAGTGTTGACGGGCACATTACTGCTGAAGTAGACGAAGGAGTTACTAACCACCCCGTCCTGGTTCTTCCTCGCATTACCTGAAACAGGAGTGCTGATTAAATACAAGTAGTAATATCCATGCATGAATCATTATCACAAAGATGGCTTTTTCCTACCTGATCTACATTAACACTGCCAGATCACCGATTATTTGATATTAAAATAGAATCTCATGTTAAAAGATATCAGTTCTTCTCTTTGTACCACTTGATGTACGGTAGTTAGTAGTTACATAGCAGCTATAGTTAAATGTAATCTGTTATAATACATATGGATCATCCATGATAAAAAGAGACTTTTTTGAGGGTTTTTTGTCTACTACGTTATAGTTAGTTTAAACAATGTTTGGTGTACTCACTGACTGCAAGGTTAAGGTCTCGTCGTAACACAAACCCTACAAGGTACTGAGATTCGTGAGACACCACTACCGGGAAACCGTTGTGGTCTGTGTTTTGTAAAATACTTTCTGCAAACAAAATCAATTTCGTTACAGGTCATTTCATCAATATGTTTAACATAGGGTATAGTTTCTCTTTCTGTATGTGAAAACTTTGCTTGGATGGACCTTTGCCCTTTAAGCCCCCTAGTAGGTTCTCTACATTATGATCAAAATGGCTCTCCTAAGATGCCAAGATAATATGGAAGCTAGTTTTTGATTTAATCCTGAAGCTTTCAAGATATATTGGAAAAGCTTTTCTCACTTACCTATATCTTCTACAGTCATAGAATCCTGGGTAACCACACAGAGAGGAGGGTCCGACCGCCTGAAAGAAAGTTATAAATGTCTTTAATCCTTTGAGGGCAGCACAATGGTTTACTATCTGTTCAGAGCAGTATGTCCACTAAAATTGGTTCTGTAATGTACATTCATCACTGGCAAATATACATGACCTATTGAGGCATAAGGCCATCCTTAAAGGATCGATATCAAGTTCATATCAAATAACTTCAAGGACTGGCCATTTATCTGCACTTGTCTGCATCATAACGACACTTAATCTAATGATTGGGTAATGTGTGTATCATACCGTACAACGCAAGACTAAATGTCATCATTTTCACATTTCCCATAATTTCGGCACAGAGAGAAAACTATGTAAAAGATGCATTCACAACCAACTGCGTTCATCAGGCACACCTTCAAAATACGTCCTCTAGTAAATGACGTTCTCAGGTGATTATTTTTTCACCATTTTTAATTAGTATACTGTGATATTTTTATGATCACATAAAATAAATTCTTGGAATGGATTCCAACTATTGGTGTAGTTCTTAGAGGATAGGACATTTTCAAACAGAATCAAACAATGCACTAGATGTGCTCTGGAAATATCCTTATCATGATGGATTACACAAAGATGCCACTCACTGGCCGACAGAAAACCAGAACTGAACTTTGGACACATTTTCCCAGGAATTTAACACGATTTAATACAGAAATCTTAGAATCAAAAGCAGGAATTCCTGGTAAACCAGGGAAAGTGGCATCTCTGATTACAGGAGGCGATAAATCTATTGCATTGTATTCTCAGTGCAGTTTGCAATATATTTCAGATATCAAACGAATGGACATGTAGAAATCTAATTTTTGAATCACAATCCCACAACTTTAACTATGTTTGGTGTAACCAAAACAACATCAATACAATCTTGAATGACAGATTATTATCATCATTTCTGGACCATATTCACCTAAGTCAGGTCTACTATACTAGTAATAGGGAATTGTACCGTAAATCCCTGCACCTCATGTACACGCCACATCCCTACTTTGTGACACTGATACAAGCCACACCTGGGATCTCTTCCTGAGCAGTCTACAGCTCTCGAGATATATACATGTATCAGAAGTTTTAGGGTATTTTTGATGACAATGGTTGATCTAAGGCGGTCATTTCAAAAGAAGTTCATGTGGGTGAAACGAAATAGGTTACACCACATAACTAAGGGCTCCTGCTCCTAGTCCGGTCCCTGAACACAACGACTGGCATACTGGTTGTAGTTATAGCTACTTATAGCACAGAACATTTATAGTCTTAGTCATACAGAACTACTGAAAGAATCATGGCAAAAAGTATACATACTGTACAACCTATTTCATACAAGTCTCTTATGTTTTGAGTGTAAAAGAGTTGTGTGTATTTTGACATTTTCCCTTTCTTCCTTTTTCTTCTGAAAAGACGAGCTAACGCTGAAGTCTCCTAAATGTTGGTAATGATTATTTTATTGAATGTTCAAAATATAAGAGTATATCATCCTAATAAAGCACGCAACTCATTGTGCAAGACAACTATTGAAGAAAGGATACAAGACTACAAAGCTAAAACGTGGGAAGGCAGGGATGGAGGGAATGGTACAAAGAGAAAAGAACAAGAAAGTATATATCAAATCTTCAAAATTCAAGAAATGTCTGGGAAAAAAACGAAAGAAAGAGGAGATTCAACTTGATGTTGCTGAAAACTGTGAGGTAAAGGGGGAAACATATCCATAATCATCATTTAGATTATGATTATCGTCAAGCAGATTGGTGGTGTCATAGTAAAAAATATGTAATGTTAACAGAGACTCATGCGAACAGGCGACTTACGTTCCATAGCTGTAAGCGGGGTAATGTGGGAAGACAAGGTGGCATGAGGTTATATGTAGATTTGGGACTAGAGATTGGTCATTACGTCTATTGGCCACTAGCTGGGCTGGAGCTGGTTCCGGGGACACGCACTGATAAGAACTGATAAAATGGGACCAGCATGTCCCTGGAATTTAGTGTTAACCAGGGACAAGGTACCCATCATGGTATGTCTTATCAGTGGGTTTTAGCTCAAACAGCGAAATTCAAGATGGTGGCTCCACAAGGCCTCCATACTGAGTCCTATAAGGATGGCATGAGGCCTCGTATCAGAACCCATCTGATGAGTGCATTATTCAGAGATGGGTCAAAGCATCATGCCAAAAACGGCCGTAATGCACATGTATATAAAAGCACTCTGCCATCCTTACAGGGTCAAACAAAACATATAATGTAGCTTTACGGACGACTGAAATTAAAAAAAATATATCCCCTTGACACATACACTGTTCAAAGCTTCATCTTTTTCATTTTTTCCCCAATGGATTCAAGGGTTTTTCTTCGTGTGTATGCAAGACGACACTTTATTGGTATCTGTGTTCAAAGAACACACATGAAAAAAAAACAAAAAACGTGTTCATTATTTATGTAACGTGTGATATGCTTTTACGGCTTGTGACCTTTTACATGTATACACAGAGATTTTATTGGAATTATGAGTTATTTTTTGAAACACACACACACACGAAAGGAGAATGATTAAGAGAGATAAAATCATAAGGTTTCTGGCATATAGAGCGGCGATGGAAGCTGTGTGTAAAACATGTGAAAAATCAAGATGGTGTAAGGAAACATAAGTGTGCAGTAAGCAATCACACACTCAGTGCGACAAACTTTGTGCAAACACTTTAACTAAGACAAAGTCACCGGATTCCCGAAATGATTAGCTGAAGAATACCCACCCTCTTCCATAGTCATGTTTGATTTTGGAAGATCGTTGGAAATTGTTAAGGGACGGGGCAGTGAGGAAAAGAGTTACCTGTTCCTTTTTTTCCTTTTCTTTTTAATTTTTTTTTTTTTTTTGATTTACCCCTTTAAAGAAAGCATGACAATCACAACTCCAAGATCGTTATTATCATCTTGCACAAAGTCAGTGGGTTGGCCCTGAGTTGCCTTTAGTGTACTATGCTGATTTTACTTAAGGCTAAACTAAAAGTTGTGGGTTTCAGGTAACCCGACCCCACCTAGTTTCTTTTCTTCCATTTTAAAAAAATTTTTTGGGGTGATTTTTTTTTTCAGTTGTCTGCGAGTCATGGGTGTGTGTCGCATGTCGTTGTCACATGTCCCTACTTTTTTTTTCCAGCATGTCACCTGACACACACTTTTTTTGGGGCTTAATTGAACTGAATTGGATTAAATTGCATCCACCCTGTACTAGGCTGTAGCGTTACTAAGATGTTCTAGGGATTGTATCAACCACACAGGATTACCATAGTGCAGGTATTACTGGTGAGGGCAGTATTCACTTGTCCTTGAATGTGTAACCTAAGCAGTGAGCCATGTCAAGAAGGTATCATGTAATCTTTTAGAGGGCCATAGCACCTTGATCAATGGAAATGCTCTTTCATCGAAATGACGCATGAATACAGCAATCACAATTTACTTGCACTCATACATCAAAACACCCCTCACATACTGACTTATTCCTGGAAGGGGGTGGCGAATTGGTCACCCAGGGTTGGTGCAAAATGACAGGAAAAGTCCCATGGAACCTTGAGGCATCAGGCTCTGATTGAGAGGTGTATATTTTATGAATGTCAATATGGAACTTACCGAGGCCTCATTACATCGGCCGCTAACGTAGTATGCGTGAACTCCTCCTTACTATCCAGGAAGGGATAACCATTGAGACGTATGTGAGCATCATATCTGAACAGAGTGTTAAGGCAAGTACCACTAGCAACAGAAAACATCTACAGGTAAGTCACAATTATCTGTTTTCTCCACATTTAAATGAAAGGGCTATACTTACTTATAAGTTTGGTTACAAAGATTCCACTTACGGTACAAACCCCTGATAATTCTATATCGTTATATATGCTTACCCCGGTATTCCTTAGATGTCAATAGAATTATCAATTCAAGTCTAATAGTAATAAGTTTATTAAAAGTTCTGTCTCGTGTACTTTTACGATATACATGTGGTTTTCTAGTTAAGGATACATTCCTTCTCGTCCGAAGGCGTCGCCCACCCATTTGGCAGTCATGATGGCTGCCATGAGAGGCACGATATACTGCAGACCTCCCGTCAACTCAAACATGATCACCACCAACGACACTGCAACATACAGACATATGCTATTAATGAAGTGAATAGCACAGCAGAATCTTTCTTTGTAAATATACAGAGCTTGTTTAAATATTTTAATTTTTATTTTGTTTTTAACTAAACTAAAAGCTGCATACAGTTTTTGGCTGTATTGGTACTGCATGTGAGCAAAGGATCAGAAATATCAGGGCACAATGTTATCTTTAGAGGGTTGATTAAACATAGAGTAGACACAAGTATTAACTCACCTGTCATTCGTGTGACCCCGCCAAGTGCTGCGGCTGCACCCACCATGGCGTATAACCCGGGTGTGACACACGTGTGTCCACTCGTACACATCTCATAAAACAAATAGTGGTTCCGGAATGTGCTGCAATGCAAGAGTATTACAAATTACAATGTAAATCAAGGCTTCATTAAGTTTTAATTGACGCTATTTACCACTTGAACTATTTATCTCGTTATGTATACCTGTGTAATACTTCTTAATGGTTCGTGCATTTTCAATCTGACCTTTACTTTTACATTTGCTAATATCAATTCTAGCACATGTCAAAGCCTGTTTGTGTCATTCCTCTTGTTCACTTTACTTTATGATTTATAAAATTATACTATTGGCACAAACTCGTTATATATAATGCGAATTTTCAAAATTCAAATTAATACGAAGAAAAACAAGAAATGTAAGCAAAGGATGACAGTGTTGAGGGTACTCACTATGCTAACTGTTCCATCCCGATGCCAATCATACGGCCACAGATGGCACCCACTGTCATACTGGGGATAAACAAACCTGCTGGCACCTGGTCAGGGGTACAGAAATGTCATTAGGTACAGGAGGAAATAAGGATAATCTGTTTGTACTATTAGTGATCAACTATATGGGTTTCGATGGTATACTCAGCCTCCTATGGCTATGTGTATTAGCTATAAAAATCTTAGGCCCCATCACACAGGCCTATTTCAGGCCCTATCCCTAGGATTTTTGCCTAGGCCGTTTCAAGTCCCATTTTTAGTCCCACATTACACTTTGGCATCACATTTGAGATAAAGACATAACATATGGATACATCAGGCAATCATTTCTGGGACTTACTTTAATTCCGAAGGTGAAGATGGTGATTATAGATTTAAATACTAGAGCCAATGCTAACATCCACATTGCGTTGATAACCCCACTCCCGAGGGGTGCGCTGCGTACTGCTGTCGTGTTGGTCATGTCCCACATGTTCCTCTTATAGTCACTGAAAGAACCATAACAACATGAAACTTAGATACAGGCTAACTACCAAGCCACACACCAGGAAAAGATGGACAGTGGAATTGTTTTTGGGGAATAATACCGTGGGTTTCAGACACCAACTTGCTCATAAAACAACATTTCTATAGATTCAGCGTACCTTTTATTCTGGAAAATTTCTGTGAATTGAGAGAATGTAATACACCTTTAATTTGGTGCCACTGGAATTTATTTTGTTGCTTCTCATCTTCAACGTAAAATCTACCCTCTGTAGGCTTGAGATATTACATGTATAGGTTTTGCATTGATGACAAACACACATAGAAAAATGTACTCGTTACACTTTCCACTAAAATAAATATGAGAAATGCGTTCCTTACCACAAAGGGTTATCGTCCTCTGGTCCACACTGTTTTACTAGTAATTTTATGAGCTCACTTGAATTCATTCTGCAAAGGTAAAGGGCGCATGTCAGGATGAATTATATAAATATCTTCAAGCCTTCCTTCCCTATTTTCAGTAATTTGCATTTAACTATATTTGCAACATATGTGTGCTTTTAAGCACCCAGTGTACAGATATCTAAAGGACCATATTCTAGATTTACATACCTTGTATATGGGTTGGGAAAGGCGATGACGGCAGTGATTAAAGTGATAGCCAGTACCTCCGTGATCGGGTACTTGCCCAATATTGACGCCTTACGGTGTTGGCACCAACGGATGTTGCACTTAAGGAACATGGCCCCAAACAAACCCTGCAACAAGAATAAACATCATTAGTACTGAATGTCGTCTTACAGAAAGAGGTCCATGTCAGAGGGCTGATAGAAGTATTTTGATTTAATATTACATTTTTCATCATTATTCTTTCTATCAAAAAATAAAGACAAAAACAAACCTACCCCGAGAACACCGATGGCTATGAATGGTAGGAGCTCTACCAGGTACCACGGGTTGTTATACTCAATGAAGAACATCACCAGGTGGTCGTTGCCAAAGGGATTAAACGACCGAAGAACAAACGCCGCCGCCAACGCGCAGAAGAAGGAGCGCCAGAGCGTCTTGAGCGGGAAGTAGTAGCTGACTTCTTCTAAGGAGAACAACACCCCGCCTATGGGGGCTCCAAACGCCACGCTCACCCCGGCTGCTGCAGCCGCTGATAAAATCTGCAAGGAGTTTTTTATGGCATGTATTAGAAACAGCATTTCATAACAAGAGGTGTGACAGATATAAAAGTATATTTCAATATCAAATGAAGGGGTGATCATGATCATATATCATAGCAATTCACAGTGCTCATAGGTGGTACTAAAGCCTTTGGGAGATTAAACTTCTGTACCAATTGAAAGTACTTCAAAATGGAAAGAACTTCTTGGTAGGGGCCATTTTCATATGCATGTATAAGGTAGTTGAATCTGAAATTGACCCATTAATACAGTTGATATAATTCCTGCAGGGCATTATTTTTAGTCGATTAATACTCAATACAGTGAATTGATACAATGATTATTCCAAGGAATGTCATAATTCACAAGAGATGACTTATGTTATATTTTTCGGGAGCTTTGTTTGAATTCTTTTTTAAAACCAGGAAAGCTTTTTTTTTTTTTATATATATTGCTTTGAAAATAAAAGAATTTGCATCCCTGGAATCCAGGGCCCAGGGGCTAAGAACTGAGACACAGTCATTTGGAGTCAAATTGAGTCAATTAATTTTCTTGTTTAACAATTAAAGCAAACCGAAACCACCAATCTTTTTCTTCACGTCTGATTGACAAAAAATGTCATAAAACATCGCAAATGCTTTGTAATTAGTTTATCTTTTCATTCTTTAGTTTCTTTTCTGTCAAAGCAAATGTCTGAAACGATTGATAGCAGAAACTTCTCTGCACTCTTCATTCATTGAGACATTTTTAGTAATGAACATCTAGAATGTATATCAAAGTGAAGTGAACTGTTATGATAACATAAATCTGCCCATGTTCATACTACTGTAAAACCAGGCCTATAAGCCGCGTTTTATAGACCATTTCAGAGGCACAATATGGCTTATAGATTCCTCAAGTCATGGTGCGGCTTATATGTGCGTTTTTTACATACCATAATCTCCCACTATAGGGCACATCTCGTGCATTAGCCACACCCTGAGTTGAAAGAAAACCTATAAGGCACATCTGGGCCGATTTTTGGAGGTGTAGTTCTTACTATTCTATAGTAAAAATGCCGTGCCTATAAGACGCACCCAGACTTTGGGCTGATTCTATAAGGCACAGGCGGGCTCTGATTCACGTACAAGACGCACCTTTTACACGGGAGATTACGGTATATAGAGTGTACTAAGGAAAAAGAACCATTTCAGACCGCACCCCCACATAAGCATTCTACTAAAGTCGGGATGCGGCTTGTACGCAGACCTTACTCACCTCTCGTTTTTTGGCTTCATTCTTGCCATATTTGGGGAACAGGTAGGAGAAGATGTTTCCGCAGCATGACGCTACATGTACGAGAGGGCCCTCCTTTCCAAGAGAAAGGCCGGCCGATACGGCCAACATCATACACACTGACTTGATGATCAATGTCCACTTCCCCAAGTAGCCACGGATAATGAACCCGCTCAATATTGTTTTTATCTGCAACCAATAAAGATAATTTCATTGCACTTGTTGCTTAATTTTATAGATGTTTGTGAGAAACAAATGTATATCTTTAGCTATTTTGAAGGAACAACATTACAATTTACATGGCCCTCAGGAAAGTACATATTAAAAGGAACATAAATGTAATAGTAATATGTTCTTCTTTCTTTTGAAAGGGCACTGGTCATCTAATCTCAATTTCAAGATGCAGAGATAATGCATTATCAGCTGTCTCCGGACACATTATCCAGCATATTTATATTATTCAATTTAGACGAATTGATGTTTGACACTGACCTCAGGAATTCCTGAGCCGCATGCGTAAGGTGCAAAGACACGCACGAGCATGACGGCAAGGGTAGCGAAGAACAACGACCAGACGATGTACATGAAGTAGCGGATTATATAGGCGCCTGCACCCAGATTGTCTCCGAACAACTCTGACCATGTGTACCACTGCAGTAGAATGGAAGGTGTTACAAATGGTAATTCATCCAATCATTTAGAAGTAATAATTTGACGACTTTCTCGTCTGTAAAGTGGACATTTACTAGATTGAGGGCGTTTGATACATAGAATATGGTAGCTAAAATCTAATTGGCGTTCTATTGTTTGTAACATGGACGAGAGTGTCACGCAGAAATCTATTTCAAACCGACTTTTAATTAAAGTTTAATTGCTTGTCAAAGCTGCTAACAACTACATCAAAGGGCTGGACAAATATCTTCACAAGTCATATCAATGGAATAATTGCAATGAGGCGGGATAACAAGTACTACAAGATGACGGGCAAAACTCACTGGCCCAGAGCTACCTACAGTAAGGATCTCTATACATGTATGCATAGCCTAAGCAGAAGACAACATACCCGAGTACCAGACCTTTTGTCAGAAAGAAATCTGTTTGACAGAACTTACATCGTCGCATCCCTCCTCATCAAATGATGTGTCATTGTTACTCCAGCAGCACTGCTCGCGGTTAAACCAGAAGGCGTTCAGACAGATGCCCTCCTTCAGGTCTGACATCCACGTGGTGCCGATGTCGATGATGGCCGCGCACACACCTTGAACGAAAGGGTTAATTACAATTACTTCAAATTTCTCGTATTATTTATAAGTAGTTTTTTTCCACATCGATTACAGTAACAATGGTCTTCCATATTCATAACCATCCAAATCAAATTAGTGTTTATATACTATAATCTATATCTAAAGCACCTTTTTTCTTCTGCATTTGAATATTTTTTTTATGGAACCCTCCAAGTAGGCAGTCAGCTGACAGCTACTATCAATTGCACATTCAAGCGAGCTCCCTAACTAGAACCTCATGTGTAATACTACAGACATTCACCACCATGACTTCTACTACGACTATGTGTAAGAAGATCTGTTTCTCACCTGCGGCACATCCCACGAGCAGCACACACACCCACCCTGACCATGCATCGTGCGCGCCTTTTAACTTCTCCAGGCAGCTCTCATGTTTCTTTTTGGTGATGGCTCGGTGCCGCATCCGATCCCGCGCAATGTCCCGCAGCCAATCAATAGTGTGGAAATCATCGTACTGACCAATCCCTGGCGGGAGGTCGTCCAATGTATCCATGAGGTTCGTGGACCCTGGAATGAGAGAGAAGTGAAAATGGTTAGGTATTTAATCAAATGAACTTATACATGCAAGATAAGAAAGATATGTACCTAGTTCCTCTTTGTGACTGCCTTGGCATCACACACACTAGCTTGCTGACCCCACTGTGGTTTAATCAATAATCGAATATTCCCCTCCACCATTGTCATTATGTTTTTTTTTCAATTCCTTTTGTATTGCACCTCTCCTAAATACATTATAACAGCTGCAGGGAACATATATGAGAGATAACATTGACAAAACAGTTTGTGATTTATATCACACAGGCAGATTATATTGAATGTAATGTAGGTATGTGGCCTTATTACTACTGATAAACTACATGATTGAACGTCCAATAACGCCATGCATATTACATGAGGAAAAGTGACACTGCATGAAAGACGATCAAGCCGTATAAAAAGCATCAAAAATAAGAGAAATGAACCAAAGAGCTTCAGTTAGCATCCCTTTTTGTGTAGTATGCCCAGGGTATCTACATACTGGCCAAATAGCTGACTGATGGCTTCTCAAGACAGACATGTATTTTAAGCCATTATTATGTAACTGTATTTAAGTCTATTCTTAGCTCCTATACATCTACTCCTAAGAACATTAACTTCCTAATACAAAGATATCAACCCTTCTTCAAGAAAACTTCTATCATTTTGTATTATTCACAGTCGCAATTTTGCATACTCTAAATGTTGTAGTCTATAACTCACGGCAATGATACATAAAATGTTAGAATGGACAATCATGCCCTTGGGTATATGAACCTGACTGGTGGCGGCGGGCCTAGTCCCATTCAGTCCTTGACCCACAGACAGAAACATTGGCACACAGCCACCCTGTCTCACTACCAGTTCCACTACTAGAGGTCTGTGACTGTGAGCACATGGACACAGTGAGAACTGAATGATACTCAATAGTACCGGTATATTGAGTATAGGTCTGGACTCTGCGTGGGGCAGGACAGTACCAGAAGAACGCACTGGGTCTCTTAACATAACTACCGTAAACTCCCGCGTATAAGACGCATCCTCTTGGCCAAACGAAATGCTGGGGCGTCTTATAGCTTTCTCTCAAGTTGGGGGTGCGTCTTATACGAGGGGTAATTTTACTATAGAACGGTACTGGATTTACAAAATTGGTACCTAAGAGGTGCGTCTTATATGCGAAAATGCATGTGCTGAGTTTGGGGTGCGTCTAATACGTGCAGCGCGTCTTCTACGCGGGAGATTATGGTACCAAGCTTTTATTATTTATCATAATGTTACATACACATAGGTATATTGGGTAAACATGTTTACTGTGTATATATATATACCACATAGGTGTGACATTTCGTGCCAACTAGAATGTCACTGATTAGGATATAGGGACACCAGCCCAATATACATACTGTAAAATGCCAGCAGTAAAAACTCATAAAAGTAACATATATCCCTAACGAGGATTATCGCTGTGGGCGTGTCTCCGAGGGTCCACCAGTCATATGGGCATGATCAGGTGGCGGCCGTATAGAATATGTGGAGTCACACGCATTTCATTGTGTCCTTAGATAGAATAAAATACAATTTTAATGCAAATACAAAAGTTGTATACTCAATACATGTCATGTCTCACTTAACCGGCCACCTCCGTTTCAGATAAAAATTGACTGGTTCCTGAATCGACTGGTCTTTTGAATCAGAATAACAATAGAATATAATGGTTATAATTCAGTCTGTTCACGGTGATTATTGGCTGGTTGGTGAATCAGCTGACTTTTTGAAGACCGATATATTGAGACATGACAAGTTTACCCACTTGTTCATTCTTACTGACTCACTGATGACTGTCTCAGAGAGACAGCTATAAGAGTCAGTGGACATTGTGAGAGGCTGTCTGACCCGACGATGGAAAGGTCACAGGGAGACAAGCAATGCATAATTACACCACGACCTTCTACTAATATATGACCATGTCCACCTACTCTGCCAACACCCTCAATCCATACCCATCCAACATGAGTAACTATCTTTAAAGCTGCTGGCAGTAGATATGGACCTGTCTATTTCACTTTAACCTTTAGTCATTTTATACAGGGGAAAATCCTTTGCAGTATCTCCGGTACTCTCATCTCCAAAATGGCGAAGAATTAGGCTCCAAATTCCGACTATGCATTTCAGATTTTGTCCGGAAGCAATTTATTAAGGTAAAATGTAGGATGATCACACACATCCATTCGACTGCGAATGCCGGGAGGTACATGCTATTCCTCAGGCAAGTTTGGTAAGACTTCAAGTTCGGCTTGTAAGAAATAACCTTAAAATTACTCTCGTTTACTGTTTTAAAGTGAATATGTTGTCTAGTTAACTTTCTCCATAGCGTAGTAACCTAAAACACTCTACACTGAACAAGTCATAATATTACCGTAATCTCCCGCGTATAAGGCACGTCTTATACGGGGCGTTTTAGTTCTCATTGGATCCACAAGGGGGACACCAAGACCTTTCTTTTGATATCTTACATGCCCCCTTGGTCAAAATAGGACAAAATGGGGCCCAGGAGGGCCCAAGGTGGCCCAAGCTACCCATTGTTTTTTGAATTTTGAAAATTCATTCAGTAGAACCGAAGTTATAAATTTTTCATTTTTTTGAGAATTTTCCAAAACTCTAGGTGCGCCTTATATGTGGGCTGCGCCTTATACGCGGGAGATTACGGTAGGTATTCATCACAGCCTCTCTGTTTGCACTGATATTGGGCAGGTATACAGATACAACACATATCTCACACCTATGTACCAGGGTACCTGTCTCAGTAATTACACATTCTGTCAGTGTACTTGGACCCCCCCCCCACCCACACACACACACTCCTTCCAGTCACATACCCTGGTTGCCAGGACCAAGCGATTTCTAAGCAGTAATGCTATCCCAGCTAGATCTACAGTAGCTTCATTCTACCGTAATCTCCCGCGTATAAGGCGCGTCTAAGTTATACGAGAGGTTTTAGTTCTTTCTGGATCCGCAAGGGGGAGATCAAGACCTTTATTTTGATATCTTACACTCCCATATAACCTCATCAGCTGAATATGGGGTCCAGGGGGGTCTGGGGGTCCATGCAACACATAGTTTTTTGAATTTTCAAAATCCATTCAGTAGAACAAAAGTTATGAATCTTTTATTTTTCTGGTCAAATCTCTAAACTCTAGGTGCGCCTTATACGCGGGCTGCGCCTTATACGCGGGAGATTACAGTAGATGAACATTTGCCATGTTTTATCTGGTGATTCAATGGTGAACGAGCATTACACAATGAGCACAAGTTTTCAATACTCAGTGTGAGACTAGAGACTAACTATGTAATAGAATCCTATATCTCCCTCTCATACAATACCACCGGTATCTTGGCCATGCCTTATAAAGTGATCTAGGACGTCCATCAGTCTCCATCTGTAGTATGATCATACATTCAACCATAAAATGCATCATCCTCAACACAAACAACCACCCTTCCCCTAACAACAAAACCATAAAAAGAGTCAAAGTTCTGCCCAACACCTTAGTATTCTCCAACACATTACTTAACATTTTCACAAGAGCCCAACCATTCTACCACACCGTTCCGCATCATAACTCATCTCCGATTGAAGTGCAATCATTTAAATCTCCAGATGAGTACTTCCATCTTGTATGGTGAAGGTGACCTCATAAGGTCACGAGATGAGAGTGGGAGACAGGGACCCACAGAGCATTAGACAGGGATGAGTAGTCTAACACAACAAGCCCCCAGCCCTGACATAACCATAGACACCACCTTCTCACAATGCTAAGAACATGGAAGGGCTTTCTCTGCCTTTCTTCACCCTTTTTAACATTCTTTATATATTGCTTTTATATTTCATATCTACCCTGTGGAAGTGGCGTGCGTGGGAATGGAGTCTATGAACAGGTTGGGGAAGCATTTACAGTACTAGATATCATGTCTATAATACACTTTTACCTACCATCACATGCAAAAAAAAAAAGAAGTATTAGAATGAATTTTAATTTGATAATAAGTCGATTCTCAACAAGCATTATAACACCAAATATATCTACCATAGTAGTGTGCTAGGAAGGCTTGGTCTGAGTCCATTAGGGTAGCTTTCTCCTTCTTAGAGGACAATGAGAATCTGACCTTCGATGTTGACCTTCTCTGATTGGCCCCTGACCTCCTGACCTTAACCTGTGACCTTGGTGTTATTATGTCAGTGTATGCCAAGCAAGGATCATCGTCAGAGTCTTGGGTCGATGACCTCCCAGGTGAATAATATACCGAAAAATCATTATGTTGGTGGCTTAGTGAGCTCAGTCCATTAGAATTTGTGTATGATTTACCCCTGAGCAGGTGGGTTGGAGATGGGCAGAGGGTGATCCTGGTATGGTCTGTACTGGGCTGGTGGTCTGAGAACGTACTCGACTCCTCACCACTGCTCCAGCTATCTGAACTATTAGTGTCCCTTTCCAAGTGTATTGACTGCCCTTCTTCAGTGAAGGCGTCCAATTGCTCGGCTGGACTTTGGGGATGTGAGAATCCCATTGGTGAAACTGATATGTTTGTTACAATGCCCTTTGTCATAGCTACCATACTGTCCATTATTTGATAAGCAGGGATATTCCTCATTGCTGAATCCCAGTTCTTTCGTTTTACCTGTCTGTATTACGTCTTCATTATACATGCCTATGGCACTGCTATATTCTATATCCATTTCTACTTTGCGTTCTTTACCATGAGTTCCTTTGTGGTCTAAGCTATGCAATGCATCTTTTCTAGGTAGAAGCACAACAAACTGATCCTCTATCTTCAAACACTCCTGCCCTCCATTAGATAAGCCTACCTCCCCATTCGTGCAATGCATCTCATGCCTCTCTATACCGCTTCCAACATGTTTAGATTTGCCCCTGCATAGCTGACTGTCTAACTTTTCTTTGCTTGGACCTAACTGCTCACTCTCTATGCAGTCTGCGTCTCCAGTTCTTGTGTTGTTTTCCTGTGCAGGATCCAAACCCAACTGCCCGCTGGCATCAGAACAGTTCAAGTGTCCACAACCAGCATCTTCTAATATCCCATTTTGGCGCAGATTATCTGATCTTTCAGACTCCCCTAGTTTGGCCTTTACATGTGTCTTACTACCAGGAGGACCATGTTTGAAGACTTCTCCAGGACATAAAGTTGTATTCCCTTTGGTGGCTTCACCGCTCAAGTCCTCACTGGCTCCTGTATTGGCACTGATATATTTGTTAATATTCAAATCTCCATTGACTTTTCTGTCCAAACTGATATCGCCATTGACCTCTCTTATTTGCCTTATGTCTCCGCTGGGTTGCCTGGGTAAGTACAAGGGTGCTTGGGGGCCTGTACTTCTGCATAGGTTCCCTGCAGAATCTCTGCCTGATATTAAGTCCACATTGGCCCCGCCTTGTCCATCTACTAACTTGGTGATACTATTATAAAGGTGGTCTGGCGTTTCCTTGTCCAAAGGTCTATCCGCTTCTGCTTCCTTCCCATCCACCACCTTTATCTTAGAGAACACCATCATATGATCTTAATGTTTGCACTTAAAGTGCTTATCTGAAATATCTCCGTGTTCAATAGATAAGACCTGTAAATCCCAGGGAGTGCGTGTGTGTGTGTGTGTGTGTGTGTGTGTGTGTGTGTGTGTGTGTGTGTGTGAATGCTTTGGTAGGCCCCAGTGAGGATGGTACTGATAGGACTACGTCTTGTGTATCTATAGGTATGGGTTCAGTGGCCACCCAGTCCCACAGTGTTACTCACTAAGGTATGGGAATGACTGGTAGTGACATATGTAGTAGGATTCTAGCTATACACTATCTAAGATAAAATATTGCCTCATCGATAATTCAATACTGTCAATATAACTAACCTAACAAATTACAAAGATGTGAAATGCCAGTGGAAAAAAAAAAGAATACTTCCACTCATTTGTAAAAGCAACTGTACCTAATTTGGTATGAAATGATACCAGGCGATGTAACTACTGAATTTCAATATATATTATCATAATTCGTTTGCATTGAATACAGACTTAGCAGGATTAATTATTAGCCAATGAGATAATCCCAATGATTCACTGCGGTCCTCTCAGGGCCAACTGGTACCCATCTGACAGCCCGGACCAGAAGGCAGTGTCTACTTCTCCTATCAGTGGCTACTGAGAATATGCTGATCAACAACTGCATATTGCAGTAGGTACTGCTGATATACTTCAGAAACAGCTGACTCCACACTGCATTTTCAGTCTACACTCAGTAGTGTACTGACTATCAACTGAATATGCACTGCATTTCAGACTAGAATCAGTAGTCTACTGACTGTCAACTGAATGTTAATAGATTCCAGAAATTATACACTCTGTGCAGCAGCATAGATGCAGTAGTCTACTGACCATCTACTGGTATGACTCTGTCCATTCACGGATTATTTACCTGATGCTCCTAAGACAGTCCATAGTGTGAATGTCAGTATGGTTGTGAACAGCAATAAAAAGATTCAGTAATGTAATAATGAAACTATCCAGTGTTTGTGGAGACAAGCATACTTCACCCCTTTGCATATGAATATCTTATTCAGTGCCAGTAATGGATACACATGGATGTTGGGGTGTATGAAAGTTAGGAATTACTCACTGACTTTATATAGGGTACAAATATACCGTAAATCCCCGGTCATAAGCCGGCCCCGGTCATAAGCCGGGGGGTGAGTTCAGGCAAAATCTATAAGCCGGTTTTGGTGCATTTTAGACTTATGCAAAAACCCCAGTCATAAGCCGGGGGGTGAGTTGACCCCCCCTTACCCCCCCTAAAACTAAAAAATCTCACCAATTCTTGAGGAAAATCAGCCATATTTCTATCAATTTTTTATTGATTTCTTATAGAAAACATATTGAAATGAACTTGTAGGTAAAAATCGTACATATTAAAGTAATTTTATTTTCTATTGATTTCTATTGAAATTTGGTTAAAAATAACTTAAACTTTTTAAAAACCCCGGTCATAAGCCAGGGGGGACTTTGGGAAAAATTTAGAAGCCGGTTTGGGCCCAAAATAGGAAAAAATATCCGGCTTATGACCGGGGATTTACGGTACTGAATCTTTTGGTCCCCATCATGACATATTTTTTTTACATAGTATCCATGTATCATTGATAATTGCGAAGTGCTTGTCTCATCACCTTAACATCAGTAAACCAAAAGGCATTATACTATAGAAGCACTCTATAGATATGTCTACTCTTACCCTTTTTTTATGGTAAGAGTTACCCAGTACTACTGAATCAATACTGCCCTAGCCCCCTCCTACATGATTCGCATGCACTACTAGGAAGTAGTAACCGCTCCACATAGCTGATGGGGCGGTGGCTCAGGGGGCTAATGCGTTGGTAGAGTAATCAGAAGATCCCAAGTTCAAATCCAGCAAGGACCACCTAGAGAGGCATTGGTAGTGCCAGTACAAGAACGGCGGCTGCTTCTTTTAAGCTTCTACCTGCCCCCAGCAGTAGTTTTCAGTATGATCTACTGCTCAACTACTGCTATAGCAGCAGCCATTCAGTAGTGCTGATTGAACACTGCCCAAACCCCATATATGGTCATGCAGCATTAAATAAGTAGATACTGTTCAAATGCTGCCATCTAATTTACATAATTGGGACAACTGATTCAATACTGCTTGCATGCTGCTAATACTACTGTTCTACTACTGTACCACTGCTGCAAGTTTTGTGGTGCTGAGCAGTAGAATGACAGTAGATTCTATACAATACTGTTTCTGATGCTGCTTTCACACTGAATCACTACTGTCACACCACACTGTTTCCCAGCTGCTTTAGTGCTGCATTTCTACTGCATTTTGGTCCGGGAGGTCTTTAACTCGCTGATAACAAGCTCCAGCAATGGCGGCGCCCATGGTACAACCTGCTAACTCGGAATAGTAATTGATTTAGGTTACAATGTAAAATTACTATACTTTGATGACTATTAAACACATCCTTACTTAGCCTAATTGACTTATGGGTACTAAATACATCTTTCCTCGGCTGAATTGAGTTGATGGGTACCAGACGGTTCTAGGAGATTTCCCCCCTGGAAATTTCCCCCCTGGAATTCTGCCCCCCGGAAATCCCCCCTGGAAATCTCCCACCTTGGAAATTCGCCCCCTGGAAATTTCCCCCCATCAATTCTATGTAATACAGATACAGTCAGGAATGGTTGCATTTCAATTTTATTCAAGATTCTAACCCTATTACTAACCCTAACCTTATCTCTAACCCTAACCTCATCCCTAACCTTAACGCTACCCTTAACCCCATCCCTCACCCTAATCAAACCCTATCTATCCTTATTAAACTTGGGGGGGGGGTGTAATTTCCTGGGGGGGAAATTTCCTAGGGGGAATTTGCCAGGGGGGAAATTTCCGGGTGGGAGAATTCTGGGGTGGGGGGAGTTTTCCAGGGGGTAATCTCCTGGCACCGTAACAGACATATCCTTACAGAGCTAAATTGCCTTGATGGGTATATCAAACACATCTTTACTCAGCGTAATTAACTTGATCCTTAGTTAGATTAATTGAAATGACTGGAGACTATTTCTAGATTATTCCTTGACCTCATCACAAGAACGACCATTGCATCTTGTATATGAATGCAGCAGTGACAAGTAACTTGATGCTGTTCTTTCCATGCCTCTTGCAAAGAGTGCAGGGTTGTTGATGCAGTCTTGATGCATCAACATGACACCCTGTATGGGATTGAGACTTTATGGGGTTTCTACAGGATATAGTTTCTTTAGGTCTACACTAGGTATAGTTTAACATCTATTAACCCCTGTGGGAGTCATGGACAGGTTGGCAGGCACATTCAGAGTTAAGTGTCCACTTAGTCATACCCACCCCCACTACACAGACTAATTTCAGTCCTCCCACATACAAAAAACTACAAACCAACTTAAAATCTATTCCATTAAACCCCCCCCCCCCTTCAGACACATACATATTTGTAGTTTTGGGAGAGCGTGACAGGTGGCAGTGCGGTCAATGCACTCACATGGCCACCAGTTACCCAGACATTTAAAAAAATAAAAATAAAAGTGAATGATCAATTACTAGATGATCCCAGCTACTAATTCACGTTATACCACGATTTCTGGGTTACACAGTGCTTTTTGGTGGCTATTCCCATCCACATATCTGTCGATATTGCACACCCTGTAGGCTTTACCATCGATTTTGGAAGGCGTGCTGTTATCCATCTAAGGCGTGCTGTTATCCATCTAATATGATACAAAGCCGTGTGCGCTGTCGCTGTCTGCTGCCGGGCGACGAGGTGTATTATACACAAACATAACAGCGAGACGCGTCTTTTTTCGCCGTGTGCGCTGTCGCTGTCCGCTGCCGGGCGCAGAAGGAGGAGACGCGGTGGCCTAGCGGTTAGCGCCTTGCGCTCAGCCGTCAGAAATACATGGATCGAATCCCGGCCGGAACGCGTCTTTTTTCGCCGTGTGCGCTGTCGCCGTCCGCTGCCGGGCGAGGAGGTGTATTTTATACACAAACATAACAGTGAGATGCATTGAAATCTTTAGCCGTGTGCTGCTGCCTGTCCGAGCCAAGACGGCCGCTCTCGCTGTCTGCTGCCGGGGAAGGAGGTGTATGTCCCTGTGTACACACACTATGGCTGGCTTCGATCGAGTCCCGGGGAGGGGGAATAATTTTTGTTTTCAACTTGAATTTATTGGTATAATATTGATTATTTATTGGTTTCGTGGTATAAAAAAAGTAGACAATGGATAACTCATGACTCGTGTTATCGACGAATAATGACACGAGGCCGTAGGCCGAGTGTCATTATCGCCGATAACACCCACTCGTCATGAGTTATCCATTGGTTACTTGTTCAATAACCACATTTTGACAGCCTACCAAACCCACCCACTAGGTAACTTCCGTGAATTCTCTCGTATAAGCCGCGGCTTATACCAGAATCCAAATGAAGGTTAGGCTTATAGGATTGGTCCAAAGAAAGGGGGCAGCTTATAGGAGGGTTTTTTACACCAATCCATAGAACAGTACTAAATCTACTATTTTCAAGGGCCAGATGAACCCCATAGATCCCTCCAAAGTCGGGGGTGCGGCTTTTATGAGGGGTGCGGCTTATACAAGACAATATACGGTTAATCACTTGTTACCATGTCCGGCATCATATGCATCATCCCTATGTTCCCAACAATATTAACACTCTTAGGAAAGGACAGACATAAATACTAATGGATCATTTAATTTTTCCATAATTATTGAGCATGCCTATGGGGACCAAAGCCCCCAATTAAGTTCAGTTTCAAAGCTGAACCGTAGAAGTCCAATTAGTGTGGCCTGTATGTGTGACCTTGTCGTGGGCCACAAATTGTGACAATGAAGTGAGGTCTACTCATGATATATCACTAAGTACTACAGGTACTAGACTGGCTGCAGTCCCTGAGCTCTCCTCCCAACGCCACTCTACCCCCCCCCCATGCCTCTCCTCCTCTGAGTTCAGGCTAGAGGTCTTCTTAATTTTTCTGTTTAAAACTTGAAATCATTTCAATTTTTATTTCAATTCTCTTGCATTAAAATTGAGAGACTTGAGCAAGTCTATACAGGTACCTCACCAACCCCCAGGGCTGACCTCTGACATCGGTAAGGTCACCATAGAGGAACCATGATTACATTATTCACCCCAATCACTACTGCTTACACATAGAGACTAGACCAAACACGGCCATTTTGCTTGCATCAGTTTACTGACAATCGCCACCAGGTACCTCCAGGTCCATCAACAGGTTTGTGATATGCGTCTACGAAGGATTCTCAATTGATTGTGATAGGAGTTTACGGCGCCTTAGATAATCTTAGGATTCTGAACTGGCCCTTTCGGCTCTTCCGAGTTATGGTGGCAGACAGACAACGAATTCCCTCTTTCTAAAAGACGTTGTGGGGCTTATGCGTAGCACACCTTATAATATTGTGATCAGTCCAGAAGCAGTGTGCACCTTACAAACAAGGTATCTGCTATGAATTACACGGTACTAAAACTGCAGAAATTAACCCCAAGTGCTTCCTATTATATTGCCACATATGGTACTCCTGAAGTCATGATGCGCCTTATATTATTAGGGCGCCTTAAATGCGAGGTATTATGGTAGGTATAAGATGCAGGGATGAAAGTCACAGAGCACGAAAATCCCTGAAACGGTCCAATATTCGCCCCAAAAACCTGGGTTTCTATATGAATGTATAGGGCCCTGGAACTTCAAAATCCCTGAAATCAGGGAATTCCCTGAAGACTTTCATCTCTGAAGATGTGATGGAGGTCGGGTAGTACATGTCCTAATAGGCAGGATACCCTTAGGGAGAGAGCCCAGTGGGTACAGACGTACTGAGTGGGATTAGAGCCATGTATTGTACGTGTGATTTATAGATCCATTGTGTGTACAAACCCAACAACTGCCAAAAATGGTAAACGTGGAGTTTTATAAAGGTAAATGTAAATGTTATGCCATGATGGTAATAAGTATAGGGGAAAGGTGTAGCCTTGATAATGATAAAAAATAAAGCCTTAAGGTGGCCAGCGGGGAGAGAATCAAAGTAAATAGATTTTCGCCATATTATCACCAGAATCCCAAAATGATATGTACTATTCATATATGCAATAAAAATGTGGGGGTCCAAGGCATATTTTCTTATAACTTTCTTAGCACTTAGATTATATGTATATCTTTGCAGTGAGTGTAGTTCTGATGTATGGTCCCAGCCATATTTCTAATGTTTTGGATGATTGAAAATTTTCATTAAGGGAAATGGCTAGAATAAGTACATCTAGATTATATGGTACATTCCAAATGCCCTGCCCCAACTGCCTCTGTGGCGCATGTGTTACATCTCTGCCTTATAAACAAGAGGTCTGGAGTTCAAGTCCCTATTCAACCCATTCAGAATTTTGCATATTTCGTTTCTCATAATTTCAATAGAGCACAGGAGACCCCTGGTGTCCAAATGGTGAACTGACAATCCCCGCCAGCCACCTTAATATAATATTCAATATTCAGCCATACATACACTTGATTTCCAATCTCCATTTACTTAATAGAGTAGCGAGGCGTAAGGAAGCAAATTCTTATTCGGAGGGGGGGCTACACTTTTATATAGGCTAACACAGGGGACCTTCTGGAAGATTTATTACTACCGTAATGTCCCGTGTAAAAGATGCGCTGCGCGTATAAGACGCACCCCAAACTTAGCACATGCATTTACGCGTATAAGACGCACATTTTAATGCGTAAATTTGTAAGATAAGTACATTTCTATAGAAAAATTACCCCTCGTATAAGACGCACCCCCAACTTGAGAGAAAGCTATAAGACTCCCCAGCATTTTGTTTGGCGTAGAGGACGCGTCTTATACGCGGGAGTTTACGGTATATCTCCATTCAGGACGAACTATGGAACTGGGGTAAATCTCATCTATATTACGCCTTACATAGAGAAACATTGCAAACAGCCTAGAAAAGATACCACTCCCATTGAAGGGGGTCTAGATGGGGGGGGGGGGGGTCCCCATGTCCCATGTCGATTTTAAGCAGTGCCCATATCGCTGTGTCGAATTTAAGAAATGCCCATGTCCCTGTGTCGAATTTAAGAAATGCCCATGTCCCTGTGTCGAATTTAAGAAATGCCCATGTCCCTGTGTCAATTTTAAGAAACTCCCCATGTATCATGTCACTAAGGGGGCCCTTGATGGGGGGTCCCCATGTCCCATGTCGATTTTAAGAAATTTCCATGTCTCCATGTCAATTTTAAGAAAAGTCCATGTCCCCATGTCGGTTTTAAGAAAAGTTTATGTCACCATGTCGATTTTAAAGAAAGGTTCATGTCCCTTGTCACTAAGCCAAAAAAGGCCCATGTCGCCATGTCGATTTTAGGGGTCTAGAGCCATACTAAGCCCAAAATGGTCCAGGTCACCATGTCGATTTTAGGGGTCTACAGCCCCCATGAAGAGTATAATTATAATGTATAATTACATGCTGCAATTAGTATGCGAGATCCATAATGACGTCAGTATACAGTAGCTCTACGAGATACAAGAGATCCATTTTATATAAGGAGGTCGAACTCATTATACAGGTACACCAACCTACAGTTCCCTAGCCTGGGTCATGGTTAAAATAACCTATACATATATAGTAGACCACCTATACACACACATCACTACTACCTTACTCAGTGTGTTCAGGTCTGTGGATATGTTCAATTTGCTAAATAACTCTACATACAAATAGCTTTCCCAATGGCCTCCAATGATCCTACATTTGACCATTACACATTTCACAAATTGATAGAAATATTTGTGAAATCTTACCTCGTTTCTCTGTAAGTCGGGAGCGAACCCCCATTTTCCCTGTTTTGCCCATGCACGTGCTGTTAAATTAAGCTTGTTACGTCATTATAAATAAAGGTAAATCCCCTAACGGTAACCAGTAGAACCAGTGCTGCCGTCTGATGGCATTATTTACAACTACAATACCTTTAAAAGTCACGAGGACTCTTAAACCTCAGCGTGACAGTCACATTAATTAAGTTAAGTATATACTCCATTAGACAGGTTGGCATAGTGAATACGCTATATTATGAGGATACAGTGAGGATTCTACAGCCTTTTTATGATACTTTATTTTATTCCTGAAAACTAAGCTTTAGTAACAATCTGCGCAGACCCGTTTGTCCCCTTCATACTCTTCATGGTTGTTAAAGGGCATGTTGTGGGTTAAATTTTCATTGAGATAATGTCAGGACCGTATTCTTCATACTTGATATCCCCTAGCTTTTGTTATATATGCCCATATCCTATATACATGTAATCACACAATATATACGGATATTTGAGGGCTGGATGGCGAACAGGCAAGTTGGGGGCCTGTGGTTGCTGACGGCACAAACTCCTTGATACTTGATGGGAGATAGCAAATGAACTTGGATAGTTATGTGGGATTTAGTCATGAAATAAACTTCAGAGATATGACTTTCAGAAGTATTTATATCGCAATAAGAGACAAGGACAGCAGCAGTCTAACTCACTTTGCTCAACCCGTTATCTTGTGCTCACAGGCTGCACCCCCACCCCTATAGTAGTGCACTGGCCTTTTTTGTTTTTTCGCTAAAAGAAGGGTAATCATTTTACACCCCGCCCCCACCTCAAGAGGGGTCAAGAGTTTGTATATCCTCCTCAGGAGGGGTCTGAAATTTTTACACCCCCACCTCAAACCTGCCACCCGGCTGTTGATAAATAATGGCCACTCCCTTAGGTGGGTGGCTAGTGATAAGCACTGATAACATTGATCCTGGCTGCACCTTGTCAGAAGATGTACTGGGTAAATGTTTTAGGCTTATCTATTAAAGAGCTCACCTCATGTGTATAAAATCAAATGAGGAGAGTTCTCTTTGTTGGAAACTGCGGGTTTCCCAACTCCTCTTTCTAAATACACTCCTGACTCCATAAACTACTTACTTCAACATGTCAGAAGATCTTATGTCGTCTGAATATTTATTCAAATATGATAATTTTCACTCGCACATATTTCCCAAATACATGTTCATGAAACCAATATAGGGCTATCTGAGGAGACTTGGTGCTCTCTACGTGTGAATGGATATTCGATGGCTGTAGCAGACCAGCGTGAGTTAGACATAATGGGATCGTTGGTGGTTCCAAGCAAAGGCATTGCTACTTGCATTACAAGTAGGGCTAAGTAAAATGCAACGTATAAGCCCTGGCTAATTTTGGATTGGAAACCGATTGTGGCTTATAGGGTGTCATAAGCCCTAGGTGTGGCTTATGAGTTTGGTTTGGTTGATTTTACGTCCGCTTATGAGTGATGGCAGCGTGTGGCTTATCTGTGTGGGGCACGGCATATACTCAGGAAAGGGAGGGGGGTGGGTTTACACACAGTAGTACCCTGACACAGTCCTATGTCTCTGGAAACAAGCCTGCCTGCTAACATTTGATGATGTTACTGTACCTACCCTCACTGCGCAGAAAACGATGCATCCTTGGACCTATGCAGATCTATATACATATCTCCTATACACATACACTCAGCGCTGAGCCCGCTATGAGATGCTGATGAGCTTAAACACACAATTAACTCAACGGGAATGTGTCCATATGTTCCACACAAAGGGGGTAGTAGACACTATACGCTGAGAAAACAGGTCACTCTATAAAGGTATACATGTATAATGTAGCCACACGCATATCGATCTGACCTTGTTGTTATCGGCAGTTTGACTAGGTCCACTGGTTAGATATCAAGTATAGAATAGCCAGGCTTATCTCACATTCTCTGAGTTGAATCACTCCTCTATCTCGATCACACTCAAGTGAGGTGTGTGATCTCAACATTGTGTTTTCTCTTAGAGAAAGGAAAGGTACAGAGCATGGAGTTATAATTGTGGGTGGGGGCCAGTGGGAACCATGAAAAGTGTGAGGCTCCAAGCAGGAGGAAGAGATGTGTGGAACATCACTAATAATATACCAACTCATGTTTATCCAATTGCACTAAGCCAAATTGTGCTCTCACATTTACACACACAGTAATACAATAGTCCCATCAATCTCAGAGGACGAAAAATCAAACCGTCCACACCTCGACAATAGTCCCATCAATAACACGAGGATCCCATGACTCTAGGATCATTTTCATGACTATGATCATTATCAGGTTTATCTATCTTTTCAATATTGAAGTCATTTGTCAAGAAGATGAAACTATGCCAAAACGTTTCTTGACCCCCTCCCCCTCGACCACCCCTTTCAGATCCGCCCCGGCACAATTCGAGCTGAATACCACAACGGCATTATCTTTGTCATAGTTCGTATGCAATTCACTATGACTAAGGAACACTTCAGTCACGTTATGTACACATAAATACACATGAAACCATACAGGGAAGTGATGGAAATTTAACTTTCAACATCAATTGCCAAAACTATAGTCTCCCCCCACATCCCTCCGGGACCTTATTTGAAAAGCCATAGGCTAATTACAATGGTCCATTCTTATATACCGTAATCTCCCGCTTAGAAGGCGCAGCTCGCGTATAAGGTGCCCCCCCCCCAACTCACAGGGGGGCTCTGTTTCCCGTAGAAGGCACCCCCCTGAGGGAAGATTTTTGTCAGTTTAGTACTGTTCTATAGTAAAAATACCCCCTATAAGGCGCACCCCAAACTCAAGGCAATTTACCTCCAGTGTATAAGACCCAGCAGCATTTTGTTTGACGTATAAGACGCGTCTTATACGAGGGAGATTACGGTATGTTGGTGTACTGCTGATGTGAAACAGACCGGTTTTCAAAACCATACAGATCACCATTAAAGAATCAATAGTTTGAAAGACGTCAGAAAATCAATAACTTTCGAACGAGGCATCAACTCGTGGACATATTAGAACCAACCAAAACATTAGATATGACCATCGTTCTGTGTGCACACAAAACAAACACACACACAAACAAACAAACAAACTTTCTGGTGTTGATGCTGCTTGCTAGGTTAGGAGATGAACATAAAACCTTTTTTTTTTGTTGGTGGGTAGGAGGGGGATAGCTAATTTTTATAGTTAGGTGATCACACACTTATTGCCTACCTACCTATCTAACTTGGTGTTATCAGTGTAGGCGTCCTAATTAATTGTTATCTCCCTCACAAGGCCAGCCATAATCCTCAGCATATTGATTGATTATACATGTATTTGTCATATCCCCACATATCAATGATGTATACCGTAATCTCCCGCGTATAAGACTCGCTGCGCGTATAAGACGCACCCCAAACTTAGCACATGCATTTTCGTGTATAAGACGCACATTTTAATGCTGATATTTGTAAGATAAATACATTTCTATAGTAAAAGTACCCCTCGTATAAGACGCACCCCAAACTTGAAAAAATCCTATAAGACTCCCCAGCAATTTGTTTGGCGTACAGGACGCGTCTTATACGCGGGAGTTTACGGTACCCATGCCATGCTCATGGCTGACTATATAAGACTAGCTGAGGATATATTAAACTGGGTCTGACGAGCTAAGCTGGGTCCTGTGTTCTGGTTGATGGGGAATGCTGCCATATTAGCATGGGGGAATACTGTCTGGTATTGTCTGATTTTTATTCAATGCATCATTTTCTTTCATAGGGGTGATGGTGTTTCATTTTCCCGCTTTCATTGGGTCCGATTTCATTCAGCAGTCTGTCATATTCGCTCTTAACACAGCAATATATAATAAATTCAACAAAAGTAGGTACTGATGCACTCCTGATTCGTTTCATGAAATAAACACAGAGCTTGAGTTCACTCAGATGCATGAGACTTGTCACTGAAACTAAAACTGAAATTAAAGTTTCATCAATATAAGCTAATATCACATCAGAATTTATGATAGTCTAAAAGATGTCAATAAGGTTAAACGTACATTGCCATCAGACTCTTTATTGCCTTTCTGGTATTCCGGTTGCCTGAGCCTGTGGTGTTTGGTTAGTACATACCATTACTAGACTTCATGACGAATGCATCATGACTTTCGTAAGGAGGCATGTTATCCATGTAAGGAGGCATGTTATCGATGGATAACATGCCTCCTTACATGTCATATGTTACATGTTAAAACCTACGAAATTTTTCATTGCCAGGGTAGGGGTCGAACCTGCAGTCTCAGATCCCAAATCCAACTCCCTATGCATTGCGCCACAGGGACAGATGAGAAGTGGTTGGATAGAACCAGGTCTTGATATGATACAAAGCCTGGGGAGGGTACTCACATATAACTATTATACATTCAAAGTGTGAAAATACCCTGAAGTCTGGGTTGTGCCCCCCAGCTTTGTTGCTGCTGCTGCGACGACTGCAGGACGCGTTCAAAGCAAACCAAGCCAAGCCGGGCGCCGAGGTATGAGACCCGGTGGTCTAGTGGTTAGCGCATTGCGCTCAGCTTGTAGAGGTAGGCGGGACGAGTCCCGGTCCGGGCATATATTCTTTTTCGCTGTAGCTGTCCACAACGACTGCGGGACGGGTTCAGACAAAACCAACAGCTGCTGGGTGCCGAGGTGTGTGTACTGATCGTGTACAATTTTTGTTTTCAACTTGAATTTATTGATTTTCTATTGATTATCGTGTAATAAAATAAGTAGTTAATGGCAGGGTTCTCCTCACGTTGTAATGACGCCAGTTGGCCGCCGGCGTGATTTTTACTGCCACCGGTGTGATTTTATCTCAATCACCGCCGGTGTCATTTTAGCTTCATATAGGTTTTTGAATTTTGCAAATCAGCCAATTAGAACAGAAGTTATGGCCATATTTATAAAAATACTTTCAATTTCTTTGTTAAATTCCCATCTGTAATCCCCACACTGTCATGAATGAAACTAAACAACCAAATTTAGCCTACCATACGGCTTAGGATGTTACCAAATGAAATTTTATGCCAGTTCATTGCAGGATTTTACGGTGTGATTTTACATTCTGCGGAGAACCCTGAATGGATATGTCATGACTTGTGACTGATATCCAACATTATACCACGATTTCTGGGTTACTCTGTAACATCAATATTGTAAGGCGTGCTGTTATCCATCTAAGGCGTGCTGTTATCCATCTAAGGTGTGCTGTTATCCAGGATGTCCTCCCATGTCATATGTTACATGTTAAAACCCACGAAATTTTCAAGGCCAGGGCAGGGCTCGAACCTACAGTCTCAGATCCCTAATCCAACTCCCTATGCATTGCGCCACAGGGACTGACGAGAGATGGTTGGCTAGAACTAAACCAAACAAAGGATGCCTAGCCGGGCGCCGAGGCGTGTGTACCGATCGTGTATACATAACCAAAGGACGCATTCAAATATATCCAAGCCGACACGGCCGCTGAAGGAGGAGACGCGGTGGTCTAGCGGTTAGCACATTGCGCTCAGCCGTAAGAGGTACATGGATCGAGCCCCGGTCCGGGCGCATCTTTTTTCGCCGTGTGCGCTGTCGCTGTCCGCTGCCGAGCGAGGAGGTGTATTATACACAAACATAACCGAGAGAAGCTTCTTTTTTTCACCGTGTGCACTGTCGCTGTCCGCTGCCGGGCAAGGAGGTGTATGTACCGATCGTATACCGTGTACACACAATGGCTGGCATCGAGTCCCGGGGAGGGGGAATAATTTTTGTTTTCAACTTGAATTTGTTGGTATAATATTGATTATTTATTGGTTTCGTGGTATAAAATAAGTAGTCAATGGATAACTCATGACATGCGTCATGAGTTATCCATTGATTACTTGTTCAATAACTGCAACTCGGGGTTGCATGTTGTTGGATATCAGTCACAAGTCATGATATATCCATTAACTACTTGTTCAATATATAGGGCCCAGGGTAGGAGTGGGGTCATATGACCCGCCCAGACCATTCATAAAGTTCAAATATCGCTGCTGCGGAAGTGCATGTGATAATATTCAGAATGATACATTGTGTACCATAGACCCGTCTTCCCACTGTCTACATATACGCTGGTCAAGTCTACAGAAATAGTTAGGACCCGGGCCCATAGCTAGAGAGATCTACGGGCCCACAGAAATTTCTGTGGGCCAGGAAAAATAGATCACTTTTTTGGGGAGAAAAACCGGCTCTCCTAAATCACTTTGTACAAAAATAATATATCAAGTCATTTTGCTCATGATTTTCTGTTTCCAATGGTGTATAACATGGCTATGTTAGTCTTGTAAAAGCTTCTTTGAATTTTCATCATCAACTCCTATGGGCCACCCAGGCCCATAAGATGGTATTTATTGAGAATATTACGGGCCATTGGCTCCCGGGGCAGCATTAGTGTCTACCCCTGTGCATATATTGTAACTCGGTGCTGTGAAGCACAAAGCTGAGTGACACATGGTCATACAAATACCTTGGAGTTACTATCCAGAAAGGGTTCACTTTCGCGGCGCACTTTAATGACATGTGCACCAAGATAAGGCATAAGCTGTGGCTTTTTAGAAGGATACGTTCCTATATGAATGAAGAGATAGCGATCAGGCTATTTAAAGCAATGCTCTTGCCTCTTTTTGATTATGGTTGTGTGTTCTTAACTGTTTTTGTGCCACAGACTGGTCTATGCCAGGAAGGTTGACCTTCTCCCCAGTACTGGTACCAGAGCCACAGCAGCTCCCCAGGTAAAGCTACCCAGACACAGGCTCACTTCTTTCATAAATGCCCCTACCTATCAGGCAGCGTCACGCTGGACGCCTGCATGTACATATCTCTTGGGCTTTGTTCTGTCCTGTTTTCTTCATGTCCTCCAATGTACAAGTTTTAAATTTTTACTCTATATATCTACTTCTACGTTCTATTAATTTACGTTCAATTCATTTGAAGCAAAGATACTGTATCTATGTGTAAATGAGTATTTGGTTATAGTAATGTTGGGTGCAGCTAGCTTCGCTCACCCCTGGTGTACCTTGGGTTGACCAGTAAGACTGAGCAATGTATTACCAGGAACAAATAAACAGTTTCAAAAGGTACATAGAGGCAAATAACGGCACTTATAATTATCTATATGGGTATGTAAATGTACACACTCAGGCAAATCCACACTGTAACTGCCTGTTATTATATGGCTAATATCGACGACACTATAGATTAGTACTACTTACTCCATATTCAATGGGGGGGTGGAATACGATCCTCGCATATTCAGCGGCGCCATTTTGAAATTTATACAGAGCTAATTAGTTTCGTATTTAGGTATGGTTATTAGAAGTTTTACGCAAAGAAGAATGATTGAACTAGTTAAATAATGTTATGAATTGTTTAAGGTATATCTAAGTATTAGCGCCATGTTAAAAAAGAAGATATTGCCCTGCGCAAGGAACATTTAAATCGAAACTAAAAGCTGCGGCTAGCTCCGTATCACGTGACCTACTTCTTCGAGCAAGCTGTCATGGCGGATCAAAACAAACTGAGACGAATCTATGCCTTCAAAACCAGTAAATATTGTTGAAATCCTTTATTTAAAAGCAATTTAAACCTGTAGGCCATATAATAAATGCAAAAGTCCACTCCCGTGAATAATTTTGCATCGTATTCACCTCGGTGAGGCTGTCGTGGACATTTGCTTATTTATCTATTAGACTATTTAATTTTACAATATACCAAAAACCAATCTTCTAACCATAGTTTTTTGCTCATATTCTCGGTTTCTACTTCTTTATCTACTTCCTAATGCCACACAAACTTGTAGTTAAAAAGCTTCATTAGCTTTGGAGGTAATTTTACTATGGAAGTCTATGGGAAAAACACTTAACTTTCACTTTCCCCATCCAGTACCCAAAATTGAGCACAGGATTTCACTCAAAAACAACGAGTGTTCAAGCGATTTATATTGCAGGTAACTCGGAAAGGTTCATACCAACAATTGTTTAGAGCTGTAGTAGTTGTTAAACCTATGAAATATGCCAGTATACAGTAGGTGACAGAATGTTGGTGACATCAGCACTGTTTTATAGAGGTGGTGCCTCCTGGTGAGTAAAGAAAGAACTAGGCAACCTGAAGGCTGGTACCTGCCTCATATGCATGCTGCTAATACTACTGTGCTACTACTGTACCTCTGCTGCAAGTTTTCTGGTACTGAACAGTAGAATGCCTGTAGATGCTGATAGAATATATACTGTTTCTGATGCTGCTTTCACACTGAATCACTATTGTCACACCACACTGTTTCCCAACTGATTAGTACTGCTTATCTACTGCATTCCGGTCCGGGTGTGCACAGTTATATGCTGCTATATTCAAAGTGGAATAAATCAAGAAGAAAACATGGTATTGAATATTCATCTCCCATTGCCCCCTAACTGGAAACACCTCAGTTCCCCCTGCTAAATAATGAACAATGAGACCATCACCCTGCTTAAAAAGGGTGGGAAACCTGACACCCAAAGCTGACACCCCCATAGGAATACATTGAGTGCACCAAGGGTCTTACACCCATTTTGAGATGACCTACTTTTTTGAAACCTTAATATCAGAAAGATAAGAACCAGATAACAGGTAACAATTATACCTCTGAATATGTACACTATTTCATGACAGGTTTCATTTTCTCTCATACTTAAGCATTTTCATGTTATTTGAGGTTGAAGTGAACAGTCCCATCTCTGAAACAGGCATTTTCAGTTCTTAAAGTGTCACCCTGCCCTCACCTCTCTCTACAAACTTTCTGAGTTATTCAACATAATTAGACAACACTTATGTACCGTTCATTAATTTTTAATAAACTTCTATCGACCAGTTTTATCACAAATGCCATCAGAGTGATTACCCTTTTTCTTGCCAACCCCCTCTCATAAAATTGGGGACTGACGCCATATGCTATTTATAGCGGCAACGTTATACTGATGGTCCCCAATAATTAGATTTTATAATGAAAAACGCAAATTTTACTCATCCTGGACTATAAATCTATCCACTGATATGGACATAACATTGATTCTATGATATTTTGGTTGTGATTCTGCTTCTCGTGCATGAAACATTATGAAGGCATTATGAATACATCCGTATATACCGGATAGGAACTCTATATAAACTACAAACAGCCTACATCACACAAACCTTCTCCATCCCTTTCACAAGAGACACCTAGTGATACATACGGTAACTGACGTCTGATATTCACCTCTACGATTATCTATCGTGTTCTTTTTGTCTTTTCACACTCGACATTCACTTACATCAAGAATCTACATCGTCTTCCCCAATTTAATCATTTGCCTTCGGCTCTATCAAATTCATCTTCCCCAATTAAATCATTTTAATAGCTCTATTAAATGGCTCTGACTCCACACGCTCACACTGACCAATATCCCTGGTTCCCTCCCCGGACCAGAAGGCAGTATCTACTTCTCCTATCAGTGGCTACTGAGAATATGCTGATCAACAACTGCATGTTGCAGTAGGTACTGCTGAAATACTTCCAAAACAGCTGACTCTACACTGCATTTTCAGTCTAGACTCAGTAGTGTACTGACTATCAACTGAATATGCACTACATTTCAGGCTAGAATCAGTAGTCTACTGACTCTCAACTGAATGTTAATAGATACCAGAAATTATACACTCTGTGCAGCAGCATAGATGCAGTAGTCTACTGACCGTCTACTGGTATGACTCTGTGCATTCATGGATTATTTACCTGATGCTTCTAAGACAGTCCATAGTGTGAATGTCAGTATGGTTGTGACAAACAACAATCAAAGGATTCAGTCAAGTAATAATGAAACTATCCAGTGTTTGTGGAGACATGCATATTTCACCCCTTTGCATATGAACATCTTATTCAGTGCCAGTAATGGATACACATGGATGTTGGGGTGTATGAAAGTGAGGAATTACTCACCGACTTTATATAGGGCACAAATATACTGAATCACCAAGTATTCTTTTGGTCCCCATCATGACACGTTTTTTTTACATAGTATACATGTATCATTGATAATTACAAAGTGCTTGTCTCATCACCTTAACATCAGTAAACTGAAAGGCATTATACTATAGCAGCACTCTATAGATATGTCTACTCTTACCCTTTTGCTATGATAAGAGTTACCCAGTACTACTGAATCAATACTGCCCTAGGCCTCTCCTACATGAGTTGCATGCAGTACTAGGAAGTAATGACAGCTCCTCATAGCAGATGGGGAGATGGCTGAGTGGGCTAATGCGTGGGAAGAGTAATCCAAAGATCCCAAGTTCAAATCCAGCAAGGACCACCTAGAGAGGCATTGGTAGTGCCAGTACTAGAACAGCGGCTGCTTCTTTTATGCTTCAACCTGCCCCCCCAGCAGTAGTTTTCAGTATGATCTACTGCTTAACTACTGCTATAGCAGCAGTCATGCAGTAGTGCTGATTGAACACTGCCCCAGTCCCATATATGGTCATGCAGCATTGAATAAGTAGATACTGTTCAACTACTGCCATCTAATTTACATAATTGGGACAACTGATTCAATACTGCTTGCATGCTGCTGATACTACTGTGCTACTACTGTACCTATGCTGCAAGTTCTCTGGTACTGAGCAGTAGAATGCCAGTAGATGCTGATACAATACTGTTTCTGATGCTGCTTTCGCACTGAATAAACTGCCACAACACACTGTTTCCCAACTGATTTAGTGCTGCCTTTCTACTGCAATCTGGTCCGGGGCCTTCTCCATGCCTATATCTCATGTCCAAGACCCCTTTCCTTCGCTTTACCCATATCCTTGAGTCTCTTTAATTGTCTCTCTATCGAATACCGACGACTTCCTCTTCTCTTCTCTTATAAGACTCCCTCTTCTCTGATTTCTGTCCAATGTACCTGAAATCCCCTTTTATTCACTGAATCCACATTCTCGCATCATCATGCCTAATATTTCTAGCGACTCTCCTTACTCTAAAAGCTATACATTATCTTGATTTGCAGTGTTTACTCAGCACGTCTTCCATTTCATCTCATCTCCAGCCAGGTATGCCTAGCACACTATTCCAATGCAAACATCTATTCTGTCACACGTAGACCTAGGGTCCTCCTTTCCCTTTTCAATTACCATAAGTAAACCAATGCATCATGACGGACCAGTATCTGTAGGCCCATGATACAGCTATACTGTGCAAACATGCCGAAAGGTGGATACGTTGCATTGTGGCATCATGTTGTCAAGAAAGATTAACATAGAACTTCTCAAAAAAACATTTATTTCAAAGATTATTGTCTCGGTGGTCTTCTTACTTCCACATACATACATGTATGTGCAAACCTTGTAGTGGTAAGGTTATGGGAATTCTGCGAGCACTGTAAACACCTATGCTAGTAAAGGTTGAATCCCAAATTGACCTGAGGTGCTTTTCATCTGGAATATAGATTGAAAATGTGAGGTCTTGTCATTATTGTAAATCACAGGCGTTGCCGATCCACCTTTACAATATCCAAAAAAAGAATCACTATATTATTAGAATTAGGCACTAAATATCTGTGATTTAAATCCTGTTGCTGTTGCTGTAGGATGTATACCTTTCTGATTTTGATTACATTGCCGCTACAGGGCAGTACATGACTCTTATGTAAATTCCACAGCTGGGGCCTAGGGGAATAGAATCTTTACTTTTAACAGGACGAGTTGGCAGGGGAGTGGGTTGAGGATATTTTAACTTTGATACCCAGAGCTAAGTCAAATACCCACCATAAGGCATATAATTCCAATGTTTGAGAGGTTGACTGAGACGAGGGTGGTTGTGGAGGCTGATGTTGGTGGGTGGACAGATACGGCGTGTGTTACTTGGGACAAGGTATAAACAATATAGTTAGCTGCCATATCTGCATACAAACAGCATCACAAACAGAGAGACACTTTGTCCTAATGCGCTTAAATTACTTTACATATGTTTGTGGGCGATCTGACCAAACACTAGCAAGATACTATAGCATTTCCACACATTTTTGCCTTATAACAAGTTATATATCTTTATTTTGATAGTTCTATCATATTGTTTTATTCACGTGGTTTCATTGCAAATCTGAATTTTAACCCTAGGTATGTTCTTTTACACAGGGGTGTGATTCAAGGGAATATTTAATGGCTGTATGAGATTAATCAAAGGCAGAGTTGTGTCTGAAAGGACCTCTCGGAGAAAATGCCTGGTTTGATACATTAATCCAAGTGAATAAACTCTACCTCCCAACCCGAACACAGTATGGACAAAGTCCCACTCTTAAACGGTCAACTTTCCCTAGTGATGGATATTCATAGTCCACACTCATGGCGGGCGACTATTAGCTTTAAACCCTTCTGTCATGAGCCAAAGCCCAAATTTACTCTCCATTTGGCGGTGTTGTTTTATATGGCAGTCAACAAATTCAAGAATTGAATACATAAACTTCTATGGGGTCCTCACGTATTTCCAATGTGATCTTTCGGACAATAGTACAGATTCATACAGTAGTTGTTTGGAAAAGAATAATTTATTTTTGTCTACACATCTACCAGACCTTGAAAAACTAGTGCGTAAACTGCAAAACCAATATTAGGCAAAAGAATGTTCATATACTGCTCACATAACCCTGACCTCTTAGTACCACTGGTCCCCTTACGTTCTACCTATGCTATGCCAATTCAATAACTGCTTCACAGGACGTGAATGAAATTATTACAACAGCGATTGTGGAATCATAGGAGAATTAAAAGGTATCACATTTTGCATTAGGCCTGTGCATCGCCACATCCCTAGCCTCTAAACTTAAAGAGTAAAGCTCAATCACTGATCTATCTGGATGCTTCTATGATGAGCTTATTACCATATATATATATATATATATATATATATATATATATATATATATATATATATATATATATCCACCACTAAATAAACATGCATCAGAGGCGTAGGAAGCAATTCTTCATTGGGGGGGCCCGGCGAGGGCACCATCGCGACCACCTTGAATTGTCGGCTGATGCGTGATGGCGTCTATATAATGCGTATATAGAATTCATATAGAAAAGTAATTTTTGGTAAATTTTGGATCTGACTTTAGGCTCAGACCCCCATTTTCCCTATGGCATCACCATAATAATCTAATTTGAGATGTAAAGTTTTAGCTTCTTTTCCATTGTGTTTATGAGTTCTTGGAAAATATTGGGGGGGCCCAGACATACTCAGGCCCCACCTCCTTCATGATTGGGAGGGCCCTGGCCCCCCCTTTTCCTACGCCCCTGTGCATCTACTTGAAGTCACTAATCTTTGATGAAGTGGTCTGTAGACAAACATAGGGCTAGCTAACTAGCTCTACTAAGAGAAACCCTGCACTTTAGACTGGCTAAGTGATACGGCTTCTTTTCCATTTTAAATATTTGAGTCAAAGTTCAACCGATCATTAATACATGTAATCTGGTCAGTCCACTGTGACACTGGCCTCGTACATCAGTGCCAGATTGATATTACGGTATCTATTAATCTATGATAAAGAACCCACAGTAGCTTAAAATCTGAAGCACCTTACAGTTGTTTGTTTTTTGTGTTTTTTGTTGTTGTTGTAGTTTATGCTTAATACTAACCATAGTCTTTGGTAAGCTCCTTCCATGCTAGGGACGCCATCTCCCCCAGCTCCTCCAGCTTGGAGTTCTGGTCCTCCTGCAACTTACCCATGGTGTACTGGACATGTGTAAAACGGGGCTTTCTGACTGTTCTATGGGAGGTTTAGGTATTCTCTCTTTCCTTCTATATCCTAAAACATGGGTGGAGTGCTGCTTACCAGACCACATATGGGTTCTTGGTACATGGAATCAACTGAGATATACAGAGATGAACTGAGATGCGTCTTGGAGGATATCCTTCTGTACTCCCAATAGTATCATCAGTCTGACCTTACATTAGGCAATTTCGAAGGAACACTCCTGAAATCACCGTCGTTTTTCACCTGTTGCATGACCAGGCACTTGGTCCTAACTGACTAGGACGAGTGAGCTGCAAAATCAATCAATGATCCAAGGTTGAAGTAGCTGATACTCAGCACCAGTGACGAAATGAGTATAACCTATGCCCAATGCTCTCATTGAAAGTGTGAATAGAGATACGATCCATACACATGTCCTGAGATGTAGTAAGCCTTTTGGCGAGTAAGTGTTCGCTGGTGCCGAAATAACTACACACTGGCCACCACTGGTATATCCTACATGTAGCTGCAGGTGTCCCGGAGAAAGGGGTACTGATTGACCATATGTGAGTATGACATTGTAGGGGGGGCACCTTTGCCTGCCAAGCCCCTGCGCCTGATAGATCTGGGGGCCCGGGATCGTGTAGATTATATTGGTGTGATCTGTTATTACTTCTCTTGTAGAGGGGTGTACTGAGTAAGGTGGGTGACCATGACGGTGAATAAGCAGTCTAAAATATCCCACCTCTATATTTGGCTAGTAGTGTACGACTAGACCAGCAATGTGTATTTAAATCCATAAATAGCTCAGCTCACTGTTGAGTCTCTGGAGTGGGGGGAGGTGATGCTTATAGTATTCTCATCAAATATAAGTGAGTGGGACAATCTGGCCCCAGCTCAACTACTAGCGTGAGACGTCTCTGGCGACCAGCGTTTCTGGGTAAAGGTAGTTCTGGGCGCTGGTTGCTGTAGTGGTTAAATGTAGGCAGGTACAGTGCGTAGTAATATTCCCCAGAATATGGGGACCCACAATCCCCAAACACGAGAGAAGGAGTTTCCTGAATCCCGACCGGACGAGACTGGTGAGTGGGAAAGCAAGAGCAGCCACGGCCCTGCAACGCTCTGTGGTCACCAAGTAGAGCAGTGTGCTGGGGCTTAAAACCACATCCCACACTGACATTCCATACTACTCTACCACTATCTACGCTTTGCCAATCTAGTTAATTAGTCTATGGGTTCACCATTTACCTATGAGTTAACTGATAGCAAGTTGTAGGGCTAAGACTGTAGTGTGACATTTCAAGAGACTCCTCATAAATAAGAAAATAAGTATAATTGTTACTGTTCTCTTAACTTAAAATGCTTCAAAGTGAGCATATCCACTATGACATAATCAAATTTTAGGTTTCACACTGACGATCATCAAACCAACATTTTAAATCATCTAATGACTGTACGATGTAATTCTGCCCCAACACAAGTCAAACATTACCTATGTTTATTTCTATATAAACACCCTTGCCAAAGTGGGGCAAAGCTAGAGGACTGGATAAGGTACCACAAGGACCCATTTATATTTGTGGAAATGTGTGGGTACCACCAGGACCCATAACCAGTTCTAACATGAGTCTGAGTAGGACTATGTTATCTAAGGTGTGCACTGGAAAAGTCGCGGGGGTGTTGGTCATACCACACTTTCTGTAATCAGTCACTTTCACTCACTAACAATACAAATGACATAACATATGTACCAAGCACATGTGGCCCAACGGGGAAGAACGTGCCTCCGGGGGGGATTTTTAGTACTGGTTTTGGGCACCAGGGGGCAGAATATGGGTAAAACACTGACAAATATGCTAAAAAAAAAAGCTTTAGACCAATTTTTTATAAGGAATCCAGTGGTATGCTTAAAATCGTTCCATCTCCACTGAAAATGTTCCATTTTTGGAACGTTGGTTGCCATGGAAACATAGAAAATTGGTAGATAAGGCAATTTCTGGTTGCCATGGAAACCACTCCCCTATTCCAATTGTGAATTTTTGCCACAAACTCATTTTGAAATTCCTTCAGGAACCCAGAACCGAAAACAGAACTAAAAAAATCCCTCTAGAACCAATTTTATGACAAAAACGTCACATTTCTTTGGTAATTTTTCCACAAAACTGTATTTCTTTGCATTTTTAGTGTTTATGATAGGATATAATGCATTTAGAGCTTATTTCCTATTTTCATTCTTACACACAAACCTATGTTTGACAAGCAATTACAGCAAAACTACCGGGGATATTTTAGCTCAAGATATCTCATTTTAAAGCCCATGACTTAAACCTTAAAATGCCATTTCCCCCCGAGAGGCATGTTTTCCCTCACCTGGTCACACATGTCTGTCTCTGTGAGCATTGGTTACGATATGTAGGGGCCAGCTCTGGCTGTAAGTCCATGGCGGTAGGCCATCTGCCCCGTTCTGGTTAGACCAGCCCTCAGGGGCTGGTCAGCCGGTATAAGCTGCCCCCCTTGTGTATTATACCGATCCAGATGTAGGTGGAAGGTAGAGAATGTCAGACGAGGAAGTAGCTCAGCGGTAGAGCTTCCGCCTGCAGGTTGGAGGGTCCCGGGTTTGACTCCCGGTTTCTCCAGGACATTTTCCGCCGACCTCTACACTGCCCCTTAATGTCATATATTCTATATAACATTGTTATATTAGACTTACCTGTGTATATATTGTTATATAACTTTAACAATAGGTAATTTTAACACTTACCCTAGGTAAAGTCTAGGGGGGTGGTGTAGGGGCCGGCATCGTTGTATATATATTAGTGCGCTTCATCCGAGAGATGTGTACGTGTGGTGCTCGTTCCTTCTGTATCAACCAGGCGTCGCTTTGCGGTACCCGTTTTACAAGAGGGAGCAGCACCACACCTCGCGTCCAGCTCCTACTAAGGAGCCGGATGAACCGCAGAAGGGGACTGGACGTAGTCCAGTCCAGACCTGTGTTTGTACCTTCAATAAAGGCCTACCCGAGCGGTAGGAAGTCTGGGGCTTTGCCCAACCCGAACTACTCGTGTTGTGTTGATATCTCTAGTGATAAGCAAGCCAAAGAGCCACCCAACATATAAGTCGAAACGAACCATTACACTATGTTCAATGCTAACATGATCATATGTATGAGTCTGAATCAGTGTCATCACATGGGGTATCTCTCACACCTTTATATGACGTCAAAGACCAGTATCACCAAAGAGACTCAAACTGGTCCCAGAGTTAAGTACTAGCGTCCTAGACTCTGGTCTTCTACCCTGTGCATGTTGGGAAAGGGATTGAAAGTAGTGCCTAGTTGTAGTAGTTGACACAAGAGGGGGGCTCCAGTTTGGCATGTGGTTCTAGCCATACCTTTCATATACTTTTGATCACCCCGGGCTTTTGATATCCTATACAATCATATCTTTAGGTGTAATCAGAACATAAAAATTCTGAAAACTGAATGGTTTCATGGGGCTTATAGAAAAAAAAAATGAAAATGAAAATATCAATATGGCCTAGTGAACAGTGCTAGAACCTGAGGGAAGCGATCCTGGGACCTTGGGATATCTAGTCCAATGTTCTACCACTGTGCTAATCTGACATGTGCTGATAGAAATGGTAAATGTCTTTCATATGGGACCCAGCATAGTAGTAGAGTATGTGGTCTGTACCTGTATTAGTTGATACCAAAGTTTTCCTTTTTTAGCTTATCTAATCATCCTCATTGCTCTATACCGTAAAGGAGCTCTGAATTGGTGATGTCCCCACAAGGCAAACATCGTCGGATATAGGTCCTGGATTAAGTGTGCTTTTAAGCAACTTCTTTCCAAGCATCCCCAGTAGCTCAGTAGGGAGAGCTTGGGAATCTTGATCATGGGGTCTGGATTTCGAATCCCTCCAGACTCCCTTTTTTTCATGGATTTTTGTGCCATCCAAAAACATAGGTAAAGGTAATTCAGATATATAAATCTCTACAACAAAGATAAACCTTTATGTTTGTTTGTACATCGATATTTATAAATACCAAGTTCTGTTGTTATCTACATTGTTTTATATCTCTATGTCATACAATGCTAGACTTAGGGCCTATTTTCTGGGCTGCAGTACAAACCCCATCACACCTGGCTCAATAATCATGCATATAATTAGCCTGTACATGCTGTATCCCAGAATAGTGACACCTGGTATCAGGTTGCAAAGAGACTGTGAGTGAAACCTTTGGATATCGATTCAGTACCTCACACATCCGCTAGATGGCACTCTGAAATCTGGCAGTGCTTCGTGAACCCTTTCGGGGAGAAACGGTATGATCGGAAGTGTGTCCGTGGTTCCGGTGGGAATGGGACATTCTACTACTCATATTTTACAAGCGAAAATGGCGCCACGTTAGCGCTTCTCCCCAAAAGACGTAACCGCAGTGCTTGGTCATGGGAAGCCCCAGATAAACTGGCAATACGTATCTAGTGAAGCATGAACAATAATTTACAATGGCAGAGATGAAAGTCACTGAGGACAAAAATCCCTGAAATCTTCGATAAGAACCCATCTAAATATTGATTTTGTATTTATAAATGTATAGGGCTTTGGGACTGGAAAATCCCTGAAATCAGGGAAATCCCTGAAGACTTCCATCCCAGAACAGGGGACCAGTACGGTATCCGTGTTAATTTATAACAGCTCGATGCTTTCAGAGTCGGATCCAGGATTTTGAAAGGGGGGGGGGCGCCCCTCATTTAGCCCCTAATTTTGGCTAAATTATAGGGTAAAAAGAATTAGGTAAACTCGTAAGTACAGGGAAAAGGGGGCGGGGGCGCCCCCCTTTAAATCCGCCACTGGCTTTCCCCACTATCGTTTATTCCAAGATCAATCCCTGGTTCATACAAGTGATGTTAGAAATTCCCATTGCTGACTACCAAAAGGCAATGCGATTATAGTGACAACCCGATTAATCCAGTCAAATACAAGCAAAATTATAGACTAGATTACAGAAAATAGAAATCTTCTAAGTGGCTCTTTTATACTGCTTGCCTTCTCCTATCTCTATCCCTGGATTATAGGACATCTATGTTATCCGTTAGTGCATTATGATGGACTTTGCTTTACACATTTTAAGTCATTGAGTTTGAAGCACACATAATTATCTATAGGACTGACTGATCAGAAGACTAATAATCCTAACCCTATATCATACCTATACAAATACCACTACTGCATCGTATTTTACATGGTCACTGAGGTTTGTTCGTAAAATAAGGAATGTATGATGAAAAGTACCTGTATAAGATCTTTAGATTAGAATGACGAGGGTATAAAACAAAAATACCCATATATCCAGAGATACCACTCACTCATCACCAATAGTGTCGAAATAACCCCCCCCCCCCCTCGATATTCTGTAGGGAAAGGATGTACTCTGAATAGGAGTAACAAATTCGGTATTTCGGGAAAGATAAGAAAGGTGGCATCTCTGTTCTAATACTTTCTAGATTTAAGATGCATTGATTGTTCTTTACCTACAGTTCAGTCAACACCCAATGTCTCTTACCTGCAAGTAGACAAAAACAAGGGAACACATTAGTCAACATGTACATCGCATGACATGCATCCAAATAACTTTGTGGAGAAATAGGCCAAGTCTTTCTCTTTATTTAATTCAATAATCGCTCTATCAGGACCTAATGCAAAGTGTGTGTTCGGTGTATGTCACAAATGTACACATATACAAAATGTTCTAATTCCCTCAAAATAACCTTTGCAGTTCATTTATCATAATCATTATTCTTAATAAGTGCTTGACATGATACGATAGGACCTGCACAATATTAGAGGTATCGATACCATCTGTGGACACTGAGGGTGGTTTACGAAAGTACCCAGCTGGTGTCCAATCAATATTTGAAGACACCACTACTAGCACACCCAACAATCCTTGCACCAAATTCAGCTTTCAGTCACAATTTCTCAATTTAACAAATATTTGAAATTCTGAAAGGAAATACACTGTAAAAAAATGTGTGTTGCGGGAACACACTAAATCGTGAAGGTGGTAAATATTCCCTAAACCTCCTGCACTGTTCTCGTAAAATCCATAAAAAAGAAAATAGAGATGAATTAAAGAAGTGTCGACATGTTTCGGACTTTGCAGTCCTTTGTCAAGGCTAGTTTACTAAATCGTAACACACATGGATATTCAACTCAATTTTAACATTTTACTCACTTTCTGGACATTAACACACATATTCTAACACACATACACACTTTATCCTGAAATGTGTTTAGATCCTGAAAAGTGTGTTCAATCAACACACATTTTATTAATCCTTTGCAATACACACATGCCAACTCAGTCTTAAGTGGCATTATGCAACAGATTAACTACCCCCCCCCCCACCTGACCAAAGGTCAGTTTTAACAGTTACACACAGTCAGTTTGAATCTGAACCTGCTGGAGAGAGGAGTGTCTTCACTTATATGCTATATGTCTGGTAAGTAATTTTATATATTATCCTCTTAAAAATGATTGAAATGCCAGTTGTAGTACAATATGCATGTACATTGTAGTAATTCATAGCAATACAATGTCATTTATATAAAGGAATAATTTTTCCATTAAAGGCTTCGTGACTATGTAACATGTGTGCCATCCAGTAAGTATCTTTCATGTTGTACAAAGTGATCTATTATATAAATGCATGTAGTATATCCTCATCTTTTTTTTTTCTCTTCAGATAATTGCTTCTTCCAATGCCTGCAGGTACCCACATGGACTTAAGAGAAAGTTATCAGAAACTAGCAAGTGGGGCTATTCTACATTTTGAAATGTTGATATAATTATATTCCAATGTATACATGGCATGTATAGTTCAATGAAGGCCTTAGGCCAAAAAAAAAGGTTTAAAGTCACCTGACCGTCCTCCGACCTCAGATTTTTTGAAGATTTTTTTTTTCAAATTTTTCCAAATTTTTGACTTATTCATCTCAAAATTTACCTTTGAATCATAAACACCTATTCCCCCATCATTTTGTCAAGTTCTATGGAGGAAACCATCATTTCTTACCATAACCTAGCAAAGTAGATTATAGCAGGAATTTCTAAACAAAAACAAAAAATCTGACCTACCGGCCTCAACTTTTTTTTTACCATATTACCGGAAACAAACCGTTTTTCTTTTTTTAGCCTTATATAGACATCCTTGTGAGTTCTTAAAAAGAAATTAATGAATTAATCATGGAGTATTCTAATTTACTGTCAATCACTCCTGTGGTGTTCTTGTCATGACTAATGTTTTATCTTTGTATAACATGTTCCTTTGCTCTTCACCTTAAACATTAATCCTTTGTTTTCTTAATATTTCAGGTCAGAATTTGCACAGTTCATTCATCATGGCTCAGAGAAGTGAGTGAGTGAGTAATAGATGTTTAACGCAATTTCGACAGCTGAGGTCATATTCATGGCGAGAACTACATTACACAATTCCACACAGGAATGTGTCAGTGCCCACGCATATGTGCACCACACACATCCGAGGGAAAAGGAAAGAGGAGAAAGAGACCCTTTTAAGTGGGCTAGGGAAACCCGAAGGCTCAGAGAAGAACTGTATAGTGACGTACTGGCTTTAAATGCAAGAGCCTGGAATAACTTAACAGACAAACTGAAGTGATGATAAATGTTGAAAAATAAAGATACCCCCCCCTAACACTGCCTCCCCCCCCCACACCTTCCCCCTCCTCAAATTTAACATACACTAATCTCCACACACTTTATGTTTACACTCTTTTGATGTCAACACACTTTTTCTGTCAACACACTTCTGAGAGTTACACACTTTTTAACAACACACTTTTGAGTTAAGTGTGTTGTGCCGAGGGGGGGGCACTCTCTATGTAATGTATACACATATGTGCGGCTGGCAAGGGTACTTTTGCAAGGAAAAGTCCCTAGCAAGCCTCCTGTTTCAGCCACAAATGTCCCTAGCAAGGGTATACTTTTCAGCAAAATGTCCCTAGCAAGGGTCAACATTCGGCGAAATACCCCGATTCATGCAGAAAATTTAGACATTTTCATGAATATTTTCCAAGTTTTCATGAAATTATCAATAGCAAAATACAATTTTCTCCCAAACAAGGTCATTTTAAGATATTTTGAGCAAAATCCATGACTATTATGTAAAAAGTTCCCTAGCAAGTGTAGGGTTTGGAAGGAAAAACGCGCAAACAAATGCCCTAGCAAGGGTAAGGGTAGTCCGGGGTTCAGCCACACACCTGTATCAAGAAAAATTGAAGTGCCCCCCGGGGTGTTGTGTGTTTAAAAAATAAGTGAGTAAAAATGTGCTGCAAATAAGCGTGTTACAAAGTGTGTAAACTCAACACACATTTGTTACAGTGACGAGAATGTTCACAATCCTATCACTGGAAGCATGAGGTTTAAAACCTATCACTAGCCAGAATCATGAGTTACTAGGCCTATAACTATAATAGGCCAATATCGCCCCCAATATAGAGATTCCCGCTGCCACTGTGTATTACAGCAGAGATGCCATGCCATGGCAGATGGAAGATGGAAAATTGGTCAGGGTGAATTCGCTAAAGGAAATGGCTAGGATTTTATGAATAGTCATAACTTATTCTAAGGAATGGTAAATTTCGAAAAGGAGAATTGCCATCTTTGTAAAGTTACATACATGTATATAATTGAATAAAAGTGCCATTTACTAAATGCTCTAAATGCCAAGTGATGTTAATCTCTGATTAATTGTATAATTGTAGCCTCATTTCATTAAGTGGCTGCAGAGAATAACCATCTTAAATACATATCCATATGCGTATATAGCCAATAAAACCGTAGTGTTGTAGATTTTAATAGAATAGTAGAGAATAGACCTGTGAGACATAGCGCGGCAACTTGTAATCTTGTGTCTAGTGATAGAATAATAGGAAAGCTAACTTCAAAGGCAATTAAAGGTTGTACCATCTGGCTCACCCTGTAACTCTTGTGCTGCCTTGTACTACTAGGTCTACTACCGAGAAGTTCTGCCTGCCCATAGATGACCACTACAAATGGTAGAGGTGGGCATGTTCAATGACCCAGAACCATATGCACCAAGGACCCCAGAATGACTAGGGTTGTGTTTGGCAGTCTTACCAACCCCAACAGCATACAGCTGGTCACAACCCCCTCCCCACCAAACTGGTAACCCCCTCCCCTCTGTAGACAGGGTTCACCAAGTTTAGCATTTGTCTCTCCATAGAGATTTATAGAGATTCTAAACAGTAAATATCTTCTTCAAATACAGAATATATGATCCAAATGTACCATAACCCCGTGAGATGAAACCTTTAGTACATATATACAGCAATTTCAGACCACAGAATTATCAGATAAAGCCTACAGAGATGTATTGGTGAATCTTAATTTTGTCTTATGCTAATCTTCCATAGAGCTCCAGGAGCTGAAATGTCTAATCTAATCATAAAACCCAAACTAAACATATATCACAAAAACAAGTTATCTACCATTAATACATACATATGCTGATAACAATGCCTCAATATTGTGCCAAAATAGTCCATAGGAGAAGAACAGTGAACGAAAATAGAAATCAGGGCTCCCCTATCCCTTACACCGTGGCAACTCTGAACCATTGACTACCGTAATCTCCCGCGTAGAAGGCGCGTCTTCTACGCCAAACAAAATGCTGCTGGGTCTTATACGCGGGAGGGTAATTGCCTTGAGTTGGGGGTGCGCCTTATACGCGGGTTTTTCCAACATCTCATTTGGGAAAATGTGCCGATGACAGCTTGAACTCATAGCGCCAGCACCGCGGCAGACCGGGAGGTGTCGATGCGCTCGCCGGGGATAAGGCCCACCATGCGCCGATGACAGCTTGAACTCATATAGCCAGCAGCCCGGTCGGTGTAGATTTGCTCGGCGGGTTTGACGCCGACCGTCACACCGTGTGCTGATGACAGCTTGAACTCATATAGCCAGCAGCCCGGTCGGTGTAGATTTGCTCGGCGGGTTTGACGCCGACCATCACACCGTGTGCCGATGATAGCTTGAACTCATATAGCCAGCAGCACGGCAGACCGGGAGGTGTCGACGGGCGCTTGGCGGGTTCAAGCCGACCGTGTGCCGATGATAGCTTGAACTCATATAGCCAGCAGCGCGGCAGACCGGGAGGTGTCGACGGGCGCTCGGCGGGTTTGACGCTGACCGTGTGCCGATGACAGCTTGAACTCATATAGCCAGCAGCGCGGCAGACCGGGAGGTGTCGACGGGCGCTTGGCGGGTTCAAGCCGACAGTGTGCCGATGACAGCTTGAACTCATAGACCCAGCACCGCGGCAGACCGGGAGGTGTACAATAGTGAGGGTGGGGAGGGGGGCGCCTTCTACGTGAAACAGCCACCCTGTGAGTTAGGGGGGTGCCTTATACGCGGGTTTTTCCAGGAATCGATCCAGAAGAGGTACGTGCGCCTTCTACGTGAAAAGCCATTCTCTGAGTTGGGGGTGCGCCTTCTACACGAGCTGCGCCTTCTACGCGGGAGATTACGGTAGTCTACAAGTCTCACTAGTAGGACTTAGAGTCGCCGCGCTAATAATTTATAAACTAGGAGCTTGGAGCAGGGCAATTGCATCAAATTATGTCTTCTATATAGTTCAAGATATTGGACCGCCTATGACATTTATCGACAAGCCGGAAAAGATGCAGACATTGAGTTTGGTGTGTGTGTGTTGGGGGGGGGGTATAAAATAATACGTGAGTTCGAGTCTGAATAAGAAATGTGGGCGGCTGAGCACTGACACAGGAAAGGGCCCCATTGTCATGTCATCAGAAGCTGCCATATTCTGCTGTTAGATCCGGGTGTTAGATCAATACGCTGAATGTCTGAGGCGCTATGGTGGAATATACTGGAGAAAGGAGAGTGCACAAGGCAACTATACATGAGGTGAATAAAGCCCGTTACCAATGTACATTTATCTTGACCCTCCAAACTTTAATGTCGGTCATCTCACTAGGAGAATTTAGAGAATTTTCTTAATAAGTTTTTCGTTTTCATCAGTAAAACCCCGGTCATAAGCCGACCCCAGTTATAAGCCGGGGGTAGAGTTTGAAGAAATATTAAAAGCCGGTTTTGGGGTCAAATTTTAACCATTTTCTCTTTATTCTATAGTAATGAACCCAGGTCATAAGCCGGGGGTAGACTTTGGGAGAAATTTAGAAGCCGGTTTTGGTCAAAAATAGAAAAGAAATCTGCTTATGACCGGGGTTTTACAGTACTTTATTATTTCTCAAACCGGGGTTGCATGTGAAACAAGACATTTTCACTGACACTTAAATTCTCCTAGGGGGGTTTCCTGGTGAATACATAAGATAATATGGAGTGAGCAGACACTAGGATTTTGAAGAAACATTAGACGATGGCCCTTTCCTTTAAACATCATGTAAGGAAATTTATGGGTTGTGGGAGGGCTCATTTGCAGGCCAATTTGCAGGACAATGACTTACAGATTACCAGTTGTCGAGCAATTTCTGGTAGCCCTAATAGGGTCAGAGGGGGCTTTTTGTTAGCAGGATTAGTCTGTCTGCTACTGTATGAGTTATGGAGATGGATGGTGCCAACAGCAGCCCAACCAAGATAACCTAAAGAGACAGAAACCTACACAGTAGCAGTGAGTCATTCAGCTGTCAGGTTCTGTTGTCAGCTTGTATAGTCTAGATGGCAGGTATTTAGCTACAGATGTAATTTATTGAGTTGACGGTTTAGCATGGATATGACGTTTGTTGTATATTCCCACAGACTTAGGGCGTTGATGGTACTTTATTATCTGTACTAGGATTGGTAGGGGTCAGGGTAGGATTCTATAGGTAAGCTTATAAACACGACAGAAAAATTGGCACCACTAGATATTATCAGGTCCATTACCCATGTGTGACAGGGGTATAAGCATGACTAAACAAACAGCAGAGGGATTTGTGAGGGAGCAACGTCACGTTATCGCTGTCAGAGCTATAAAAGAAATGATGTTGAATTTGGACTTTCCTCACTTCATTTGACATCAAGTGGCTGCCAAGGTATCTGAAAGTACCAACTTATTCTTTTTTTGTTTTGCCCCCCCCCCCGGTACTCTTCGATACTTTATCTGCTATAGCTATCACCGATAGAGGAAGCTCTAAGCGTATATAAATATGTACCTATCATGGAGGAACTGAGAGTCACTTGCAACTTATCAGTGTCTTGAAATTAAGCATCTCATTATACTAGAAAGATAATCCAGAGCTGCTGATGGCATATTTAAAGGATGCTATTGGCTGGTTGGGCAAATTTTTCATCATACCATCGGGTGAAATTCAATTGTTAGATGCCATTTTATAGTGTCTCCTGTCCAACTTCCCTTTTGGGACTTCGTGTATTAACCATCAAAAATTCTCTCAATGCATACATTTACTTCGGTACTTTCAAATACTTAAATGGTTGGTTTGCCTGGAAGCAGTGTCTGTTAAAAAGAGCATAACTCATTTCTTATGTGAATTCCTGGTTGCCAATCATCTTTTCGCCATAAAACAACTTAAAGCTGATCAAGACAGGAATCTGCTCTTTTCACATTAATGTGAAAGTTGACCGCCAACTACTGCAGCTATTCTTAGAAAAGCTCTTTTGTGGCCCTGTGGATGGGAGTTATGGGAGAAGACACCTGTTGCTATGGTTACAGGAGGTGTGCAGACACTTGTTTCTCGTACCAGTTGTAGGAGCTCTGGGAAGAGTGTGATGTAGGAAATGGGCATAAGACGGCATATTCTATGCTTCCAGGGTAATGACGCAGCATATTTGTATTTCTGAGGCAAAGTGAAACCTGTACTCGCCTTTGTGGTTTAGATGTAAAGGTCATGCAACTGTTATTGTACAACAGACATATTCCAAAAATGTGATGAGATATATGTTGGTTTGGGTGTGGCAAGGTCTGTATAAGAAGCGTCCCCTTTGAAACTTATTCACCCTAGTGTACATTTGTATCCACTAGAATAGAAACCAATTCTGCCACACCTAAGATCTATAATGTCAAAACACATTTGGACGGGGATGCCATACAAAGTAAGACACTATTGCCAAATCGTTTGCCCTGGACATCATCTAGCTACAATTTCAACTGGGGTCCATGGAAGCTAGACTTTTGGAACCTATCTCCCTGGAATAAGGAACCTGAGAAGAGGGGCATTGATTGGCGTTTGACACCATTTCTGACAAAACTTCGACGCCCCCCCTCCATATTTCTTTTAAATGAGGGAATACCTAGACATTTTTCACAATAAGGTTAACTATTGACTGGTAATAGCCTTCTTTTTCTACACATACCAGTTCTGATCAACATGTGTAATACTAAATGGCTGTGACACAGCATAGAGTGAGTGAGTGTCTGCGAGTAATAGATGTTTAACGCCATTTCGACAGCTAAGGTAATATTCATGGCGAGAACTACATTACACATATGTGCACCACCCACATCTGAGGGGATAGAAAAGAGGAGAAATAGACCCTTTTAAGTGGGCTAGGGAAGCACACATAGCATAGACCATAAATAGCAGCCAAATGAATGTTCAATGAGAGGATTAGATAGAGGTGGGTGTTTATACTGCACTATGTACGAGGTGCTCTGTGTACACACAGTTATCATGGATCACACACTACTACCTGTACCTACATTGTGTGTAGACCATAGAGAGACACCTAATTTATACAAGAGAAGGCCAGGCAAGGTGCAGGTGATGTCCCTTTTCATAAGGCATAAACAATACACAAATGATCTGTATATTTGCGTTATTGCATAGTTGTTAGATGAGTCTCAAATCAATGTGTCTAGGTTTAGAGGGGACAGAATATAGCAACGATGGTGTCCTGAACAAATCATTGAAAACAACCTGACCCTAAACCTCTAAATATAGACAGCGGTGCTATTCCTATAACATAATACTTTAAAAAGGCTTCTGAACACTTTGACATGTACTGCTGTTATTTGCAGTTTCAATGATGGACGTTCTCGGATAATGCCCCAAAAATGTAATTTTCTGAATTTCACTATATATCCACATAGGGTGCGATCAAGAGCACTCTCTTGAAGATCAGAATTCTCTCTCTATGCCTGAAACATAATTTCATATTTGCAACTTTCATTTTTTGTGTGTCGGTGAGCAAAGTCTTCAGCTATTGTTATGCAAATATAATTTTAGGCTTTAACGTGAAGCGAACAAAAGGTTGTTAGAAACACCTAAAGTTAGTATCATATCCTGTTCCTTTATCGAGGCAGCTGTTTCAAGAATGACCCACAGATTCAGCACCAACAAAGTGCATAGTGACAAATCTTCATAAAGGTACTTTAAGTAAAGGAAGACGTGTACATTTTATCTACAAAGTTGTGCCCACCGCCCTACTGATTATAAACACATCACAGGCTATAGGGCCTACTTCGGAAAGTCTAACACAGTCTATGGTACGTGGAAAGGACAATGTCCTACTCTGCACGCTGCCTGATTAACATTGACAGTCCAAATTTTATAACCTGTACGCCAATGATATGGCCTCTTCTCATGAATGCTAATGTGACCTGATATTGTGCAGTGACAGCCAATATACCGGTAGCTATCATGTGAGGTACCCGGTAATAGCCCCCAGTTATTGAATCTGACTGGCAGTTTATGCAAGATTGTGTCTGCCTTTGGCTATGGCCACCAAGATGTCCACTCTTATGGCTCAGGTAGGCCTTACATGTATATTGATTATACGGAAGGATTAAAACTATCAATGTCCCAGGACATCATAAGTAGTAAATTGTTTTATAGAGCAATGTGAAACCCACTCTTGATTCTGCAGACACTTCACCTACTATAGTCACTATTCATGTACACATTATACATGCGCATTGCCATTTTCTTCATATAGGAAATGCCTGCATACAAGTTTGCCTCAAGACAGCTAGTGGGAGTGGTTTCCCTAACTACAGGCGAGTGTTGTAACAAGGTCATACTATATAGAGAGACGGGGCAATCAGAATTACATGAAGCTTCTCCTTTTCTCTCCAGAGCTGTGTTTCGTATATTTTTCAAGACATCAGGTTTAAATAATTTCTAGCCATAACACAATTGTGTGGATGTGCCCCACCTCACACAAAACACAGAGATGACAGCACTGAATAACTGAGATTGGAAGAAGTTTGCAATTAAATTCTGTGTTACATATCGTCACCTCAGTGCAGGAAGGTTGTAACTGACATTGTAACTACGGTAACTGCAGTTAAAATGTCCTTGCACTGGGAAAGAGTATGTTCTGTTGACGGAGTCTGGCTTATTTCTTTACCTCACAATGAGTCTTATTGTGTTATCCCCATAGAACTTGAAAGTATGTAAAAGAAGTCAAGAGAACAGGACGAGGCACGTGAGGACACCCCGACACTACACTCCTCATTGATCCGGTGAGTCCAGATTTCCATCCTCTGGGGGTTTCTGCAGGTCACATGATACCTTTCCCACCCTTTCCCAGCATTTTCATTGGTTGCTAGGCCTTTCTATGTCAAGATTGTTATTTTTAGGAAAAATATTAGATTTACTTTAATGTGAAAGACTGGTGGGGAAGACGAGGTGGTGCCTCCACTACTACAGTCAGATCTGAACAGGTAGGTCGTTTTTTCAAGCTCCCTTCCTTAATTATGCAAGACATACGCTGGGGCATGTATCCATGGGACAAATGCCAAATATTTGGTTTTTTAACCCTACATGCCAAAAATAAACAGTACCGGAAAAAGTCAATAAATGATTTACTTTGTGACTTTTCTATACCAAATTGAGTTATTTTCAATAACTGAGATTTCCTCATGGTTTGGGGAAATCTATCACATGGTGATAGAAAAAAGTCAGCAATTACAACAGGGTTACCCATGGTTTCATTAGTCATGGTGAGGTATGTGAGAAATTTTGCTATCCAAAGGAGTGTTTCGGTTAGAACCACAAGAAGGGAAAATATCGATATGATCATTGAAATTATGTAAAGTTAGATATATGATTGTAAATATGTTATACCGTAATCTCCCGAGTATAAGGCGCGTCTTATACGGGGGGGGGGTTTAGTTTTCATTGGATCCACAAGGGGGACACCAAGACCTTTCTTTTGATATCTTACATGCCCCCTTGGTCAAAATAGGACAAAATGGGGCCCAGGAGGGCCCAAGGTGGCCCAAGCTACCCATAGGTTTTTGAATTTTGAAAATTCATTCAGTAGAACCAAAGTTATGAATTTTTCATTTTTTTGAGAATTTTCCAAAACTCTAGGTGCGCCTTATATGCGGGCTGCGCCTTATACGCGGGAGATTACGGTACTTATATATCCTGCAGGATGGCAATACTGAATTATAGTCTTTAAGTAGTATGTCGACACATACACCAGACACGTTTTGCGTTTATAAAATTCATGACAAATTTATCTACCGTCTTCATGTTCACTACACTTATTGCCACATTTCGGAATGATATGTCTGTGTATATAGTCAAAGAGGGACCATTACCCGGACCAGAAGGCAGTATCTACTTCTCCTATCAGTAGCTACTGAGAATATGCTGATCAACAACTGCATTTTGCAGTAGGTACTGCTGAAATACTTCCAAAACAGCTGACTCTACACTGCATTTTCAGTATGGACTCAGTAGTGTACTGACTATCAACTGAGTATGCACTGCATTTTCAGGCTAGAATCAGTAGTCTACTGACTCTCAACTGAATCTTAATAGATACCAAAAATGTCACACTCTATGCAGCAGCATAGATGCAGTAGTCTACTGACTATCTACTGGTATCGCTCTGTCCATTCATGGATTATTTATTGGGCTACTGACCTGATGCTTCTGAGACAGTCTATAGTGTGAATTTCAGTATGATTGTGAACAGTAATCAAAAGATTCAGTTATGAAATTCTGAAACTATCCAGTGTTTGTTAAGAAAAGCATAATTATACCTTTGCATATGATTATGTTATTGAGTGCCAGCAATGGATACACATGATGTTGGGGTGTGTCAAAGCGAGGAATTAGTCACTGACTTTATGTAGGGCATAAATGTACTGAATCATCAAGTATTATTTTGGTCACCATCATGCCACTTTTTTTTCCTACATAGTACACATGTATCATTGATAATTACAAAGCTGCTGTCTTATCACTTAACATCAATAAAATGCAAGGCATTCTACTGTAGCAGTACTTTATCAGACATGCCTACTCTTACCTTCTTTTATGATAGAAGTTACCCAGTACTACTGAATCAATACTGCCTCCCTCATATATGAGTTACATGCACTACTAGGGAGTAATGACAGCTCCACATATCTGATGGGGTGGTGGCTCAAGGGGCTAATGCGTTGGTGCAGTAATCAGAAGATCCCAAGTTCAAATCCAGCAAGGACCACCTAGAAAGGCATCGGTAGTGCCAGTACTAAAGCAGCGGCTGCTCCTTTTATGCTTCTACCTGCCCCCAGCAGTAGTTTTCAGTATGATCTACTGCTCACCTACTGCTATAGCAGCAGTCATGCAGTAATGCTGATTGAACACTGCCCCAACCCCATATATGGTCATGCAGCATTAAATAAGTAGATACTGTTTAAATGCTGCCGTCTCATTTACATAATTGGGACAACTGATTCAATACTGCTTGCATGCTGCTAATACTACTGTTCTGCTACTGAATCACCGCTGCCATGTTCTGTGTGCTGAGCAGTAGAATGCCAGTAGATGCTGATATGGTACGGTTTCTGATGCTGCTTTCACACTGAATCACTACTGTAACACCACACTGTTTTTCTACTGTCTAAATACTAATTTTCTACTGCATTTTGATCTGGGTGAATACCGAGACAATGAGTCAGCTAGCACATTTGATATCAAAATGTTTGCCATGGTTACATCTTTCCTTTTCATAATATTTCTTCTACAATAAATATTATGTTATTTATGTCTGACTGGACATTCAAGGGGCCATGACAATCGTCATCCATTTAATACACATACCGGTTGTAATGTTTTATGTGGTTGCTGATTCACCCAAGTAGGGAAATGCCTGACTATTAAATACAGTAGAAGATCGCGCATATAAGCTGGCATCCGCCACGTATATGGTGCACCTTGAACTGAGGCTTGGGCTATAATGCCTATATTTGTCTTTAGGTAACAGGGAAAGGCCACCAATTTCAGGTCCCTACACTATGACAATATGACCATGTGGGCACCCTTATACGCCCCTATAGACTTGACTGATGGTGGAGTATTGACCAATGCCCTGATCAATGAGACCTATTTCGTTTCAGCTATTTAATACCACACAGTCTGTACCACTGAACCCCTAGCTCACACACGAGTGAACAAACTAAATAAAGACTGTAGTCAAAATAATTCCGCTCCAATTGTCTCAATGGGTAAAGCTTTCATTTGCTTGAATTCGGAAGGAACAGGAGGATTGTGATATCATTATCATCAATCTTTGCTTTCCCTGTCAGTTTCAGAAAAATTACCCACCTCCCTTTCTTTTCTTCTGACCAACCACCCCACCCCACCCCATCCAAGCCCACTTCTTCCATAATGCAAGTGCATACTGGCATTTTCATTTTTCATAATACCCCCCTGGTAATTGCTCTGGCCCCCTTTCATAAGTTTCCGTCCCATGTATTTATCCTTCTACATAAACACCCCTAACCCCCCTCATTTTAGCTGCCCATCCATCCTATTTCCTGCCCACCACTGACTAGTCCTCTCCATAGCCAGCACAGACTACCTATTCCAGGTCGTCTAGACAAACCCCTGTGTACCTATAATTGTATTCACAGCTATTATGTCTATGAGCATCAGCCCACCACGTGGGTGTCAGAGCATGTGATGCTGTATTGAGGGGTGTGTCTACAGCCAAGGTGTGTGTGTGTTAAGTGTGTGTGTGTGAGGAAGGAAGAGCAGCAGGATGTAGTGCAGGTATTGCAGGGCTAAATCGAGGGCGAGAGGCAATATAATATAATAATAGGAAAAGTGACCTAAAATTGTGAATAGATTGGTAACATGAAAAGGAAGCCCTAAAGAAAAAAAACCCTGCTGTATCTTGATTACTAAAATAATGGAATAGAGAGTGTGCAATTCCCTGGAGGAAGCTCTGAGTCATTGGGGCTATGTATGAGCAGCTCATGGCCTACCTTTGCTAGGGTCCCTTCGGATGGTCACCTTGGTCTGTCGGGGGTACAGCCCATACCTGAGCCCTTCACTACCGTGTGTCTGACCGTTCTCCCGCGTGCTCGGCACATTCTTCCGCGGGCTTGGTGTGTGCCCATTGGTGACACCATTTGAGCTGCTCCGTGGGATATGTTCATTGTTGACGATGGATACTTTGTCTCCCTCATCCATTGTTGTTATTGTTGTTGATATCAGGAGGGTATTCTCCTTATATGCAGATAGTTTATTAGGCAGATGGTTCCATTATGCCACCTTAATTGTCTAAATTAACTAAAGGGCTATACTTTGGTGTGCAGAAAGTCTACCTATAGACTTTCACATTCTGCTTTTTGATATAAACCTATCCCTTATAATCAAACAAGTCTCAAGATCCTGCTGATATAAGATGTTCCCAAAGATCAAGATTTAATCCGTACAGGTCTTCGATGGATAAGAACCAGCATCACATGACCTGGGCGGGGTGACATGGTGGCATGAGGCATCACGTGTTGCATATTAACATGTCTTAATCATCCCTCCTCCAGGATGCATGTGGGATTAGCGGTGCATACTAAGATGAAGCTGTCGCAGAGGCGGGTGGAGACAGGACATCACCTGTTCACCGGTGGGACTACTCAGAGGTAAGTGTGGAATGTATTTAGTAATGTCACCTTGCTACTCCCATCTAAGGATGGGCCATGGGTGAGCTGCTCTTGGAGGGGTCTTTCAGGCTGTGAGCATGTGTGTCCTGATCTGCTCAGGCTGTACTCCAGGCTATTAAGGCTGTACCGATCGATGGGGTATGTTTTCGCTCTGCTGCCACTACTTGTGTTTGTTCAATCACTCCTAGTTGGCATGCCTCTCCTACCTTTGTTGCTGCTTCTATCCTTAATGCTATATATATATACACTGGGTGTGGCTGCATACAGTAGATAGGGCTGGGGTGTTATGTATAAATGTAAGTAGTGACAGCTGTGACACCTATACCTACACAAAAGCCGATCTGCAGTCACTCCCAACTGACACTGACAGCAGCAGGTACTAATGTCACATAGGGGCCGTCAGCACTGGCCATAATAAAGCCTCACTCAGACAGACAGTGAGAGCCTACTACGCTCTACCTAGCCACACACTCCTCCTACATGGCCTCCCTGTGTCTCCTGTAGCCTCCAGGGTTGTGGCCTGAGGATGGTGGGAGGAGGAGTTCCTGGTATGGTCAGTAGTAGGTAGGCTATGACCTGCTGTGGTAGTAGTGTAGGAAGTGGTAGCGTAGTGGGAATGGTGGCTGGGATGGTAGTACAGCATGAGACAGCAGTACATGGGTCCAGCCTCTGTTTGGTGGGTCGTGTGACCTGCTGCAGGAATCCAGCATCTGCTGCTGCTATTGCTTCTGGTGCTGCTACTGCTGCTTTTGCGAGGCCTTCACCTTCCTTGTCTCTTGAACTGCTGTTCCTGCTGCTGCTTCCATGGTTTCACCTCCTGCCTGAGTTAATGTCACTGCTGCTGCTGCGTCTGGTGGTAATCCTGCTACTACTGCTGCAGATAGGCCTTCTCAGGCTCTGCCTTTATTGTTATTGCACTTGGTGTTGCTGCTGCTGCTGATGCTGTTGCTGATGCTGTTGCTACAGGAGCTGACCAAAGCTATATAGCTTGTGTCTCTACTGTTATTGTTAATGCTGCGTTGCTAATCTTCACTGAAATTGCATTCCTGTACAATAGGGATCTAACTGAAATGCTGTAACGTCTGACCCTGTAGAGAGGGTGTGGGAGAGGACAAAATGACTGCCTATATTGGCAGACTAGTTACTCATTTTACAGCTGCTGCTCCATCCTTGCAGCTTCAGCTGATGGCTTTGGTGACTATTGTGTTGTTGCTGGCGGTGGCTATGGCAGCGCTGAAAGTTGCTGCTGCTGCTCGTCCTGCTGCTGCTGCTGCGCTCTATAAGTCTTGACATTCAACCAATATTAGCTGCCATTTGCTGCAGCGCTGTAAGGCTGGGGAGGGGCATTACCATTTTGTAGGAGCTTCCTCTTCACCTATTGCCGTGTCTCAATTCCAAAAGTTGTTCTACTTCCTGCGACACCCAGAGATGGTTCCAGGTGCTTATATTCTGTAGGGCGAACACTGTGTTCAAAACGGCAGGCCCGATGTAACTCTCACTTCATAAACTGCTAAAAATGCTACTGTACCTGGGCATCAGCTGATAGTTGAAATCCTAATTTAATCACACTCTGCAAGGGTGTATGGATTCAGAGAAAACAGACATACTGAGTATAGAAGTTGGCGCTGGCTAGGTCTAGATGTAGGCCTGTTTCACTTTTAAGTCCCAGCCTATTACTTACTCAAAAGATGTGCTCCATGTCCATCTGTAGCACTCTCAAGCACTATCTCCTCGACCATAACAACCTAGTCGTAGTAAACACACAATCCAGTAACTAATTCATGACTTTCCCCAGGCTTTACCTGACATATAATAGCATTAAAAAGTGAGTGGGTTGATTGATTGATTTGTGTTTTACAGCACTTTAGCGGCACTAAGTGGCTATCTCGTGCTTCACAGGTTGATAATTTAACAGAGGTTTGTGTCAGTGCCCGCGCATATGTGCACCACACACATCCTGAGGGGATAGGAAAGAGGAGATATAGACCCTTTTAAGTGGGCTAGGGAAGCCTGTGTCCTGCTTTTGGTACTCTTTGGACCAGGCTGATCAGTACATAAGCCGGGGCGGAATTTGTTGACCCTCCAAGCCCCATTTGGAGGGATAAAAAAAAAAAAAAGTGAGTGGGATCTGGAAGGGGACCGGGGAAGGGGCACAATGTTCGACTGAATAAGATTCAAATCCACCTATCAACCATGGAAGTGGTATTCCTTTATCTATTCATTATCCCTAAATGGGGCTGGTATGGAAAAGATATGAAAGTTACACACCTTGGATTGACCACTTGAGGCACTGGTTATACCTCGTAACCCTACACAACTGTGGATTAACTAATACATATATGGTATCCATAGGGTCCCAAACATAAGACTCATCTAACCAAGCACAATTGTCCAGCCCTGTGGCCTGCACTTTGGATCAGAAGATCCCTGGTTCTAACCCCACCCATGTTGAGCTTTTCCTGTATGAACCAGTCAAAGCTAAACCTGAGCTGCTGTCACATATAGGAAAAGTATAGAAAAAGAACACTGTCAATATTCAAGTGACAACTCTCAATGCCTCTATCCTATGATAAAAGCACTAAGATTATCCAGTTTGGACACCCACAATTGTTCTGAAATATGATAACCGTTGTTTAATACTTATTAGGAGGAGAGGGAAACTCCGCACGGTAAGCAGCCAATGGGAAAATGCAACCAATGGGCAGCAGAAGACAATGGGAAGAACAAGGCAATTGTAAAACGAAGCTTGACTGGAAAAGAAGGCAATATGAGAGGGAGGCAATGAGAATAGCAAATACAAATAAAAATGCATTGTAAGATACTACAAAACTTCGTCAGAAGAAAGAAAATTCCGGAATATCTGTAGGCACGTCAAACATTGAAAATTCGGAATTTAGGCAAAATGCTAAACTCTTGTGTGTCATCCCAGGAATAGATAGACATTGGGAAGACAGTGGTCGGTGGGGGGAGGGGGGGGGCAACTGGAGGATGGAACCATATGAGAGGGAGATAATGAAAAGTTACCGATCATGATATAATATCATTACAAATATGTGCTTGCATGAATGAGTCAAAGAGAGTTGAATCAGATTGTGCCCCATCCCCATCTCTGTGTCGGTGATGTGATACAGTTGGGTCTGTAGCCAATCGAGGATATACGATGAAAGGATGGCAAAAGGCACTGGGAAGAAAAAAAGGTAGAAGGTAGCGCAAATGACGATAGGGATATGTAAATTAACAAGACTAGGAACGGCGATGCCTTGTTGCACTTCAAAAGCAGAGAGGAACACAAGTGAGGATCTCTGGAGAACACCGATTCACTGACAGCACATCCATTGCACGTCACATCGTGTAATCAGATGAAGTCCCTCGGTACAGATGGTAGAGCATTGTTGTTGTAACCAGATTATCTCCAACCACTGACCCCTTAACACTTTTCCTGCACTTCCCTGCTATCCTCTTTATTTGACCCTCACATTTAATTTGAATCTCTTCCTAGCTTTAGCAAGTACTATTTCTTCAGTAAACAAAGCCATTTGGAAATTGCTAGGAGGGGGAAGGCTTGTCTGGGGCCGAGGGGGGCCTTCTTTGCTCCATATTTTGTCGGAAAGCAGTCAAGATTCATCAACCATGTCATATTCTTTGCAACAAAGACAATCTCTCATCCATAACATTTGTAAATAGTGCAAAGCCCGAGGCACCAACTGAATATACTGGTCCCATATTGGGGCACTTGAAAACAGCCCTGACCTAACCGTACAATTTGGTGGGTTCAGTGCAGTCACATTTGGAAAAATCAAAATGGTGTACTCTGAGGGAGTGGTATTTTTTTTAGGGTGTCAGAGAAAGGTAATTTGGGAAGCGGAGAAACAAAGATATTTTGTGCAAATCTTGAAAATAGCGAAAACGTGGACAATTTATTATGGATTAGGCTGGGGGGGGGTGGGGTTCCGACCCCTCTCACACTTGCAAGGAAATTTCATGCGTGCATAAAAGGCCACCAAAACCCTTATTATCTGTGTCTTTACCTGATGTTGCTTTTTTTCTATTTGTACTTGATTGCGTCATTTGCACCCCCCTTCTCCAGGTCTACATTATGTTCAGCCATCTCTGATTCTGTCTCAGCTGCTATTTAACAATCACCCTAATGGGTATCATGAACCCTAGACCAAGGTATCAGGGAGAACACCTACCTCTATATGTCGACACACTAGTACTCTGATTGTCTGGTCTCCATAGTACTATAGGGAACTGTCCCAGCCTCACAGCAACCTATAGATCCTCTGTGTCCTATATACAGATCTACACACAATGAGTCTGGTATTGACCAGTCCACTGTGCCTGGAGCCTTCTGTACAGAATTTTAGAAACACTACTAGCCTATGGGCTATGGATATACTTGTATACATGTAAAATAACCCTGATTACACATAGCCACAAGTTGTCGGAAGCGATATTCAGGACTCAAGTGCCAGCCAACTGGTATATGGGTGCAAAAGGGGGTGGGTGAGGGGTGGGAGTGAAAGGGTGAGGGGAGAGTGGGGTACAGGGAAAGGGTCAGGGGTCTGCCCAAGGCCTACAGACCATGATACTAAACCTGTCTCCTCTATATCAATGTATTCATGCACTGAATGTAAAGAAATCGTTTTAAATTGTAGTTAAGAAGAATAGGCGGTGGAGCAGAGGCAACAAACGTGACAGGCTAGGGTCTCTAGCATAGGATATGGGGAGGTAGGTGTGTAGGTGGTGGGGGGGGGGGGGGTGGATTGGGTTGAAAGGTCAGAGGGGGCGGATCCCAGAGCAGGGAAACTGAGCCGTACAGCAATTACGACAGTGTGTTCAGTACTAGATTTCCTTACACAGTGTTATACTCTAAATCAATTTTCTCTTGCCTAAATTTGTGTCAATTTTAAATACAACTTGGTTGCACTTGAAAACGTACACATTGCCTACACCTGACTTATAAGTTGAATTCATCACTAATAAGATTGAAGAATTGTTTTGTAACTTACCGGGAACTCACTATACCCGGACCAAAATGCAGTAGAAATGCAGCACTAAAGCAGCTGGGAAACAGTGTGGTGTGACAGTAGTGATTCAGTGTAAAAGCAGCATCAGAAACAGTATTGTATCAGCATCTACTGTCATTCTACTGCTCAGCACAACAAAACTTGCAGCAGTGGTACAGTAGTAGAAGAGTAGTATTAGCAGCATGCAAGCAGTATTGAATCAGTTGTCCCAATTATGTAAATTAGATGGCAGCAGTTGAACAGTATCTACTTATTTAATGCTGCATGACCATATATGGGGTTGGGGCAGTGTTATCAGCACTACTGCATGGCTGCTGCTATAGCAGTAGTTGTGCAGTAGATCATACTGAAAACTACTGCTGGGGGCAGGTAGAAGCATAAAAGAAGCAGCCGCTGTTCTAGTACTGGCACTACCAATGCCTCTCTAGGTGGTCCTTGCTGGATTTGAACTTGGGATCTTCTGATTACTCTACCAACGCATTAGCCCCTTGAGCCACCGCCCCATCAGCTATTTGAAGCGGTTACTACTTCCTAGTAGTGCATGCAAACCATGTAGGAGGGGGCTAGGGCAGTATTGATTCAGTAGTACTGGGTAACTCTTACCATAACAAAAGGGTAAGAGTAGACATATCTATAGAGTGCTGCTATAGTATAATGCCTTTTGGTTTACTGATGTTCAGGTGATGAGACAAGCACTTTGTAATTATTAACGATACATGGATACTATGTAAAAAAAATATGTCATGATTGGGACCAAAAGAATACTTGATGATTCAGTATATTTGTACCCTATATAAAGTCAGTGAGTAATTTGTTACTTTCATACACACCAACATCCATGTGTATCCATTACTGGCACTGAATAAGGGGTGAAGTATGCTTGTCTCCACAAACACTGGATAGTTTCATTATTACATTACTGAATCTTTTGATTGCTGTTCACAACCATACTGACATTCACACTATGGACTGTCTTAGAAGCATCAGGTAAATAATCCGTGAATGGACAGAGTCATACCAGTAGATGGTCAGTAGACTACTGCATCTATGCTGCTGCACAGAGTGTATAATTTCTGGAATCTATTAACATTCAGTTGAGAGTCAGTAGACTACTGATTCTAGCCTGAAATGCAGTGCATATTCAGTTGATAGTCAGTACACTACTGAGTCTAGACTGAAATGCAGTGTGGAGTCAGCTGTTTCGGAAGTATTTCAGCAGTACCTACTGCAATATGCAGTTGTTAATCAGCATATTCTCAGTAGCCACTGATAGGAGAAGTAGATACTGCCTTCTGGTCCGGGTAGTTTATACACAAGAATCATTTAAAAATGCACTTTACACGCTCTATCCACACCCATTCAATACACTTTCCATGCTCTTTCCATGCAAGCGTAAGATCTTTTGTGCACTTTCAATGCACTTTCCATCTTTCCACCATGACTGAGGTCTGCAAACGTGTGTTCTAAAATTTTGATAATTTAAGGAGAGGGTGAGGTGCTCTTAAATTACTTTTTCAACGAGATATCTAAATGGTGTGAGGTGATGGTATCTGATGGTAACAAGATAGCACTGTAATTGGGGGCTCAACAGTACCAAATTCTTCTATTTTATTAAAATGGCAAACAAATCATAGTATACATGGGTAAAACATATGTAAAACATGTGATTAACGGGTGTTTATGTATGGATTAAATAATTAACATATTTTTGGTATAATTTTCAGTCAAGTGTAACATGGAAAGTGATATTAAGGTCATGATCATGTATGGTCAATAAAGATAGGTGATAGTGGTGGGATGGACTCTGGTTTAAAAGTTGGGGCCGTCAGTCTCACTTTCTGGCGCCATCAGTCCCACTTCGTGCCAACTGTCCCTGGGGCCATCGGCCCTGGTACCCTTCTAGCCTACCGACCTCCTTATCTGGTCCTTTCATAACTTCTCTCAAACTTATCTCCCGGTATATAAAAATTTATTAAACAGAAATTTCACATGGTAAAGAAAGTGAGATTTTGGCTTGTTTTTGGCTCTATCTTCATTAGCTATTCATGTAAATCATGATCTAAAAAGAAAATCAGCCGAAAGGGAGGGAATCATTCGGGCGTGTGCATTATAGTACCAGTACCGTAATCTCCCGCGTATAAGGCACAGCCCGCGTATAAGGCGCACCCCCAACTCAGGGAGGCCTGTCCCATGTATAAGGCGCACCCCTAAGGGCAGATTTTTGTTAATTTAGTACTGCTCTATAGTAAAAATACCCCCCTATAAGGCGCACCCCAAACTCAAGGCAATGTCCCTCCCACGTATAAGACTCAGCAGCATTTTGTTTGGCGTATAAGACGCGCCTTATACGCCAAAGATTACGGTAAGTTAAATCAGCGTTTTTGCTGGGGCTTTCTCACCGGCTCCAATATTACAAATATATATAATATTGTCCAAAATTTCTACAGGTTCAGGCTAGTGTGTCCTGTTTACTCTGATTACACTTTTCAACTGATACAGCTAGAACAGGCCATTATCTTTAAGGGATCAATAGGCACCATAAGCGCCTGGGGTAAAAGGGTATTAAAAATTTTAAGTGTATGATAGTTATCCCTGATGCCCATAACGCTCTTGTTGCTGTTTTTTTTTTAAACGATGGAGCTATATGTGAGTATGCTGCCCATAAAGCCTGTATAGGTCCTGTAGAGGGCATTTTCTACAGCTTGCCTTGTATTATGATGGAACAATGCATTTTTATATCATTTGGTATGATTTTTCTTCATTAAATCATATTACACAAGACTCTTCTGCTGTATATGCGCAAAGGTCCCCTGAACACTGACATTTTACTGGTACAGCTGCCTTCAAAAGTGACTGGGAAGTGAAAAACACTTAGGTTCCCAACTTGCTGCATCAAGCTATAGGATTAGCCTTTAGTCAACATAGGGGCATATTGGTGGGGTTTCGACACGATAGATCAGAAGTAAACTTTCATCCTCCAGTTGCTACAATTAGCTTCTGTCAAAGTTAGTTTGCGGCTTATACAAGACATAGACCTTGAACACCGTGGCTTTTATTAAAGCCATGATGCATTGTCATGGCAAAGGTCTATGTTTTAGTCAACCTGTCTCTCTCTCTGTCTCTCTGAATGATGAGCATTGACACTCAACACTATGTAAAGCTGACATACCTTGTGATTTATCTGCAAGGTCCGAGTACTCGGCATAGGTGGCGGCTGCTGTGATGTCAAGCATCTCATCATCGGTGCTGCTACCGTTCTCGGTGGGAAGTCCGTTAGCGCCCACAGCGCGGTACCGAGGGTGGCGCGGCTTAGCCATGAGTTCCCCAATCAGAGGGTCCCTTTCCATGCCATGGGGCGACACGCACCCACACCAAGCAGCACCTGGAGGTACATGTTAAGGTACATAATCAAACATTAAGGTTAAGGTGCATACCAAGACTCATAATTATCTTGAATTTGGACAAGATTTATGTCAGGTAATCAGTCATGTATAAGTATGTGAACACAATGTGTATACATGTAAATGATATGTATAAAAGCAAGTTGAAGACACTGAATATTACTTATCTGCAATATCGATGTTTCAACTTAAAATCATTGATTCACTAAGGGTGGACTCGTTTAAGGAAGAATACTGGAATAGTGTTTATACATGTCTTTGGGAATGAGTCTGAAGTTTGTATCGTGACTGACACTTGATGACTCATACATGACTTAAACACAATAGGGATTTGAAAATTAATATAAAAAACAAAAAAAAAGACAGGGAGGATATTAGGACGTTGTCATTTGATAAATCAAATATGGGAGATCTTGTTGATCCTGATGCATGTTTAGATTAAGATATGGTAGTTTTATGGAGCAGTGGTGGGGCAGTTTACATTGATGATGCTTTATGTGTGTGAGACGCAAGTGGATAGGTGTTGGACACGCTATTTGCGCTTGTGTCAGCTTATTACCTGTGCTTGCCCACTACCAGCTACCTCCTCATTTGCATATTTGGCTATGAAACTTACACCCTGTCCGACCGCCAGAGCTTCCGGTGTGGGACTGGTAGTTGTGCTGCCATCTAGTGGTTATAGTGAAAAATAGTGGAATTATAAGCCAATCACAGCACACCAATCTAATGTCTGCAGTGCACCACTCTGCATGACCATATAAAGCAGAGCATCCACCTATGGGTTAATGGGAGATCATATATCCAATTCCACACTTATATACTAAAGGGTTTATAAAGTGCCAGCATTTACAGATTTCAATAGATCTCCCATTAAAAAAACACACATATACACACACACAAAAGTTATAATATATAGGGTGTTTACACTAATAGAAATAATCGTCCCACAAAAAATTAAAGCCCCTTAATTAAAAGGGAAATATGTCAGACGAACAATGCAGCAAACCCAATGTTGATATCTCGTATAGTTATTGAGCTATTAAGTGAAATGTGAAGCAAAGTCAGGTGATTTCTGTGGAAATTCCCCATACAAACTGCAGCCAGAAAATGGTCACCCAGTGCACACAGTCCCCTACTCCACAGTACTAGTACAGGCTCTATGAGTGCTGTTATTACTGCCCTGAGCAGTGCAGGTAAGTAGCATATATATGGTTATAAATAACTATCATCAATTCACAGTTTGAGGTAAATTACAGTCCTCAACTATTTTCTAATATAGTTCTGACAAATCAACTGCATCCCGGTGACATGATGACATGATAACATGGAATTTATCATGTAAATCAGTAATTTAGGCATAGATTTCCCCCTACATAACCTAAAATCGTTCATAACTACTGAGAATACAACACATAATAACTTACTTTTAGGAAAAAACCTAAGGCTTCAGATGTGCCGACCTCCATGATACTCATCTAAATTTTTCACATCAATTTGAGCTGCTCAGTCCTCCAGGGAGTGAGCAGTAACACTTCTCATAGAAACAGAATAATGGAGGATAGTCTCAAATGTAGATCAATGTGTCCCCTGTGCCATCATGCTATCAGGTTTACTCATAACGAGTGTTGAAGCAATTTATATTGCAGGTAACTTGGAAAGGTTCATACCAACGAGGGGTGAAGCGATTTGAATTGCACGTAACTCTGACAAGTGCTTAAATAATAACTGAGGCCTGAAAAGGAATCATAAAATTACCAAACCTTCACCAAGGGGTTAAATCCCCAACAGCAAAATATCGAAAATTTTGTGATGTCGGGAGTCAGGTGGAAGTGTTGTGACAGTGTCAAACACTTCTCTGCCCCCTATAAAAAAGTTAACAATAAGAGTGATAATGTGCCCATTCATGAAAAACACCTCAGTCCTCCCTGCTAAATAATGAGCCACAGTGGGTGACAGGATGTAGCTGACATCAGCACTGTTCTATAGAGGTGGTGGCTCCTAGTGAGAAATGAGTGAACTAGGCAGACTGAAGGGTTGTAGCTGGCTCATATTTTATCAGGGTAGGACACAGGATGTACTTAACATAGGTGGACCAAGTATCAGAAAATCTCTCCCCTTTCAAAATATCTTATCTATCGCTATATATTCATGTAATATTATGTGTTAGAGTAATGCTATTATACACAGTTATATGCTGCTATATTCAAGTGGAATAAACCAAGAAGAAAACACTATGGTATAGAATATTCATTTCCCATTACCCCCTAGCTGGAAACACCTCAGTTCCCCCTGCTAAATAATGAACAATGAGACCATCACCCTGTTTAAAAACGGCGGGAAACCTGACACCCTAAGCTGACACCTCAATAGAAAAGCATTGAGAGCACAAAGGATGTTGCTCCCATTTTGAGATGACCTACTTTTTTAAAACCTTAATATCAGAAAGATAAGAACCAGATAACAGGTAACAATTACACCTCTATGTTCCTGAATATGTACACTATTTTATGACAGGTTTCATTTTGCTTCATATTTAAGCATTTTCATGTTATTTGAGGTTGAAGGGAACAGTCCCATCTCTGAAACAGGCAATTTAGTTCTTAAAGTGTCACCCTGCCCCCACCTGTCTCTAAAAACTCGGAAAAGTAAACTTTCCGAGTTAAAAATGCCACAAGGCACGGATTTTAGATCATAGACCATGCCCCTCACTCCCCTACTCCCCAGGTAGTGGTATTTGTACTACTGCATGGCTCTATGGGGGCTGTTTTCGCGGCACTCAGCCATGCAGGTAAACCCCCTACAAAATAAAAAAACAAAAAAAACAAAAAAAACCTGCAATTTATCGATTGATAGCTGTATAAAGAAGGGCCATATCTACATATATAAATGTTTGGCACAATGTATATGGCCATTCCAATACACATTCAAGCTGAATGCAGTGTCAGACAGTGGGTGCTGCCTCCTTCTGGGCAACACTTGCATAGGCCTGGGGGGGGGGGGCAGGACAATCTGCTGCCACCTGGAGACTAAAGCATTAACTTGAATAAGGTATCGCTTACCTATCAATGTTTTCTCTGAATTTCAATATAGCATAAAAAAAAACAACTCTCCACCAGTTTCCAAATCTCGGCCTTATTTCGTGGATTTACGCAGCTCTCAGTCAGGTTCAACCTGGCTTACCTGACCGGTAGCGCAGAGCATATGTACTCATGTAGTGTAGGTACGGAACATATAAGCAGCTCGTGGGTCTAGGTTCTGTGCAGTTTTCCCTCTTTGAGGTGTTTATTTCTATGGCTATAGACAAATCAGCTATACTTTTATCGATTTGTATCTGCATATATTTGGATGTAGGATAAATATTTTTAGTAGATGTATATCACAGAATCCTGAGCTTGGACTATTTTTTTACCTTAATGAGTGGAAGCTAAACACCTGGGTAAACATCACAGAAAGGGAAAATGATGGGAACCTGACAAAATTAGCTAGGACATTTGATTATTTCATAACCCAGTTCATCCATCTTAATTCAATAGTATATCAAGTTGGTGGAGTGGGTTGACCCTAAAATAGTTTTTAAACAATCAAATTATCTAAACACTTCAAAAAAAGCCCTTCTGGACAGATCCTTGGCACCTAGAAAACTATTGGTCAGGTTTAATCAGTCAAGTATACGTTAGTTTTTTTTTTCAGAAATATTTTCAGAAATACCGGGTAAGGCAAAAGATGCAAAAACATGTAATCTAAAATATGTCATACCAGCGCCTACGGCGCTGTGATTATAATGGGACCAGCGGCAAAGTTTTCCGCCGCTCGGTCAACGTACCGGGCTCGTGCTCGTCTCCTTATTAACAGAGAGTCTCGCCGAAACCAGCGGCAAAGTTTTCCGCCGCTCGGTCAATGTACCGTCAAATACCTGTTATTATTTCTTTTTCCTCTTAAATAGATGACAAATTCAGATAGAAATACATGCAGGGTCGAGAGAAAAGAAGAATGGGTGGATTGAAAATGAATAATTATAGAGATTTCTTGATAAAAGCAGTCACGTCAGTGCGTGAAAACAGCAGACGAACAGACAGACTCTAGGTCCACTGCCGTCGGAGGCGGGGGAGGTTTCATAGATAAGGGGGGTAATCAATGCCTTTGTCTTTGATATGACTGCATGCTTGGTTTTACAGTGTCATTTTGAGTCTGTGGAGAACCTTGGTTCCTATACGTCAATTTTGTCGGTTAATAAGAGAGTTAATTGCCACCGTTATAGGCAATATGTTGTCTGTTATTGTGTTGTTAATGTCCCAGATTAGGGGTAAATGGTGAAACATAAATGTTGTGCTCTATAGCAAAGCAATTTGACACCCCCCCCAAAAAAAAAAAAAAAAAAAAGAAGTAATATAACGCCAAAAAAAAAAAAGGTGACCACACCCTAAGTCGAATTGAGATTCTCTTTGAAATTGATTGGTCTGGTAAACCAAACACATGTTTTACTATCTCTACTATGACTTGACTACTAAAATGTCTTGACTGCAAAGTTTTAAAGTAGCCCCGCTTTATGGTTCCACTAGGCTGAGGAACTCTGCCTCTCTTACTCCCGTAGAGAGGCGGAGAAAGCTGTAGTTTAAACCTGGAGGAAAGGGGTGCTAACATAAACATGGGCTTGTGAGCACTTTTTTATCTGCTAATACTTGGAATTCTGCCTCAGGTAGCCCAGCTTCTCTGCTTTCCAATCCACCCAATTCAGAAAGCAGATGGATGAAAATGAATATTTTGAGCACCTTTTCTAAAACCCTTCTTGATTCTGCATGTGCAAATTCCAGACCGGCCCAGTGACCATAGTCTTTTTGTCACTGGTGACAATGGGCGAATGAATGGTCAGCCTTTGGATAGGCTGACTTTCTCCAAGTGCTGACCATGATATAAGGGTTTCCTCCACTTTTAAACTATAGCTTTCCTGAACTGAGTCTCACGGAGGAACGGATAAGAGAGTTCAGGAACTGAGCTAGGTACCACTGCCACTGGAATACACAACTTCGAGGTTGCGTGGTGTTAAAACTTAGACAGTAAAGGTTGCATATGAGCATGGACCTGTACAGTTTACTGTGTTACGGTACTGTGTAGGTCTATGCTTAAATAGTTACACCCCACTTTCTAAAACGGTGCCGATTTTCGGTCCCCACAGGCATAGTTACCCGCGCTTGTGTCTTGCGGAATCTCGATGCTACGTTGACCTCGGTTCGGGACCCAGCAAAATGCGTTTCAATCTCTTATCCTCATAGTCATAGAATAACATTGGAACTGTGGGGAGCTTGGGGTTTTGTATGAAACTAATGGAATAGGCGAACTTTTATGGTGAAAATGGAAGTGACTTGCGAGCTTCATAAATCATTCACAATTTAGTCTAAAAAAATATTCATTGGCACATGAACTTCTTTAAATTATTTTATTTCCCTGCTGTTATCTTCTATCAATTTGTGTTGGTTCCAAACACCCAAGCAGTTTGTTATTTTTGCAAAATTCAAGATGGTTCATAGACATCACCGTGATCACGGAAAACCTAAATCTGTGAAAAGCCTATACTATAGCCTATACTGTGAGTATACACAGAACCCATTACAATATAATTTGGCGCTCCCTACGGAAATCGTGTAGGCTACCATTATGCGTATCTCTTTCTTTCTTTCTTTTTTTTTGGGGGGGGGGGCAGTTTGGGTTATTTTCCACTATCCCAGGGGCGCAGCCGCTGGTTAACGTTTAATAGTGTCGCTGACTGAGATTTGAGAACAGTGAGTCAGTGAGTCACACTCACAAATCACAGTGCCAGTGGGAGGCGGGTCTTGCCGAACATCGATGATCGACCGCACTGTCATTGACCCAAGTTTATCGGGATCCTGACAAATCTTTCACTTACCAAATGTCACTTCTAGGCTGAATTTTTTGTTGAGTCCACTTGAAAACCTCGCCCACGATTATATGGAGAAGAAATATGGAAAGAATCGAGAACTGAATTCGCAGTTGTTAACTCAGGTGATTATTTTCCCGGATGTTAGGCAGCAGACGATGATGTTTACGCCTCGTGATTGGTCATAAATGAAAATGTAAAGGGTAAAAGATCGTACGCATCACGAATCGAACCCGTGCTCACCCCAGCGTCTAACGCGCGCGCCTCCCGCGCTGCTATCTCCCTGAAAAGAGCGGCTCTGCCTCGGCTGAAGACACGGATGCAAAAGAATGAATTTCCACCCATAATGTTATGTTTTCCAACATTTGTCACACAATTTATTCTTATTTTTGCCAATAGGGATGCCTACGACGAAGGAGCTCTCTGGAATAAAAAGCGCACTTAGAATTAGTACTCCCAGAGACCATATTAAAAGTTAAAGTTGGTCAAAGTTATTAACAGTTGGTATAGCAGGAAAGGTATTCAGGGTGATTAAAGATCTGTATACTAACACCAAATCCTGTGTAAAGTCAAACAATCAAATATCTTCCCTCTTCAACTGTGAGATGGGGGTTAGAGAGGGGGATAATCTCTCGCCACTTCTGTTTTCTATCTATCTAAATGACCTACAATCACACCTTAGCCAGTGCTGTAATGGTATTCATATTGAACACAGAGCCGATGACTTAGCAGTGTTTGCTAAACTGTTTACCCTTTTGTATGCGGATGACATTATTCTGTTATGTGACACTGAATCCGACCTCCAAACAGCAATAAACACATTATATGACCATTGCCAAACATGGAATCTTACAGTAAACACTAGCAAGACTAAGGTAATGTTTTTTTTTCCAGGGGAAAAGTACAAAAGGTGCCCACCTGGCATTTTGGTAATGATATTATTGAAACAACCCACAACTATACTTATCTTTGGATTACATTCAACTACAATGGCTCCTTTGATAAGTCACTATCTAAACAGGTCTGCCAATCAAAGAAGGCTATTTACAGCATCACTAGTAAAGTTAGAAAGCTTCACCTACCAATTGACATTGAAAACCACCTTTACGATAGCTGCATGCTTTACCTATACTTTTGTATGGTAGCGAAGTGTGAGGCTTCTCAAAAATCCCACAACTTGAAGTGTTTAACTCGCAAACATGTAAACATATGCTGTATCTCCATAAAAATACCAGTAATGTTATTGCTTTAGGGGAGCTGGGAAGGTTCAAAATCCAGCACCATGTTAACCAAAGAATGTTAAACTACTGGGCAAAATTGGTAAATGGAAAGAATAATAAGATGATTTACTCTGTATACACACTATTGAAAGGACTCTATGACGAGGGAATTTTCCAGTCAAAATGGCTGACCAAGATCCACTCCGAACTCAATAACCTTGGACTAAGTGCATTCTGGTATAAGGACCAGTTTGACCCAAATCATTTTAAGCGGAAGATAAACATTATCAGTCAAGACCAACACCCTCAAAACTGGATAGAAATGGTCTCTGACTCTAGCCATTGCAAAACCTACCAACTGCAAAAACTGAACTCAGACTAGAACCGTACCTCATTGATCTAGGCAAACAATTTTCGGTTCTGCTATGTAGATTCAGAGCCGGCAACCATAAACTCACCATCACATTAGGTCGATACAATAATGTTGAGAGAGCAGCGAGGCTTTGTACCCTGTGTAACAAACAGGAAATCGGGATGAGCTACATTATATTACAAGCTGTCCTTTCTTTGCATCAGAGTGAAATACATATATCAACCCTTATTATCTACAAGGTGGAATGGCTGAGAGGATTTCAAAACTATTTAAAGGCACCAACCTCGAAGATCTCCAGAAGTTATCTAAATTTGTACAATGTATCATGTCAGAACTTGCCAGTGTAACAAACTAACAAACAGTTAAAAGCCTAATTTCCAAGTGTATGTATCTGACAATATGTACCACTTTTTAAATGGCGCTAAACATAAAAATAGGTTCTATTGTACCAATCTAAGTCATGTCCAAAATGTTTTATTTACTGTATATGGTGCTCATCAGAAATCAATGCTTTAGCAATATATTAAACTTGTATATTAAGTCAGATACCCATTGAAGGAAAAGAAATTTCAACAACACTGTACAAAATGTATCATATCAAACTCATATTTTACTAACGCAAATCTAAGTTATATGTCTACATGAGAGGGGTAATCCCAGGAATTCTGTAGAAAATGTTTTTACCCCTGATCATTTGATAATTAAGCATGGTGCTGCCGGAGCCACCACCACGGCCCAGCAAATGAGCTCTAATAGTCAATCCTCAGGAAACTTGTATATACAGTTTTATAGGTATGTAAGTTGTATGCTATCACTGTAGAAGTAGATTAGTTTACATACCATCTCTACACATAATTGTATGTCTCATGTATCTCTCTGTGAATTCTGAAAGTACAGTGATTGTCATCACTGTATAGAACCGGTGCTCAAGAGACCAAAATAAAAAAAAAAATGACATGATGGGAAAATATAACATATAGTGATATACAGTATTAGTAACACTCTGAGAAAACTGATGAAGTACTACACATGTTCATAATTGTTTTGTATTTTAATACCATTATATGATTATTATATGTATGTATCTCATGTAACTCGTATGAGTTTTCGAGAATAAAATCATTGTCATTGTCATTGTCATAATCTCTAAGCAGTTCTGGGTGATTTTTCACCAACTAAACACTTTAATAATGCACACATGGGAGTAAACTGGTCAAATACTATATATAGTATTTACATTGATATATATTATAGTAGGAAATATATATTCATATCATAGATTGTTCCTATTGAACGGATTTGTGTGGACTCTTAACTCTCTTTCGTAGGGAATTGTACAATGTCAAAATATGAGTGTATTTCGCTTTCAGTGATTCCCTATAGTACTATGAAAATACCAGCTTGATCGTTACAAATACATCTAAAAGGAATTGTGTCATTGTTCTAGTGGTTCTTGTCGTCAATCCAACAAAGAATGGGAATTCGAGAAAGTATAAAAAGATGATAAAGATCCCATGTGAAGAAAAAAAGGAGAAACGGAAGATCATACAAATAATTAACTTTTTTTCTTCATAAAGCTGCATGTTGACAGCTTTTCCTCTAGCGTGTCCCTCCTTCATGACTCACACCACCTCCAGCACGGTACTCCAGGTACCTGACTCACCCAGAGCTGCAGCAGCTCAGAGGGGTTACCTGTAGAGTGACGTCACATAACTCCTCCTGGTGCTGGTGGCATTCCCCATATCCAAGGTACACAACAGCGTCAGGGCGGGGATTTCACCACCACTACACTACAGCACTACCGCCAGCCCACCGCCAGGATGTGAGGCATTTCTCCTGGGGAATTCCTGAGTGATATATATGGAGGTGATGCAGAGATTAGTGTACCTATATGTGTAGGACCGTCTCCAGAACCTGCCACAATCCAAGAACTGTATAGGAGGTAAGTGTCTATCTCTGGACTACATGTAGTACGTAGTATCGGCCTATGTTTTAGTCAATCTCTCTCTCTCTCTCTCTCTCTCTCTCTCTCTCTCTCTCTCTCTCTCTCTCTCTCTCTTAATTACTCCGTATTTCTCTCTCTGTCTCTATCTCTCTCTCTGTCTCTGTCTCTGACTCTCGCTCTCTCTCTCTCTCTCTCTCTCTCTCTCTCTCTCTCTCTCTCTCTCTCTCTCTCTCTCACACACACACACACACACAGACACACACATACACAGAAATTGGCCCACATGGCCCCGGGATATGGCCCTATGTGTGCACACGTTATGTGCATGTTTAATATCTTATAAGCCTATACATCTTTAACTTAAAACAAGTACAAAAACAAATAGCGATACAATTGGAATGTGTACAGTATCCATTATACATGGACTTTCCTTTAGCGAGTGGCATATTCATATTTGATTTGGTTATGGATTAAACAATTGTAAAGGACCACTGCCTTTGAGAGCCTATCAAGCCAAACTCACCAACGGGTACATATATATGGACGTAGAAACTATGATGATATTGACTTACAGCTACCAGTCATAGATCTTGGGTCTGTTCAGTCCCAGTGATACAGCCAGTATAGCATTGTCTTGCTGCATGTTTTCCCCACGTTCATGTACATGTATTAATCTTTCGATGCTTAGCCTTCCATGATGTAAATGAACCATAGGCATAAGGCACACCAACCAACCAGGAAGCATTGATATGACGCACACCAACCAAACATGCAGGAAGCATTAACATCCCATCTCATGGGCATTAGGCACACCAACCAACTATAGGAAGCATTAAGCCTAGGTCTATGCATGGGCATGCAGCACACCAACCAACCAACAAAGAAATTTCTGGGGCATATTGCTGTAAAAAAAATCAACAGGAAGTTCAGCTCAAATTAGTTCTTCCTTCTATTCTATCTAGGGAAAAAACGCTAACATGAGTTCCACACCAGAGAAGACGCCCACGCCCTACCCCACCATCACCAAGAAGGACATAAAGTTACCATTGGGGCAAAATAAGTTGGCCTTCGTACTGGAGAATGTCTTTACACCAGAGGTAATGTATAAGGTCCCTTTTAGAAGAGAATATATTCAGGGTAGCCCATTAGACTGACTAGAGCATATAAAAGGTATTTATGAACGATCAGGAAGGTGTAATGTTATACCGGAGAATGTGCATGTAGACATTGTAAATAATGCCATGCAGACCTCTTTTGTATATAGGGGAATTTGGTTCGCGTGTTTGTGGGTGATACTCAGTGATGGCAAACAAGATGATTATTAAATATGTAGACACCAATGACGATTTGCTAAATTGTTCTTTCAATTTAAGGAGTGTGAGAGATACATCCAGACCACCGAGGAGATGGGATATGATGCCGCGCTTATCAATATAGGTGGAGGCAGGTAAGGCCAAGAGTGATATTTTTTCTTCTTTTTTTTTTTAGCGCCTCCCACACCGCGTAGCGGCGGTACCGCGAAGCGGTACGGGAGTGCGCTATGATGATTTCATTTGCCCCATATGATGAGGTCTCACAATACAAAATTACTGAATAGAGAAATTGATAATTGTGAAATCTTCTTTATGTCTGCTGTTATGAGACATGTCATCAAACACTGGTATACCGACATTAATGGCAGGAGGCGCTTTTTTACGCGGTCACAACCGCATTTCTTGTTAAAAAAAAAAGGTGCTAAATATATTAGGCTATTTTAGGTTGTTCATGATTAGTATTGACTGATTAGAGGTTGGGTTCATTGAAGAGAGTAGCAACATCGTTTTATACATTTTGTGTATGGGCGGCCCAAAGGCATCCAGCATACCCACAGGTATATACAATTGTACTTTAGTAACAACTCTTGTCGATAACTATCAATACTGCTCAGTTCATCAAAAGGTATACCATAAAAATATGGGAAATAAATGGATTAAGATGATCGATTTGTAATCTCATTGAGAAGATAATTACTCTTACCAGACAGAGGCTGATGACTGATGTTCGTAACAACACACGCTGTATATGGGACACAGAGGAGGAGGCTGGAAAAATTTGGGACAGGATAAAGGAGCATATACCTGCCAAATGGGGCCAGAGAAATGTCATGGGACTTAATGAGAGGTAAGCTACAGGTAGAGATTAATAGCATTAGTCGCAAGAAAGTACAAGAGGAGAGATGGATCTGTACGAATCGATTGCAGACAATTTCAAATACCATCTAACTCTATAGATTTCTTATGATGTGCATGGTCTCATTATAGCTTTTCCAACACCGCGATAAAGATAATAATCTTGAGGGTTGAAATTAAGAGCTAATATGTTGAATTGATTTGATTTAAAATATATATCTCCCTATATTGAACTAAAATCCATTGGCTTCTATTTGGTCACGGGGACATTGCACCCATGCACGCACAGGGCTTCAACTAGTAATGATTTAAACGTCAAATAATTACTGACTATAGCAAAGCCTATTCGATTTTAACGACAAACAGCAGAAAATCAATCAATCATGACACTGTTAAATTGATTTTATCTACAGATTACGGTTCCTGAAGTATGAGCCGGGTCAGTACTTCCAGCCACACTTTGATGGGTGTTACAGCCGGGATAACGGAGAGAGAAGCTACATCACCATACAACTTTACCTGAACGAGGTCTGTACATAGATAGCCCATGCATCTTTGATACAGTTACAAATGAACTGCATTTAGGGGCTGTCCATAAATGATGTCATAAAATAGGAGGAGAGGGGGTATGCCTTCCACACATGTCTATTGTAAAAGCATGATGAAAGCAAGACCTGGGGGAATAAAAAAGGTTAGACATAAAAACAAAGTCGTGGTGTCATTTATGGACGGCCCTTTACATTGTTGCGTCCTTCACAAAAGAGAGGTATGAATACCAGCAATTTCTCTGAAGAAGAAGGAGAAATTTGAACAAAGTGTAGACATACACATTATGGTAATGACTAAGCTTTTACACGGATAACTCGGAATGCATTTTCACTTTATAAACTATAGATATCATCTTCAGAACAACAAGTGACGATTTCACATGTTTCAGGGTTTTGAGGGGGGCAGCACGACCTTCTTGTCCACACGATGGGGTGCGAGTGAAACCCCCGATGAAGACGTTGAGTGTGTTCCCAAGACTGGTAAGTTTGTGCACAGCCTGACTCACCTTGTTAATTGTACAACTAGACGTTTAATGTATAAAGGACTGTTGACCAATAGATTTATTCGTAACAGTTAATAGCCATTTCATCCATATTGAAAGAGGTACCACTATTATTGTATAGGCCTATATCCCAGTCATGGTCACAAACTCTTTATTTTGATAACCATGTTTTAACACCCATGCTGGGATGACTTCCGGGATAACGTAAGGTTTACATAGATGTATCATTCACATCTAAACATTGCACTCCCCTGTAAAAGCAGGATACTTTATCTATATTCCCGCAATCGCCAAACTAAAATATATATTGTTTCATATATACTATATGCCTATTCATAAACACAGCTTATTTTTCATCATACACAGGTATGGTGCTCGTCTTCCAACACGACATCCTCCATGAAGGATCAACGCTTAAATCCGGCTGCAAATATACAATGAGGACAGATGTTATGTACAGTGCACAGGGGTCAATCCTTTATATATAGACAGATTTTCTGAACTTTCATTATACCTAAGAGATAGATAGATACAGAGAGAGGGAGAGGAGAGAGAGAGAGAGAGAGAGAGAGAGAGAGAGGAAGAGAGAGGGAGAGAGAGGGAGAGAGTATGACGAGGATACCTATCAATGTTAATTATGTGTTCATTATTACATTAATTATTCCCTTTGCGTATCGCATTCAGAACGACCACACCCTCTTTGAAAGTACACAAATTCATAATGTCAGAAACCATCCCTGTCAGGAGGTAGCTTCGCAAAATGCTTTACATTCTACGTTTTCCAAGGTTTTATCTTATTTTATAAAACGTTTTATTTCTTGGTTAGGGAAACGTACTTTCGACGTAAAACAACATGATTTAAAACAAACGTTTAAAACTGAATATTGAAAAGCCGTTTGAAATACATCTACAAATGTTGTGAGTCTGCATTTATTCATATATGTTATTTGAATTTGTATGGGTAATCGCTAAACCGTAAAGCTATCTGTGATAACGACCGAGTGTATGCCATTTTTGTGGATTGCAAGTACATATTATGTTTTGTAGGGTGCAGGTTCACCCTTTACTAAATTTATCTTATGGCGATGTCTATAACATGGAGCGAATGCAATAAACATTGAACAGAGCATTTAGATACGTTTTCCGTATTGTGTGCGCACGCTAAAGAGTAAAGAGCAGGACAGTATCACAGAGAAATGGACGAGGACAGTATCAAGGAGACCACTATATACATAAAAAGAAATTATATCAAATTGTGGGGTAAAAGGATGGGTGTGGACCACTAAATTCGACATGGTGACATGGCCATTTCTTAATATCGACATGTGACATGGGCCATGGTGACATGAGCCACCGATGTCATGTTAATTAGTGACAAGACAACGGTGCTTTCTTAAAATTAACATGGGGCATGAAATGTTCTTAGCCATGGGACATGGGGATTCAAGTGACATGTGACATGTCCATTTCTTAAAATCGACATAACAGTGGCGGATACAGGATTTTGAAAAAGAGGGGGTGCGGCCCTAAAGGAGGAGGCGCATCCCCTAATTTTGAGGAAATTTTGGGGTCCAAAATATCTAATTAAACTCTTAAGGGAGCGTTCATTATTTATGGCAGGGGGGGGGGGGGTGAGCAAATGAGGGGGGGGGTCAAAATTTTTAGGGGTATTCAGAGGGGGGGGTCATTTTTTTTCAGCCTATTGTGAGAGGGGGGGTCATTTTTTTTCAACCTATTCCTGAGGGGCGGCGCGATTCCTTTTTTTGGGGTATTCGCCAACACAAAGTAAAATTTCACAACACAACACGATTTTTTTTCGCGACACTTCGCGAAGTTCACAATTCTCCACCAAGTAATAGTACTTGTTAATGATTGCCGCCACAATTTTGCCCAACATTTTCTTATTGCCTATCATTCACATCCATTTAATCATGTTGGTGCAAACTATAAAAACAGATTAATTGGTCGTAATAACAAAGGGCGACGGTGCGTCTCTGTCCGGAGACCCAAGGCCCTCGGTCCGAGGGCTGGGCCAGTAGTACAGGAGAGAAAGAATCGTGCCAATGAAAGGAACTGAGTTCCCCAACTGTCCTTGGTCTCCAATTGCTGCTGACTTCTGTTATCATGTTGGAACAAACTACCTAGTAGTTGTTGACTACTATTTAAGGGATATTGAGACAAGCAAAGTCACTAAAGGAGTTGACGCCGCAGAGACTGTCGCCAAACTTAAGAAAATATTTGTTCATCAGGGCATCCCCGTTATACTTGTCACAGACAATGGACCTCAGTTCAGTGAAAGAGACTTTGCAAACTTTGTAGATGAGTGGAAATTTGTGCATGTAACATCTTCGCTGAGATATCCACAGTCAAATGGTGAGGCCGAGCGAGCCGTACAGACAGTCAGAGGTATTCTCAACAAAGCTACTGATGTGGACTTAGCATTATTAATGTACCGAAACACACCACTCCATAATGGCTTCTCACCAGCGCAACTAAATATGGGCAGGAAATTAAAGACCAGAGTCCCCTGCTATCCATCTGAACTCTTACCAAGCACACCAGACCCGGTTGTTGTACGAAAAAAGGAGAGGATGTACAGAGCCAGTATGAAATTGAACTATGACCAACGACACCGTGTGAAAGAAGCCGGAGAGTTATCAGCAGGTGACAAAGTGTGGCTCCCTGATCTCAAGACTCATGGCACAATTGTAGGCAAAGCCAATGGACCGAGATCATATGTCATCTCAACCCCAACAGGCCTCCTGAGGCAAAACCGCCGTATGACTAGAAATGTTGGACTACCACCTGCTACACTACCAATACCAGGTCCACCTAATACAGGACCTATTCTAGCAGTTCATTCTCCTACACCAAGACGTGATATACCATCACATGCAGTCACCCCTAGGGTTGACTCACCTGACAAACCAACACTGAGGATTGATCAGCCGGGTACCCCTTCATATGTGAATGAACCTGATGACCCGCCAGGGGCTGATATTACTGAGCCTCGTAGGTCTGGGAGAGCCAGATCTGCACCTAAGCATCTGATTGAAAACATGTGAAAGACTCAATGAGATATCAGTTTAGTTTAACTTGAGAGATAATTTCATAGCAAGATACTAGCTATAATCATGTTCTTATTTGGTTGATAAGTATTATTCATTCATGAACATTTCAAGACAAAGAGATTGATAAGTGAGCTACTCATTTTGATTGATAGGTATTATTCATCTATGAACATTTCAAGACAAAGAGACTAATAAGTGAACTTCTCATTTTCCAAAAAAAAGGGAGATGTGGTATGACCGGTATGCCTATATGGTGCTGCCACCAGTGACTGTGTGGGGAACTAAAAAGTAAAGTGAGTGGGTTGAGTGGGACACAACTTTGGGGGTTTAGGAAGCGGAGATCAGCATGTCAAAATGTGGCTGAAACTGAATTTGTAACACTACAAGTCTACTCTACATTAAAGAACTTCAAGAACTAATCTTCTAAATGTTTGCTCAATAGAGTATCCAACAATTGCCGAAGGCGATCAGCCCAGCCTGAGGACCGAGGGCCTTGGGTTTCCGGAACAGAGACAAACCGGAGCTCTTTGTTTACGTTCTGACACGAGAAAAAGCTTTGATTTTCCTTAAAATAATTCACAAATAAGACAGAAAAGCCACAAACGGGAAGTGAGACCGGAAGTGCTTTTATGGGTCCCCTGACCCAACATGCGCTCTCAACCAATCAGATTGCAGGAAAGGCGACCCAACTGCACTCGAGTGTTAGAACAACTTGCTTACATCACTAGACCTGGTGCTCCTTTAGACGTTGCTTAAAGGTGCTCATGATTATATTTTTAAAATTCAATAGTACCTCCCATATATAATGTGTGATTTGTGGATAAGGCACACTGTAGGAGCAAATTCAAAAGATCAAATGAGAATATGAAGTTGGCTCCAGAAATTCCAAAAACATTCTTGGGAGATATTCTCATCCTCCATTATTATTGCTCCCATGCTGTACTACTTAACTAATGTGGTACAGTAATAAAAATGTATTCTCTTGCATGAAGTTTGTATTTAGGAATGTTTTAGTCCTGACTACCATAATGTCTTGCATATAAGGTGTGTCTTAGGCCTATGTGCGAATCAGAGCCCAGGTGCGCCTTATAGGATCAGCCTGAGTTAAGGGTGCATCTTATACGTGGGGTTTATTCAAATATCATTTGATACATAAAATGATTTACCCTGAAAAACATTTAAATAGCCCCCCACCTCCATCAAACCTATGGGTAAAGCTAATGAATGCTGTAAAGGTGTTGGGCAGTATCAGCTCCCCTCCAACCCTACTAGTACTCTATGGTGGCCATAGCTTTTCACACCTTCCCATGTGACACTCACACCATCCAATGCCACCCTCACTCCATCCCATGCCGCCCTCACACCCTCCAATGTCGTGGTAAAACCTTAGCAAGGCTTTCCCCACAACTTAGGCCTATTCAATGTACATGTAGGTTGGCTTTTACCAAGGGAGGCTATGTCTTACAGCATATGTGACATGTACTGGGAAAGGGGGTCTTATTGCCCCCTGCACTAAGACCCCTTTTCGCAGATCGTGTCACATATGTCAAAAGGTTGGGGTGCACCTTATACAAGGGTTTTTTAAAATATTAATCCAGAAGCAGTAGGTGTGCCTTATATGCAAAACACACATCCCTGAGTTAGGGGTGCACCTTATACATGAGCTCCGCCTTATATATGCGAGAGATTACGGTAAACTTCATTTTCAATAATCTTGGTGGCCAAAAGAGATCGCAAAGCACATTTTTCTGTAATTCCAATTACCATTTTCTTATTCCATGTACCGGGTAATTAGTTCAGGGTGTCAGGAGCAGTGAACCATTATCAAATCACCTTATCATCTTATATCTGGCACAAGGGTCTTCTGTCAAGAAATAGAGAATGGTAAACATTCTCCAATCTGTTGTGGACCATCAGAGTAGATGACAGCAGTGGCTTCCTAGATGTATACATAGAAAAGCATGTCTCTTGAGCTGAGAGGTGCCAGCAAAGTTCTCGGTGGTAAAAAAGTCACCTACTATAATCACAGCAACTACTGATCAGAACCTCCAGTTTATAACCCTTAGTTTCACTTTTGAAATCAATGCTTTTGCGATTGATATCCATCACACCTACTAAATTAATGTTAAAAAATGAGATCAGAATGAAATTGAAACACTAGAAAAATCTCAAAAAGTTTGTCTTTGTATGCGCAAATTTTGAAAAAGACAGCTGCAAGTGTTTCAATCACTACAGTTAGTCAGGAATAGGTTGCATGATATAGCTGGCTAAGACATCCTGTATTTCCCTGTGTATTACTAAAGGCCTGTACGGGCTTGTAAACACACTTAAGTGGCAAATTTACCAGGATTATAAACAGGGCAGGCTTATACACAGGGCAGGCTTATATTTCTCTACATGAAATAATGAGGGAGTGGCAAACAGTTTGCTCAAGACTTATCTATGGTTTGTACATCATTCTTTAGACATTTTCTATAATCCTTTATCTTTCTTTGCATGAAATATAAGGGTAGCGGAAATTGATATAGCTGAAAAAATATATAAATACCATATGTTGAAGTATGGTAATGGTCCAAAATGCTTTTTCATTGAGCACAGAGGCCATACACAGGGAAATATAGTACCCACTTAAACTGCATCAGTAGTGGCCCATGCTAGTGCCCCCTATGGAGGAGCCTTCAAAATAGGTACTTTTTATACAGATGTCAATCAATCAATGGCAGGGTATTCACATTTCAATTTTTCAAAAGATCGGAACCATTTTGAAAAAGGCTTTGCATTTATACAAAATGAAAGCTGGCTAACGGCTGATAGCTTTTACGACATTCTACAACGGCCACTCCATTTTTAACATAATAATTGGAATGGTTTAAATTCAGGTAGAATACACTTTAGCTGGCGCACATCTTGCTGCACATTAGGATTAGCATAGGGTTAGCATTAGAGTAGCTAAAGGGTTCACTTAATTCAGCACCGGCTAAAGTGCATTAGTCTCTCAATTTCTCCTAATATGACAGGAATGAAGAGACCTGATGTACACAGACTTTGTTGAACATGGTTAAATGTATAAGGTAATGTGATGGGAATCATTTTCTTTCAATCAGTTCTAAGGGGGGGGGGGGGTCATTTTTTTTCAACCCATTCCTAAGGGGGGGGTCACTTTTTTTCAACCTATTCCCAGGGGGGGGGTAATTTTTTTTTGACGTATTCGTTCTGCCAGATTGGCACCCCCCCCCTGCCATAAATAATGAATGCTCCCTAAGTATTGGGAACTCTAAATCCGCCACTGACATATGACATGAGGACCCCCCCCCCCCCGCATCCACACCCCCGAAAGGGTGATTGGTATAGTTTTTGAAACCTTAAAATACAGAGTAACATCTATAGACGTTGTCTTTCATTTGACAGGGTGACATGGGGAATTCTTAACTCGACAGGGCACATGGGGGGGGGCGTCGGCGGTCAGCCCCCATTAATAAGGGGCACAGGGGAAAATAGGGATCTTGTTAACTATCGTGTAACTCATCCATTTCATAGGTTTGATATGCACTCCCTATGGCTACTGGGCTACTCATCTCTCGAACCTAACCTCACATTTACAAAATGGCATTAGGCCTATACCATGGGCAATCTATTGGTATATTCTATTCCTTCATGCCTTGTTCATCTCCTCAATTCTAATTATGTAGAGAGCTTTAATGGTGGTCATTCTATGATAAATCAAATTTGGGAGGGGCCTAGTATTTTGAATTCTATAATTATTTTGCCATACCTGCCCATCTCTGATTCTGATATAGCTGAGGTATATCAAGGAACTTGTCACTAGTTCTTTTGGTATAGGGCATTAGCACATTAGGCTATGGAGGCCGCCATTAGACCCCGACTGCACTATGACTAACACCTTCAGCCCCCGTCTCCGCAGTAAATGCCAGGGATGCTTCCCATTGGTCAATAATACAATAGCCATGTGCCGTATAGTAATTGACTCAATATGATTTCCTATTCTGGGCCCTTTTCACTTCATAACTGGTCATATTTATGTAAAAAATAATAATCAAGGAATCAGAATATGTGGGTTAATTTACTGTAAACCCAGAGGGGTATTTATAGCCGCACGCCAGCGGCGCGCGCCACAGGCGCACCTCCCCTGGTAGCTGGAGTGCGAACGCGTTCAAGTCCAGGCGCGCGCCGATTGCTAGGCGTGCGGCCTATTGAATGCCCCTCCAGTCTAGACTGGCTGCAGTCCCTGAGCTCTCCTCCCAACCCCACTATTCCGAGGTAGCAGATTGTCACATGGGCGCCGCCATTGCTATAGCTTGTTATCAGCGAGTTCTAATGATAAAACCTATCAGATGGGTACCAGTTGGCCCCCGAAGGACCGCAGTGAATAGATTGGGGTTCTCTCATTGGCTAATAATCAAACCTGCTAAGTCCATATACCCCCCCCCCCCATGCCTCTCCTTTTCTGGCTACTCAGGGGCGGCGGAACTGGGGGGGGGGGGCAGGGGGGCACAGGCCCCCCCAACTTTCCTGTTGGGGGGGACAAGATTATGTTTTTGCCCCCCCAAACTTTTTGCAGAAAATTGTGACATTTCAGGGCAATACAATGTCAATTAATAGGGCCTACGATTTGAATCCAATACACGATCCAATTAAACTTGTAGAACTCCCCAAAATGTACCATTTTACCCTGAAAATCCCAAAATTTTCCCTGGCGGAAGATATATGAAAAATATGGGATATACTAGGCTATTTTTTAAAGATCCACATGATCACTAGTCCTGACAGAAAGATAAAGTCTATTGGTAGATCTGGGGTAACACAGAGGGAAATGGTGTTAGAAGTTGCTTGAGAATGCACCATATGGTGTCTAGATTTTCAAGTTTTTTTTTGGGAGGGGAGGGCAGGGCTCCTATTTTATATTTCATAGAGATGCGTAGAGGCCTTATCTTTTAGGCCTATACATATAGGAGGGGGGGAATTCATTAGAGCCCACAGAATGCATCTTCTTTCCTCAAAATGAACCAGAACCTTTGTGGCCCTGAAAATTCAAAATCACCATTGTCCCAACTATGAATCCAATATGTTAAAAATGCTTTTGCCTCCCCCCCAATTTCAGAGGTGGGGGGGGGGGGTCACGGGCACTACCTGGCCTTTGCCCCCCCCCCCCAACTTGCAAATGGTTCCGCCGCCCCTGTACTGGGCTCACTAGAAATACATTCACTTGAAATGTTTTCAATTTTCATTTTCCCATTTTATTTCAATTATTATTACACTAGACTTTTAAAGTTATGGTGCTAGGTGTGACGTCACAAGCTAGGTATTACATAATAAGCCTGTATGCAGGCCCCAAGTCGCACATGGGGAAAGAGCTTTGTGAAGATTGTACTGTAGCTTAGAATCCACCATGTTTGGAATCAGGCTATGGTTTCCCATCATATATTGTGGGGAAAAACATGGCCGAAAAACGATTTTAAAAACTCGACACAAAAGCAGCAAGTAATTGCTGTCAAGGGGTGAAAAAGCATTTAAAAACATTCTGTCACTTCAGAATTTTGATCAGATATCTCAAACTGACTGTTTACATTTTTTGGCCGACTTTGTTTACATTTTTTGGCCGACTTTGTTGATGTTTTTTGAGGGTTTGCGGAGGGTGTAGAAGTGGGGCGCGGGGTCTATGGGGGATGTAGAAGTGGGGCGCAGGGTTTGCAGAGGGTTTAGAAGTGGGGCGCAGGGTCTGCAGGGGATGTAGAAGTGGGCACAGGGTCTACAGGGGATGTAGAAGTGGGGCGCAGGGTTTGCGAAGGGTGTAGAAGTGGGGCGCAGGGTCTGCGGGGATGTAGAAGTGAGGCACAGGGTCTACGGGGGATGTAGAAGTAGGGCACAGGGTCTACGGGGGATGTAGAAGTGGGGCGCAGGGTCTGTGGGAGATGTAGAAGTGGGGCGCAGGGTTTGCGGGAGATGTAGAAGTGGGACGCAGGGTTTGCGGAGGGAGTAGAAGTGGGGCGCAGGGTCTGTGGGGATGTAAAAGTGAGGCACAGGGTCTACAGGGGATGTAAAAGTAGGGCGCAGGGTCTACAGGGGATGTAGAAGTGGGGCGCAGGGTCTGTGGGAGATGTAGAAGTGGGGAGCAGGGTTTGCGGAGGGTGTAGAAGTGGGGCACAGGGTCTGCGGGGGATGTAGAAGTGGGGCGCAGGGTCTGCGGGGGATGTAGAAGTGGGGCGCAGGGTCTGCGGGGGATGTAGAAGTGGGGCGCAGGCTTTGCAGAGGGTGTAGAAGTGGGGTGCAGGGTCTGCGGGGGATGTAGAAGTGGAGCGCAGGGTCTGCGGGGGATGTAGAAGTGCGGCGCAGGGTTTGCAGAGGGTGTAGAAGTGGGGCACAGGGTTTGTGGAGGGTGTAGAAGTGGGGCACAGGGTTTGCGGAGGGTGTAGAAGTGGGGCACAGGGTTTGCGGAGGGTGTAGAAGTGGGCCACAGGGTTTGCGGAGGGAGTAGTAGTGGGTGCAGGGTTTTTGGGGGATGTAGAAGTGGGGCGCAGGATATGCAGGGATGTAGAAGTGGGCGGAAGGGTTTACGGAGGGTGTAGAAATGGGGTGCAGGGTTTGCGGAGGGTGAACAAGTGGGGCGCAGGGTTTGCAGGGGATGTAGAAGTGGGGCAAAGGGTTTGCGGAGGGTGTAGAAGTGGGGCGCAGGGTCTACGGGGGAGGTAGAAGTAGGGTGCAGGGTCTACGGGGGATGTAGAAGTGGGGCGCAGGGTCTGCGGGAGATGTAGAAGTGGGGCGCAGGGTTTGCGGAGGGTGTAGAAGTGGGGCGCGGGGTCTAGGGGGATGTAGAAGTGGGGCGCAGGGTTTGCGGAGGGTTTAGAAGTGGGGCGCAGGGTCTGCGGGGGATGTAGAAGTGGGCAAAGGGTCTACGGGGGATGTAGAAGTGGGGCACAGGGTTTGCGAAGGGTGTAGAAGTGGGGTGCAGGGTCTGCGGGGATGTAGAAGTGAGGCACAGGGTCTACGGGGGATGTAGAAGTAGGGCACAGGGTTTACGGGGGATGTAGAAGTGGGGCGCAGGGTCTGCAGGAGATGTAGAAGTGGGGCGCAGGGTTTGCGGGAGATGTAGAAGTGGGGCGCAGGGTTTGCGGAGGGTGTAGAAGTGGGGCGCAGGGTCTGCGGGGATGTAGAAGTGAGGCACAGGGTCTACGGGGGATGTAGAAGTAGGGCGCAGGGTCTATGGGGGATGTAGAAGTGGGGCGCAGGGTCTGCGGGAGATGTAGAAGTGGGGAGCAGGGTTTGGGGAGGGTGTAGAAGTGGGGCGCAGGGTCTGCGGGGGATGTAGAAGTGGGGCGCAGGGTTTGCAGAGGGTGTAGAAGTGGGGCGCAGGGTCTGCGGTGGATGTAGAAGTGGGGCACAGGGTCTGCGGGGGATGTAGAAGTGAGGCACAGGGTCTACGGGAGATGTAGAAGTGGGACGCAGGGTTTGCGGAGGTTGTAGAAGTGGGGCACAGGGTCTGTGGGGGATGTAGAAGTCGGGCGCAGGGTCTGTGGGAGATGTAGAAGTGGGGCGCAGGGTTTGCGGGAGATGTAGAAGTGGGGCGCAGGGTTTGCGGAGGGTGTAGAAGTGGGGCGCAGGGTCTGCGGGGATGTAGAAGTGAGGCACAGGGTCTACGGGGGATGTAGAAGTATGGCGCAGGGTCTATGGGGGATGTAGAAGTGGGGCGCAGGGTCTGCGGGAGATGTAGAAGTGGGGAGCAAGGTTTGCGGAGGGTGTAGAAGTGGGGCGCAGGGTCTGCGGGGGATGTAGAAGTTGGGCGCAGGGTTTGCAGAGGGTGTAGAAGTGGGGCACAGGGTCTGTGGGGGATGTAGAAGTGGGGCGCAGGGTCTGCGGTGGATGTAGAAGTGGGGCGCAGGGTCTGCGGGGGATGTAGAAGTGGGGCACAGGGTCTACGGGAGATGTAGAAGTGGGACCCAGGGTTTGCGGAGGGTGTAGAAGTGGGGCACAGGGTCTGTGGGGGATGTAGAAGTGGGGCGCAGGGTTTGCGGGAGATGTAGAACTGGGGCGCAGGGTTTGCGGGAGATGTAGAACTGGGGCGCAGGGTTTGCGGAGGGTGTAGAAGTGGGGCGCAGGGTCTGCGGGGATGTAGAAGTGAGGCACAGGGTCTACGGGGGATGTAGAAGTAGGGCGCAGGGTCTATGGGGGATGTAGAAGTGGGGCGCAGGGTCTGCGGGAGATGTAGAAGTGGGGAGCAGGGTTTGCGGAGGGTGTAGAAGTGGGGCACAGGGTCTGTGGGGGATGTAGAAGTGGGGCGCAGGGTCTGCGGGGGATGTAGAAGTGGGGCGCAGGGTCTGCGGGGGATATAGAAGTGGGGCGCAGGGTTTGGGGAGGGTGTAGAAGTGGGGCACAGGGTCTGTTGGGGATGTAGAAGTGGGGCGCAGGGTTTGCGGAGGGTGTAGAAGTGGGCCACAGGGTTTGCGGAGGGAGTAGTAGTGGGTGCAGGGTTTTTGGGGGATGTAGAAGTGGGGCGCAGGGTATGCAGGGATGTAGAAGTGGGCGGAAGGGTTTGCGGAGGGTGTAGAAATGGGGCGCAGTGTCTGCGGGGGATGTAGAAGTGGGGCGCAGGGTTTGCGGAGGGTGTAGAAGTGGGGTGCAGGGTCTGCGGAGGGTGTAGAAGTGGGGCGCAGGGTCTGGCGGGGATGTAGAAGTGGGGCGCAGGGTCTGTGGGAGATGTAGAAGTGGGGCGCAGGGTTTGCGGAGGGTGTAGAAGTGGGGCACAGGGTCTGTGGGGGATGTAGAAGTGGGATGCAGGTTCTGTGGGGATGTAGAAGTGGGGCGCAGGCTTTGCGGAGGGTTTAGAAGTGGGGCGCAGGGTCTGCAGGGGATGTAGAAGTGACAGGCAGGGTGGGTGGAGTATGTAGGAGTGAGACACAGGGTATTCAAGAAATTCCTATGTAACATGTCACTTAAATACTACTGTCCCATGACATATGTCAAGGCCGATCCATGTCACTGTATCAAATTTAGTTGGTGAGGGCAGAGTCCCAGCGCCGAAGGCGCTGGTCTCATAATAAAATCAATGGACTGCAACCAGTCTAGTTCAGGTCCAGGCGCACGCAGATTGCTGGCCGTGCGGCCTATTGAATGCCCCTCAGGCTCAAAGGGTGAAAGGAGTCAAAGGTCAGGGGTTAATGCAGAGGTGTACTGGTTGGTGGCGTTCCTGACAGACGCCGAGTGGACGCTGATCTATACACAGGTATGTTCTGTTGATGTATTGTAAATGTAAGCAAGGTTTCAAGCAGACATCCTACCTATGCTAAGCAAAATGGAGTTCCATCAGGGTTTTGACATACTGCCTTAATTTAACATTGAGGTTGTTTAGATGTAGAGTATCAGGCAGTTCCATGCATATTGAAGGTTCTATGCCCGGGGTTCTATGGCAGTATCATAATTCATATGAGTATGGGCCTGGCTTGCTATCTTCATGCCTTGTAAGCATAGGGTCCTGTGTGCAATATCGCAATTGTCTGCTATCAAATTCAATGAGGAACTCCACAGCAATTAAAATTTTATAATGTAAAATGTAGTAGGAACATTTTCAACATTTACTCATATTTTCTCCTTCAATGTGGGCAAGCCTTGTCGGCTGTTACAGTTTTGCTACCACTTGGAGGCATGTTCAGGATGCCAGTGTGAGTATGGTTAATGTTGGCCTATGCTGGTTAGTATATAGGTCAGATGATGTAACATGGCTTACTCAAGGGACTAGCTTCAAACAGACCATATACTGAGCCAAATCAGATAACATACCTAACATCAGACATAACACTCCTCTCCCCCACCTATAACCCATCACCCATTCACATCCTCCATTTAGGCTATACATACACGAAAGCGTTTGATACGGAAAGCTTGTTTTCCTCTCTGCAAATAGTGGCATAAAATCATTTGCAAACATTGGTAAACCATACCAATGTATAAGAGGTGTGGCCCAACTGGGGAGAGCATGCATCTGGGGGGAGGGGGTTAGTACTGGTTTTGGCCACTAGGGGGCAGTATATGGGTAAAATACTGACAAAATTTAATATGTTATAAAAAGTCTAGACCAATTTTTGATAAAGAATCCAGTGGTATGCTTAAGGGAGTGATCATTTTTTAACAACAGGGGGGGGGGGGCTGGTGGGTTTGAGGGGGGGGGTCAGCATTTTTTCAACCCCTTGACCAGGGGGGTCAAAATAATTTCACCTGTTTTCAGCGAAAAAGCCTGTGTTACTATAGGTTGAAAGGGGGCATTCGCGCACGATTTTCGGTCCCTAATGAGGTGGTCAAAAATATTTTGACCCATCAAGAGGGAGGGGCCGATATTTTTTTCACGCATCCGCCCGCAAACCCACCAAACCTACTCCCTAAAATCATTCCATCCCCACTGAAAATGTTCCATTTTGGAGAAAATTCCCTCTAGAACCAATTTTATGACAAAAACATCACATTTCTTTCGTTATATTTCCACAAAACTGCATTAATAGTGTTTATGATAGGATATAATGCACTTAGATCTATTTTCAGTTGTACACACCAACCTAGGTTTGACAAGCAATTACAGCAAAACTACCGGGGATATCTCATTTCAAAGCCCATGACTTAAAACTTTAAAAACACAGGTGTTTTGTGGAGATTAACTTTTTTTTTATAAGGAAAAGAGTAGTAAAAATCTTTTACGCCCCCCCCCCCCCTCGACGGCGGTCAAAGATTTTTTCGTCCCCCTAATGCCTGAGGCATGAACGATTTTCCCCCTCTTTGATCTATAGGAGCGTACAGGCTAAACAGAGGCTAATATGTTTACGCCTCCCTCAAAAGGGGTCAGAAGGTCAAAAGTTTTTACGCCCCACCCGTTCATACCCACCACCCCCTCTTGAAAGATGACCACTCCCTCAGAATGTCTCCAATCCTGCAGTTAGCTGAGTTTTGTCATTTCTTCCAAACAACACTTCAAATACCACATTCCCCTCGGGTATTATTATTATTCCTGATTGGTCACATATTATTCATAAGCAACACCTTCAAGGTAAGGAGACGAACTTCTTGTATATCATGATTTAGAAGACTTAATAATGCATTCCGACTTGGCATATATATATATATATATATATATATATATATATATGGAACTATATACACTCGTGTATATATATATAATTAACCGCGAACGGTTAGGGACTATTTGCAGCGCGCATTGGTATCTATGAGGTCATAGTATGACGTCATGGTAAATAACTCCTCCAGTATATAAGGGGCGGGTTCAGAGTAACCGTCAATTGGCGAGTCTCACCTGTACAGGTAACACCACGCTGGGTGTTTCCTTGATTTTGAGGATTCGTCAATGCGTCAAGTCGTTCCAGCAGAGCACGTGCGGATGTTTACAAACAGAGAGGTATGACGTCACGTAGTCAAGGACGCGGACCGGTTGCTAGGGCGACCCGCCAAGCGTCTCCATGCGAAATTTCGTCTGATGGTGGGGACGAATGGGTGCAAGTTGATCACAAGCGACATAGACGATCATCTAAATCCAGTATTTCTGCTCGTCAGTGCAGTCCGAGCACATCTAGAGGGTCGTCATTGGATTCAACGTACTCTAGGCATCATCACCGTGTAAAATCGGGTGAGTTTGATCATTCTCAATTCACCAAACGTAAGGAAAAAATTGACACTATTGAGAAACTGATGTCTGTAAACTTGCAGTTTATTTTGAAGTACTACAAATCAGGTGACGATGTTGAGGGTATGCTTAAACATCTTCAGGTACTAATTGAAAAGTCTGGCACCAAAATATATACGGTTTCAGCCCTGGTAGCCTATGATAAGTCAGTGAGGGACAGGGCTAATGATAGTGGAATAGAGGCTTTTTCAACCATTGAAAATTCAGATATACTACGTCATTTGGCATATGATGGGACCGTTCAGGCCCAGAAAGCTTACAGTGCTAAACCTAAAAATGTAGTCAAACAGAGATCGTCTAATAACCCATGCTATGCATACAACAGGGCAGAAGGTTGCTCGAAGGAACCATGTAAATATAGGCATGTTTGCAGCGTGTGTAATGGCACGAGTCATAATAAGTTGGAATGCTCCAAGGCTAGAGGCGAATAGGAAAATGATGGTAATTTAAGTCCTAACTCTGTAGGTTTCGATATCCTGGTGCCAGAAGCAAAGTTAGTAAATGTGGTAGACTTTAGATTACCCCTACCCAAAGTTTCAGATGAGGGTGTTGTAAATATTAATTCTGAATCGGATAAAAATATTTTTGTCCCCCCGAGTGACCATAGGTCTAGTCAATATGACTTGGTTAATGAGGTTAATATTGATGTTAATATTAACTCAAAAATTGTAAATGTTACACATAGTCATCCGGTACAGGGTGAAGTTGAACCATTATTTACTGTTGTTGTAAAAAATTTACCTAGCATCAGAGTATATGACAGTTGTGTAAATGGTGTGTGTGAGTGTGTACATTATATTCATGGTGAAATAGCCCAAATATTACCTTGTAGAGTTGCCTGTTTCCTAACTCAGAAAGGTATTATTAATGTAAACGACAAAGAGGCGCTATTCTTATGGCAAGGTTTTGTTGAGGGGTTCAGGATAGTGGATCCTGATTGCAATACTTCTTATGATTGCAAAAATTATAAGTCAATCCTCGAGGGTAAATTCTATAACGAGTACTGTGGTATATTGTTAGACGAACTAGAAGCTGGTTTAGTCTCTAAAAGTGTAGATAAACCTCGTTGTATCCATGCCCTAGGTGGTGTAGAAAAATCTAATGGCAAGTTAAGGCCTATAACTGACTGTAGTATGCCTGATAAAATATCTATTAATAATTTTATGGAGACTACTAGCTCGACATTTTCTTATAATAATATTAGCACGGTGACTGCTCAATTGAATAAGAACGATTTCATGAGTGTTGTGGATTTAAAGTCAGCTTACAGGTCTATAAATGTGTATGCACCTCACACGTCCATGCAAGGTTTCAGGTGGAATTTTGGGCATGGAGATGATTATTATGTAAGTAACAGGTTAACTTTTGGCCTGAAGTGTGCCCCGTATATTTTTAATAAAATCTCTGATTTTATTGGGGAGGTGGCAAAATTCTACGGTGTAGGAAAAATTGTAAATTACCTAGATGACTTTATCATAATTGCTGATACTTATGATGAGTGTCTTAGACAGAGGAATTTATTAATGGAGTGTATGGCGTACATGGGTTTTGTAGTATCCAAAGAAAAGGTGACCGACCCATCTCAATTTTGTAAATTCTTAGGCATTAACATAGATTCAGTTAAGTTGGAACTGTCTTTGCCTATTGAAAAGGTTGAAAAAATGGAGAATCTCTTATTAGATAATGTTAATAAGAAATTTATTTCTAAAAAGAACTTAGAGAGAATAGGTGGTTTAATGTCTTTCTGCTCGCAGGTGGTCAAGGGTGGTAGAACTTTTAGTAGGCGAATTTTCGATCTCTGCGCTCGGGCACGGCCCGGTGGTTATATTAGGGTTTCAGCTTGCACCCGCCAAGACATTCAGTGGTGGCTGGATTTTTGTAGAGTGTTTAACTGTAAGAGGTTAATTCTAAATGATGTTATTGATACACCTATGTACTCCGATTCATCTATTAAGGGCTTTGGAGCATGGATGGGAAATGATTATTTGTATGGTGACTGGACTTCTCATGATAAATTCAACCTAGGTTCAGGTCATTTTTCCCTCCCTCCAATATTGGATGTTCTACAAAATCATCATAGAAATATAAATGTATACGAGTTATATCCAGTCATGGTTGGTTTGAAACGTTGGATTTCTAGTTATAAAAATAAAAGAATACACTGTATTACTGATAATATGCAGGTTCTAGCTATGATAAATACTGGTAGGTCAAAAAATAAGCTTTGTATGGAATGGCTTAGAGAAATTTTTTGGCTTGGTTTCATCAATAATGTGGAGGTGTATGCAACTTATATTAGGTCAGAGGACAATATCCTGGCCGACCAACTATCGAGACTTGCATACAAGGGTATGCCTGGTAAATGTATAACTTCTCTCCGTGAAAATGATATGTGTTGCTTTAATTCCAGAATGGAAAAGGTTACAAAAAAGAAAAGAGTCTCTTTTAGCGAAGGGTGTGTCAGAGAATACGAGGAGAGCAAGGAAACAACAACTTAAAAGGTACAAGAAATTTTGTGATAAGTTTAATTTACCTAAATTTCCTTGTTCTCCCTCACAGGCTGCTACATATGCAGTATATTTATCTAGTTATATGAAACCTTCTTCTGTAAGAAATTATTTATCATCCATTTGGTATCATCAAAAACTTAGTGGTGGCTTAGATCATAGCAGTAATTTCATGCTAAAAAAGGTTTTGGATGGTATTGATAGAAATTATTCTGTTCCTGCTAGAGTTACTCACCCATTGATTCCAGGAGAAATGTTATGTATCAGATCGTATTTGGATCTCTCCAACAGGGCTGACTTGAAGTTCTGGTTAGCTATTCTGTTATGTTATAGAGGTGTCCTCAGGATAGGACATGTTGTATCTTCTCCTCATACACTACGGGTAGGTAGAAAAATTGTGCACAGGTAGGGCTGTGAGTGATTATTTATTTAAAATTAATGGTTTTCCTCTACAGTACCAATATATTAATTCTAGGCTGAAGTCTTTATCTATACGTGCTGGTATCAAGGGTTCGGTCTCCACCCATTCACTTAGGCACGGTGGGGCTACTATGTTAAAGGACGCTGGACTGAGTATAGAGTCTATTAAGAAGAAGGTAAATTGGAAATCTAATTCTGTCTTTAAATATTTACATAACTATAAAAATGAACTTTTGGAATTAGATAGACTTTGCCAATCTCAATTGCATTGCTGATTGGTATGTGTTTTTCACATGTGTTTGGCGTGTTTTTGTGTGTTTTTGGCATGTATGGTGCTGATAGCCCCAAGGTCAGTAACCCACCAAACTCATGTGTCTGTGATATGATCATTTATATTACTACTTATCATATATTATTACTACTGTTATCATCATCACTATCATCGTTATTACCGGTATTTTATTCCCTGGTAGCGAGTTAACTTATGGAACTATATACACTCGTGTATATATATATAATTAACCGCGAACGGTTAGGGACTATTTGCAGCGCGCATTGGTATCTATGAGGTCATAGTATGACGTCATGGTAAATAACTCCTCCAGTATATAAGGGGCGGGTTCAAAGTAACCGTCAATTGGCGAGTCTCACCTGTACAGGTAACACCACGCTGGGTGTTTCCTTGATTTTTAAATTTTACTATTGTTAAATACTATTGTTATTACTATTGTTATTACTGTACTATTGTTATTGTATTATGCATTTTACTGACTATGCTTATTGTCAACTAATTATTACAGTTGTTTTAATAAAGGCATGTATGGTGCTGATAGCCCCAAGGTCAGTAACCCACCAAACTCATGTGTCTGTGATATGATCATTTATATTACTACTTATCATATATTATTACTACTGTTATCATCATCACTATCATCGTTATTACCGGTATTTTATTCCCTGGTAGCGAGTTAACTTATATATATATATATATATATATATATATATATATATATATATATATATATACACACACATATATACATGTACTAGTATTGCCCGTGTATTCTCTAGCGTGCTATACATGGATAGTGTCTACTAGTATATACAAAGTCTCTGATGCGTCAACTCAGTCTGCTAATCCTACATTTACCGACTCACTACAAACAAGAAGTAAAGGTTAAACCCATAGTCCCATGGCCCATAAGGGATTGCAGGTCCTCAAACTAGCGCAGATCCCGTTTTAGTGCATGGTAGAAAGAGGTAGTAACATTTTCAAAATAGGGAAAAACTCCATACACGTTATAATTCGGATAGGCACAGATCCCTAAATATGATTGTAGGGCGATACGTTGGATATGTTGACCACGGTGCAGCTAAAACGGGCCAGTGTTGTAGTAAGGGAATGATCATTTTTGAACAACACTGAGGGTGGGGGGCGGTGGGTTTGCGTCCAGATGCATGAAAAAGATTTTGCCCTCATCTCGATTGTGAAAGTGTTTTTGCTCCCTGAAGGAGCCAAAAATGATGTGCAAACACCCCTTTAAACCTGGAGTAATACGAGGGCCTTTTCACTGACAACAGGTAAAATTACTTTACCCTCCCCCCCACGGGGGTTGAAAAGTTTTTTCCCCAAACTAGTCAAGGGGTCGAAAACATTTCACACCTCCTCAGAATCACGAGCCCCCCCCCCATTTGTTATAGAAAAAAAAAACACTCACTGCCTAACCTAGGCCTATATCATTATATGTTATCTTTGGCGATTCTATCGACCGATCGAGTATTAAACATCAAAACTCTTGTAAGCAGTTATTATCTGGAGAGGGTGGCATGAAAGGTCCTGGGTTATGACATTAAGTTTCAAATGATATGGTGTGAAAATGTCGGAATCCCTCTCATCTGAGGAAAGCAGGTATGTGTACTACTTTTTCACACAGAAAATCCATCAACAACAACCCTCCCCATTTGCAAATATCGTTTGGAACAATACTTATCAGTGAGACTGGGTCTTATCAAAGAAGTGGGCATCACCAGGTACTTGTACTATCCCACTGTAAACTTTATTATGCATGCTTTTAGCTTGGAGTAGGTCGAGTCATAAAAAATATAGTGCATGTATACTTTTGCTACAGGACTCAGTATGGAGGCCTAGTGGAGCCGCCATTTTGAATTTTGTTGGTTGAGGTAAAACCCACTGATAACACATACCATGATGGGTACCTTGTCCCTGGTTAACAACCACTTCCAGGGACATGCTGGTCCCATCTTAGGGAGTAGTCATTGTTTATCAACAGGGGGGCGGTGGGTTTTTGTGCAGATGGGCGGAAATTTTTACGCCCCCCCTCGACGGCACTCAAAATTTTTTGCGGCCCCCCGCGCTGGAGGCGCGGAGAGTTTTTGCACCCCTCTTTGATCTATAGTGGCGCACGGGCTTTTTTGCTAAAAAGAGGGTGAATTTTTTTAGCCCCCCCTCAAGAGGGGTCAAAAAATTTTTAGCCCCCCCTCGGGAGGGGTCTGAAAATTTTACGCCCCCCCCCCTCAAACCCACCACCCCACCCCCTGTTGATAAATAATGACCACTCCCTTATCAGTGTGCTTCGCCGGGACCAGCTCCAGACCAGCTAGAGGCCAATATAATTATGATACAGTCATGGCTCTCTGGCCAAGTCTCACAAAAACGATGCAGTTTTGAGATGAACAGCCACGAAACTGTTGTTAGTCTCTATGGCCTGTTGTACCAGATCCACATTTATACCCAGGTAAACTGCAGACCCTAATGTTGGGCTTTGTAAGAAGTGATTTGACACACAGCTTTACGGTGCGGTACCTAGTCTGTGTTTGCTTGGCTACACTGAAAACCTGCCGCTATTGGTAAGTCGTCATATATGACAAGTTAAGGGTCGTCAGAGGGTCGTCAGGTCATTATGACTACCCTAAGTTGTCATACTGACCACCTTGGATTCACTGCTAGTCTGGGTTTGTGCAATGAGAGGGCCCCACTATGCATTTCTGTGATACAAATGATGTAACCCGGGGTGTATGTTGAGCCTTATCTTTACATTGTTCTTGTTGTATAGACTAATATGAAAAGGAAAATATGGGCAATATTTGACACAAATGAACCTGTGAAAAATAGGCGTTTCTAAGTAGAAGAGGTAGAAAAAAGATGGATAATTTTGGTAATGACACCTCTCTTATGGATATTGCTAGAGTATGACCACTTATTTGAGTATGGCTATGGTATGATACATGTAGGTGGGAGTACTGACAATGTACTATGTCAGACTGTACCACTGAACCCATGATAGTGGGTTGGGAATACCCTAAATAAACTCTTTAATGGTGGATGAGGTAACGAGATATAACAAAATAAATGATATTGGGAAAATGTAGAAAACAATACTATATACATATATGTAATTTCTACACAGGACTATATAGCTATAAAGGACAGCCATAGTGACGACTTTAGGTTGTCACTGATGACCTAAAGTTGTCACTAGCTATGACGACCTCCTGACGACCTAAAGCTGTAGTTTTGGGTATTGTCAACCTGAGGACCTAAAGTCGTCACTATTGACGAGTTCTGGACCCTGTAGGTTTTCAGTGTACATGCAGCGACATGCAGGTATCATCAATGTGCCATAATATCATGATGCGCTTTATCTTCTCCCTTGAGTGGTATCCATATATCGTCTAAGAGCAGGCTACATGGATGAGTCATATCGTGCTTTGTGAGGGGGATTGGTATAGATACATTTATGAGTATATTCATGCTCATCTAAAAAATAGTAAAGCTGTAACTGCCCAATGACCAGTCAGTAGACCAAAATGACGAAATCTATTCAATGTCAGCTGGGTCACAATAGACACAATTGCGTTGAATCAACGTAGATATGATGTAGATGAAGTCTGCATATCAACAGTTTATGCAAGGAAGGTATTATATATTACTGCTGATGAAGATACAAGTGGTGAACTTGTTTTATGATATCAAGTAAAATGCTCAAACAAGAATTGTTGTTCTTTCCAGATATAGCTAAAGATCTGCAAAAAGAAAATCATCATGTCTGCCAATAAGACAAGCTGGCCTGAGTGTGTAGGCAAGGTAATCCAGACTAGAATATAATCAAACATAACAGGATAATGTCCTAATCCTTCCCAGTCATTTATCAGATGATTGGCATTGCTTGAAACAAAAAAGGGACACTAACTATGACAATTCCAGTCATGCCCATATACAAGTAAATCCAAAAATTACGTGCAGACTACATTAGACACATGACATCATTTTAATGTATATAGTGACGTATTATAAAAGTATATACATGTAAATCACTAAAGTATAAAGTCATATGAAACTGTCTTTTGTTCTTTTTCAGACCTCTGAGGAAGCCAAGGCTATAGTTCTTGCAGACCAACCTAACTTCACGGTTAGTAAATTCTTAGAATCGGGAGAGCTCTGTGCATGGGGACTATGTAAGGGTGGCTGCAATAGAAGGTGGTTGTATATTTGAGGGATGGGCGTTAATAACTTCAAGAAAGAGTTGATTGGACTCCTGTCTTAAATGTCTGTGTTGAAAAGTTCCTTCTCTGTTCTTTTTCGGTGTAGAGATCTCGATTACTCTAGAAAATAATGAGTGGAAAGGATATAGGTGAAATGCAATGCGTTGTATTTATATGTGATTTGGTGATTAAGACCCTCACTGCATAAAATATACATTTGTGACAGGATCTGCGAAAAGGGCCCTTAATGCAGGGTGCATTAAGGTCCCTATCCCCAGTACATGTCACATTTATAGGAGTAATTGAATCGTCATTGAAATCTAAAATCATTTATAGGGGCTCTCACGTCACTTGTCGATTTTAAGAAAAGGCTCTTGTCCCCTTGTCGATTTTAAGAAGTGGTCTTGTCCTCTTGTCGATTTTAAGAAGTGGTATTGTCCCTTGTCACCCAGCTCTATGTCCCTTTTCGATTTTAAGAAATGGACTTGTCCCCTTGCCGATTTTACCCATCTGGGGCCCTATTTATGAATATTTAAATTTATGAATATTTAAATTTATGATTTCCGAACATGTCTTCTTATTCAGATTGAGTTCCTTGGACCGCTTGACCCATGTACATTTGACTATCGGACGGACCGTGTCCGCATCTTTGTTGACGATGCCACAGGCAAAGTGACCGAAGCACCAATGATAGGCTGAAGATTAGGATTACCCCATTACGCCAATCCAGCTATATATCGGGAAATTATTGGACATTAATTCTAATTGTTTTTATTGGTGATTGTTCCAGTGTTATTTGTTCTGTACTTTGTGTTCATTGAATTAAAAACTGATTATTAAAATGTTATGAAACACGAAAATTGATTTGTTTTGCCTGATTGTCATACATATATAGTGTGTGTAGTGTTTTAGTGATAGGTGGGGCAAAATGATAGCATATATCATTTTGCCCCACCTATCATACTATGATTATACGGTATATATGCACTTTGCATATTGGCGTTCGTAATACAAGTGTATGTCAGGCAGACCTTTTGGGCAGCAAGATTTTGTTGCTGCGACACAAAACGAATTATACATTTCCAAAATGGACCAAATATTCAAAACAAAAATGGCTATCGTGTTAAGGATTATCATGGGGCAAGAAGTTACTTGGAAAGACATGTTTTTCAACAAAGAAAACAACTTCCTCAGTAGAACTGGAATAGTGAATATCTTTCCAAAAAATAACGTAGGCTACATTTTGATGGGAAATACAGTAAACGGGCTTCTTTTCAGAGTTACATTTTAATTTAAGAATTCCATATTTGGCATAAAGAATATTAAGGGTCAAAATCGCTGTTTTATTGATGAGTTGGTAATGGCTCTGAGCAAAGGTATAAGAGAGTTTAATGGTTATTCAGTTAATAGGCATAATTATCATAATGATGAACAAATCTGAAATAATCATTATCATCCCAAACATGTTGAGTAAGATATGATGATTGCACAATCGCTGCCAAATTGTCTTTAGAATTGTGTTTAGGATTCAAACAACTTTATTTAACATCTTAGATCTGAGCTGATCCCTGCGAAACACTCCCCAGGTGGAGTGTGTATAGGACTTACGCATATCCACCAGGGGGCGAATGAGAGCAACAATGATTCTAGACCTAATTAGGGTGTGGTCATTTACCCTTAGGGTCGTGTGAAAGCACTGATTCCTATACATTGCAATACAAAAAAAACCCCAAAAATTAATAACAAAGAAGTAGAAGAAAAGCTTTTATTAAACCATGATGGAATCAAAGTTAATAAATGCCAAAGATTGAGGGTATTCTGTGACTCCTCAATATAGGGCTCCTAGCAATACCCCCCCCCAAAAAAAACAACAAAAAAAAACAACAAAAAAACAAACAAACAAACAAACAAACAAAAAAAAACAAACAAAAAAAACGACAGGATATCTTGGGGGTAAAATAATTGCAATAGTTGTAATGAGAAAATGACAGACTGAGGGGGTAACAGACAATTCCGAGGTAGCAGGTTGTAGCATGGGCGCGGCCATTGCTGGAGCCTGTTACCAGCGAGTTCTACTGATAAGAGCTATCAGATGGGTATCAGATGGCCCCCGAGAGGGTCGCAGTGAATAGTTGGGATCATCTCATTGGCTAATAATTCATCCTGTAAGTCCGTATATATAAAATCTATAATGTACAAATTGATTATTTTTATTTTTCCCAACAACTGTTTTTGTCAAACAGGATTTCTACAAATGATTTGATTCACACGATAGGATTTTGTATTAAGTACAGATCTGTGGGACATCTACAGATTCTTTCTTAAAGAGTTCTTCAATCAGACCACCTCCACTTATTAAACACAACAAACAGGTACTTTGTTACAACAATATCTACTAGCCATGGTACTCAAGACACTACAAGTTCAATACTGACATTCTTTGCATTGGAATAGGACTATTTCTGCTGTAGGTTAATGTAGACAAATATACAAGTAACCTCCTTTTCATATACACATGCGTAAATAGGTGGCAGGACTAAAAATTGGACATAACCGATCCACTATCATCTAAGTACACTGACAATATCTACATATCCGTCCACTGCAGAATACTAGTAGTTCATGCGTCCACCTATTGTATTATTTCAGCATACAAACATTCAGCCTTTTCATTCTTTTTTTGGCTATGTACTAGGCCTATATAGGTCCATGTGTAGACATGTACAAATATCATTGCACTGTGTTACAGGCCTAATTATATACAAGATTGCCCTTTTCAAGTAGTAACATATAACGCCCCTTCCTTTCCCTGTGCTTCCATGTGGGTTTCAACCCATTTAATCTTAGCAAGAGTCATTTCAGGAAAAGGCAGCTTCACTGAATCCTGTAGTTTTGGTGATTAAGCTTGTACATCTGTACATCCCAATAATGATTGGACTGGCTAAATGCTCATTATCTCAGATTGGGACGAGGAACCTCAATAAGGCACCAGAGCTATAGCTATGTTTCTGGGAGCAATGTGTTGGTCACCAGTACTGTTTCAGTAGCTGCAGTATGTGAACCTTGTCCAGTATGAACACCCCCCTCCCCCCACCCTTTCAAGTACCTATAGCTCGATGCAGCAAGTTGGGAACCTGAGTGTTTTCCAGTTTTGGAGGCAGCTGTGCATGTAAAATGCCTTCATTCAAGGGACATTTTTGTATATGCTGCAGAAGGCAAGTCTTGTGTATGATTCTATCTCAAAAATCATAACAAAATATGAAAATAGAATCATTTGCTATGCATTATTCCCTCATAATACATGTCAGACTAGACAAAATGCCCTCTGTAGGTCCCATATGGGCTGGAAAAGCACCATGCTCATAAATGCCTTCATCATTTACATCTAAATAGCAACAAAAGCGCTGTCGGCACCAAAGACTAGAATCATAAGATGTGGCTAATTCCTCTCACACTTATTGTATCACTTAGATATTTCACATGCCTTTAAAGATGATCAGGTAGACCATAAAAATGGATAATTCTGGTATCAGTGGGTGATCATGCATCCATATATGGTGATCTATGTGGTCCCACATCAAAAACCAAGCAGAAATTTTGCTGAAAATCACAGATTTTGCAAACTAACAAAAATCACATGTCTCCCATAGTGTAATAAGCCACCATAGAGGTAGGGAAAAAAAGCATACTCATTTATAAACTTGATGGGTCAGTATTATGCACTATCTATCAAAAACTGATGGTTAGATTATTTTTTCACAAAATATATAGGGCCAAACTTTGAAAAACAGCAATTTTTTTAAACTAATGATTTTTAAATTTATAATTTGTACTTCAGTGGTAAACTGTGCACTATATAATTGTAATACCATCTACCCTGGCCTGAAAGCAATGAGTTTCATCTTTCATTTGCTGCAAATATTGTGTTAATCGGATAATTTTTGGCTAAACTACAGCATTTCTTAGCGAAAATTCAGGAAAAACTAAGTTTTAGGTTCCCAACTTGCTGCATCGAGCTATAGCTACATCTCAGGAGGGCATTTCAAAATGATAGACATAGATATCATTTTGAAATGCCCTAAAGAGTTGGTATCACCGAAGAGGCTACACACACCTCCCTGGTATCACTGACACATCTTTATGTGCCATCTTTATCCAGATATACGTGATTGGATTATTTAAGTGTGCATTCTTTTGGGATGTATATTATGTACAAGTTGTTGGTAAGCGACCATGACTCTCCCAGGTTGAGAGACCGTAGTCTCGCCAAACCAAGATTCATTTTTCACCATCCATTTTGGCGTATAATTATGGTGATAGTTCTAGAGTAGGCCTAATTATCTTTTACTAATTTTGTTCCTATACTCCGTTCCAAGAGAGGGCACAATGGCAGATGAGCAAGTAGACCATGGCTACAGTGACAGTCACTACCATGGTGGGAAAACCGACCCTGGAACAAAGAAATATAGGAGAATTTGCGATATTATCTTTAAATACTTTAGAGGCAAGATATGTGCAGAATAGTACTAGATTGACTACAATAATTATCTTAACCTAACGGGCTGGGGTGAACTAAGGATGCACCTTATAAATATGCAAGCTACATTGTGTAATACATTTTTCTGTGTGTATGGTAGGATATCACAACACATGAATAAACTTACTTCAAGAACTGCCAGAAGGAGAATTTGTGCCCATGAGTCTCAGCTATACCAGCACACACCACATTAGCCGAGGCACCAATCAGTGTGCCGTTACCTGAATATGTGGGAAAATTAGTTATAATTTCCTCAAGAAAAAAGTCAATTTTTGAATTGAGGTAATGAGTTTTCTAATGATATATATTATATGAGATTACATGAGATTGAGTTACACATTTATGAATTTGGTAGGTTAGTGACCTATCCAAAACCGAAAATAAGCTCTAACTGTCCTATTTCTCTTATGATTAGATAAAATTAGATGAAATGTCATTATTCTTGACACCGAATTTGAAAATGATTTTTTTTTCTTTGAGACTACTGTAATCCACATTAAAATTTACCACGACTGGTCTATTTCTTTGCTTTTAGGCCATAATCGCGACCCCAGAATTAGTAGGCCTACTAAGCCCCTTGGATGGTCCTTTTAGCTTACCTGCTCACTGTAAATAATAATGTGTGCCAAGTTAGCTGGCGATGAAACCTATGGAAACGGCTAGGTAGGCCTACTTTATAGTTCCTCGAATTGTAAGAATTATAATCATTTTCCCCCGTATGAAAATGGAATTTAGTTTGCGTAGGCTGCTTATCCCTAGGATAGGTATACTCCGCACTAACCTCCTAGACATGCTCCAAATGCCAGAGACCAAACAAGTGGTTGCACTGGCAGATCGACCTCGGGGTTCCCGGATAACTTCACGATAACTGGCAGCTGGGGAAGTAAAAAGAACATACCAGGGGGATGTTTCAAAACATTTAGATATTTAGTAGAGCTATTAGCACTTAGTATAACCAATTTAAAAGTGCCAATTTTCTAATATATCAATCTGTTTCAGAACTAAATATAACACAAATAGAGCAACGCCTATATTAGGGTGTGTATCTCTCCTATATTAAGATAGCAACTTTTGAAACAGATTGATATATTAGGAAACCGGCACTATTAGGCCTCAAAATGTGGTTATATTTGAGCTCATAAGTTCTGACAATGCATTATAGGCATTTTGATAATGAATTGGAAAAACTACCGAGCTAAAATATATTAAGTCACTGAATTCTGGTGGATATATGTGTAATACACATACTTTACCCCCATATGAATAATTTCATCAGAATTACATTTTCAATTTCCTCAATATATCCTACATGTATCTCAGAGGTGCCCGTAGAAATCCAGTTTTGAAACATGCGAAAATATCATATTTCAGTTAATATAACAACTTTTGGTCACATTAAATCCATTCTGAAACAGATTGACTTTGGCTATAATAGAGAGATATTAGGCACTATGCCATAATTTGATATAGCAGACATTAAAATATCAAATATAGCACCAAAAGCCAATATAGCAACTTTGGAAACAGATTTGCCTAATATGTCTAATGATAGAGGTTTTGAAACAGGCCCCAGGGTAGCTGTAACTCATACCATGCTGCTAAAGCGGTTTGGAGATTTTATATTGGAAGACACATATTAAACATAAAACAAGGGACTTGGGGCTGTTTCAAAACGTTTAGTTATTTAGTGGAGCTATTAGTACTTAGTATAACTGATTTAAAAGTGCCACTTTCTTAATATAGCAGTCTGTTTCAGAACTGAATATAACAAGAAAGGGGTGGCGCCTATATTAGTGTATGCATCTCTCTTATATTAAGATAACAACTTTTGAAAAATATTGATATATTGGGAAACTGGCACTATTTAGGCTTTTTTTTTTACTTCAAAATCTGGTTTTCTTTGAGCTCATAAGTTCTGACAATGCTTCTCTATAAGCCATTAACATTCTATAGGCTAATTGTATGGTATTATGTCCTTAATAGATATATAGACATTTTGATAATGATTTGAACTATCTACCAAGCTGATAGATATTAAGCCAATAAATTCTATTGGGTATATGTGTTACATATGTACTTTACCACCAGATGAATAATTTCTGGGTCCAGCCTGGATCCCAGCCTGGATTCAGTCTCAAGTGAATAAGAATTTTTTTCTCAGTGCAGGCACTAAGCTATAGTTTACTATAGCAGATATGAAGATATCAAATATAGCAGTAAAACTGATATAGCAATTTTGGAAACAGATTTGACCAATATGTCTACTGATAAAAGTTTTGAAACAGGCCCCAGTTCTGTCATGGTACATCGTATACCCGAGAATGTATCTCACAGGTCGGGTCTGGCCCAGTAAATTCGACATGCTAACATGGACATTTCTTAAAGTCGACTTATGATGTGACCATTACCTGATTAGTGACACAAAGACAGGGGCGGCGGAACCATTTGGTGTCACCATGGGGCCCTGACTATCTCGCCATACCATAGTATCCCCATATCTTGCAGGACTTGATATCTCTTACGTTTGAATATGAGTATCAAATCGACTGCCTTTGTCATTGTGCTCGGTTAATTACCATACCCCTTACATGATAGCATGATATTATACTAGGCTGTGCCCAACAATAGGTTTTACACAAATAAACAAAAGAAAGCAACATGAATATCACTTCGACGAAAGAAGAAAAACAAAAGCTGGCCCAAACTGATGATTACCGTATTCTATGATGTTTTGTATACATGCACCCATGTCTGGACCTGCATGTGACTGTATCTAAGATAAGCTGCGTGTACTTGATATACTCGATGAAGCACTCTAACTGATATTCTCTATAACTTTGTTAGACTTATATATCAACTTTAGTTCAAGTATACCTCAAGTGATGTCGATAACCTAATCTAATGGGCAAGAATCTATTACAAGTACAAAAAGTGCTGTCTAAGCCTTTTAAAACGTTTTATAGGGTCTATTATAAGCCTAGTTTCCGACCCGATCCTGCTGGGACGTTTGGGGTCTACCTTCGGGCCTTCAAAATTTATCACCATGGCCAGTTTTGTTTGCATTGGCTTGGTTCTTATCAAAAGACCGAACAATTCTTATCAAAAGACCGAACTATTGGGTGTTCATTGTAATGACCAGCACCATGGTGATGCATAGGCAGTTACCGGGATGAATTATCAACCTATGAGAAAATCCCTGCATTCACTGCAGATTTCTGAGGGGTCAACAGGTGCTGATAACTCCTACCAGTGAGACCTCGCTGGTGATAAGCTCAGGAAATGGCTGCCCCCATTGGACATCCTACAACATCGGTTGTACACAGAGACTGCCATTCATATGAATATTCTTAGAATATAACCCATCAAACTAATCAAGAAGGAATGATAGTCTATACGAAACAATGAAATTGTTAAGGGGCCTATCATTATGAAAGAGAAAAAACGTCAAAGGACAACTCACCATTGCTGTAGTAAAGGGAATGTTGTCTATGAAGCTGGAACAGATAGCAGATATCCAGATAATGACGATGATGGCCACAGGGAGGCGCTGGTCCTCGGTGAGCGAGGTAACCAAGGCGATGGTTTGTGTTGTAATCCAGTCTATCAGACCTAACTGTGTAAGTGCCTATAAAGGTAAATGGTGGAAGATTTCTTACCTGCTCAGAGAAAGTTATGTTTCCGTTAATTGCTCTTAGTGAGATATTCTAAGGTACTAAGACTTAGTTTAAAACATTGAGAATAGGACAACTATCAATAGGGGACCAACGAGAACCAAATTTAAAAAGTTCATGTTGAGAATGAGAAAGTAAAGGCAGAGCCATTGTCCTTAGGCAGTGAAGAAACTGTTCTCCACTGTTCTCAAAAGGTGATGACGCAATTGAGAAGTGACAGCAATAAAAAGACATATCATGTTATACTCTTTTATACATCATAGTTCAGGATTGTGATCCTTCTTTGAAGAGGTAATGCAAGCTAGTAATTATAATTAAGGTTTGTTGCTACCATTCTACATACCTTCATCATGACAAAGAGTGCTGAGAAGAAGATGAGTGTGGCCCACTCTATCCTGTGTAGGATACTTTCCAGATCCGAGTAGTCGGCAAGGAGAAGCAGGCACACAGCTCCTAATATGGGGATAGTGCCTGCAAACAACATAATAGCACCATTTTACACAAAATTCATTGTTCTATTGTATTTATATAATTGGCGTAATACAACAAAGCTGGATTGACTACGATGGTCTTTCTCAGAGTCCAAGCGCAATCTAGAAGTGTAGTTTTCTCTAATTATAATTTTATCCTAATGCTTATCTGACTGCTGCGAATGAATGCAGTATAAATATGTCTTACCTATGTTGAGGTAGGTACTGCCAATGAAAGATGTGAGGAAGAAGCAAAAGATAACGATTCCAAGCACCGTCAGTGACTTGACAAGCAGTTCACCATCTCTGATCTTGTACTGAATATAAAAAGTCAAAACCAATGTATTTTACGTAATGAACCGAATTTTGCATAACCCAATACCTCGCGTATACGCCTGGATGAACACATGGTTTTAGTCTTTGCCACTGGGTGCTAATAGTACATCCGCCGCGGTCAGTGGCAGGTAGCTAGGGCAGTTTTCACAGCGTTGGCAGGCCTGACTAGCCTGTTGGACAAGGGGAAGGGGGGGGGTGCCTTAGCCTTTGATGGATTGAATTAAGTGTCAACCACACTGATATGTATTATGTTATATGTCCAAGACAATAAGACATTTTTGCCAGTCCTATAAGGCGTATCACGTGAACCTGGTGTTATATTCCAATCATTATATTACCATGTTTGATAATTTTTCTTTGGACATGTGGTATGGGATCGTCACCTATCATAAGGCGCACCATAGATCCCATCATCGTGGGTGCATTGTTAGTTATAACTATCTCTTTATTTTACAAACGACACACTACACTTAAAGACACACAAAACACGCTTCCAACTTGATTATCATTGCACTTGAATGGATATACAGACTCAGATAGATAGACAGATGGAGAGAGAGAGAGAGAGAGAGAGAGAGAGAGAGACAGAGAGAGAGAGAGACAGAGAGAGAGACAGAGAGAGACAGAGAGAGACAGAGAGAGAGAGAGAGACAGAGAGAGACAGAGAGAGAAAGAGAGAGACAGGGAGAGACAGAGAGAGACAGAGAAAGAGACAGAGAGACAGAGACAGAGAGACAGAGACAGACTGAGACAAACAGAGACAGACAGACAGACAGAGACTTTAAACCTCATTGTCCTGTAGCCTTGCTGACTGAAGATCACCTACCCTTCTCTCCATATCATCGAGTTGCAATTTGAAGAAGTCATATGATGGCTCTCTACAACAAGATAAGATAACGTCTTTGACAAGATCGATTATAAAATGATTTAAATGCACGATAATTGATTTGAAGAACGCACCTATGTAGTCTGCCTTCATTTGAGTGGTATGCTACATTGTAATAATTTGTAATAATCACTTGATTTCCTATCTTAACCTACCCTTGTTTTTGTAACTTGGCCTTTATTTGTTTTTCTAATGTCTTGACTTTTTGAGAGAGCAGTGCCTTGACTGTATTCTCTTCTCGTGACGTTACTACAATCTGATTACATGCTCGCCGCCATACTTCAACCTCATGCTTCATTTCTGTAATAAAATGTAAATTATCATCATCATTACCATAATGTTTCTGTTGAAAAAATAATATCAATTCCACCTAAAATCATATTTGCTATGTCCACAGTTACTAGAGTTATTGTTAGGTCTCCTGGGGGAAAAGATATCAGCATGAGTGGTAAACTTAGTGGGTAGGCCACTCAACAGATGCTGTTATCTTTTACTCGGACTCATCTAATAGTAATATTGGCTCGGTTTATGGGAGGTGATGACCAGACAAGAATCTAAGAGGGTCAAGGCCACATGGGTATTATGCCGTGGGTATTATGAAACAAAGCCATATCAGTCTAATCAGAGAGACTTTGTGATTTGGAAAAAAATAATAAATAGTAGACACTTAGATTACGAATGGCTGCTATCTGTCTAACCCCTAAATACTATAAATAATTATCATTAGAAACACATTTTGGTGACCAACTTTATGCATATGGATGTCCCTAGCTAGAGATCTGTCCTCCTCTATCTGTGAATCTCCCCATTTGCCTCTATCCGTCTCTATCTGTCTCTCTTTCTCTATTCCCCCCTCCCCTCCATCCATATATCTGCAGTGCTAATGCTATTTTAGTATTTGTACCCTATATTTTAAATGTACCTACCTGCCACCTCCCTGGGGTAGCCTCTATGTAGTAGAGACTTCCTTCTATAGATGAATCGTAACAAGGCGTAGGCAGATATGGCACAAAATACACTACCTATCAACATGTGCAGGGTGAACGTCCCAAAATCGATGCCCTATGAGGTGAACAAGATTGGAAAAGTAGTTACTGACTCAACAGATTAAAGAAGTCCATGGACGTATAGTACAGTCTTAAAAAACAGAAATCAATAATCCTTGTGTCAATTTTAATATAAGGATTGAGACAAATGGGTTATATCATCTTTACTTATATCATTCACAATTGTTTCGGACCTGCTCTCTCTGTACATTTTGTCTTCTTTTGAGTGAAGAATTAAGATGTACTTACACTATCTATAATGTCTTTATCAGACACAATGAGAACATTGGGCGGATCACCAATAGCAGTAGCAGCACCTCCAATGTTAGAGAATAGCACTTCGGCCATCAGGACGTGTTTAGGATCCAAGTCTAGCACCTCACATAATCTGTCACATACGGAATACATTGAAATGCCAAAATTATTATAGGTAATGGAAACCTTTCTACATAGAGCTATTGCTTATCTGTATATATTCCTTCTTTAGTAGATAAAACGTTGAGGATGGATTGGACAAATTTGATCAATCGACATTACACATTACTGTAATTTTGTCTCCCGCCAGACGCAGTTAGGCAAGAGTATCTCACCTACCTTACCAGGTTAGCACCAGAGTGTTACCTATTTGGCAACAGGTCCTGAAACCTCCCACTCATATCTAAGTTAATACCATATTTTCATCTTGTCACACCAAACTTCCATCTTACCTGATGGTGACAGGTGCCAGCAGTAGGATGGTAGTAACATTGTCCAAGAAGGCAGAGATAACAGCAGAGAAGATACATAAAGTGGTGATGAGTGGCCAGGTCTTACCCTTTGCCACACGGTATGCCTGGAATAAATCAAGGACTATATTGATCGTTTCATGGAATATACTCTTTAAACCACACTGTGATCCATATTTTCCTGGTAGGGGACAACTGACATCCATGCAATTATCATCGTCATCAAATAAAAATACTGTGTCTTTACTTACCTGTAAAGCTATCCAGTCAAAGAGTCCAGTGTCTACAAGAATCGCGACAAGCACCATCATCCCAAACAACAGGCAAAGTGTCTCATAATCCAACCATGTGATCACCGTCTCTAAACTGGGTTTCTGAAGTAAAGTGTTCACAGCTGTATGGATTTTGTTTGATGCTTTGGTTTGATTAGGGTACTTTCCTCTAAATCACCATTAACCGCCGTAAGTTTGGTCTGTGATAATGACAGTTGAAAGTGTGCATACCTCATTGTTTGATGCTAGAACAGCCATTGCTACTAGTGCTCCCAGCATTGCCGCTAGCGCCCGATGCACCAACTGAAGATATATTAAATATAAAGTAAAAATATATAATTATGTGTGGAACATCATACAATTGGCTGTCCGCCAGACTAGCCAAGTGTGTGGATAGGACCACATAATCAAACCCACATTGATGCACTCACTCACTCATTTATTCATCCGTCACTCACTCACCCACCTGCTTCCTCACTCACTCACTCACTCACTCACTCACTCACTCACTCACTCACTCACTCATTCATTCAACCCGCAGTCACTCGCCCACCTGCTTCCTCAGTCAGTCAGTCAGTCAGTCAGTCAGTCAGTCAGTCACTCACTCACTCACTCACTCACTAGTTCATTCACCTCACACTCACTCACTGACCCACCTGCTGAGATCCATTCCCCGACTGATTTATTCACCTCTCACTCACCCACTCACCCACCCACTCACTCACTCACCCGCCCATTTAATCACTCATTCAGTCACTCACTCATTTATCCACACACCCTCTAACTTTTTGACTTTTTAAAAGCCTTACTACCCCCTAGTAATTCACTTCTTGTGGTGACTCGCTTAATGATTAACTGAATGAGTATGATATACCGACCCACTGATTCATACAACTAAATTCATACAAAAGAGACTTACCCTATATACTCTCTCTTAGACATTCAAACAGACTGACTCATGCATTGCTCTAACTACCCTTAACCCATTCAGTCACTCACTGACAGTGGCACAACTACACATGCATTAAAATGAGTAAATAACAAGAATGATGAACCACTTACATCAAACATAATAAGCACATATACAGCTAGGAGGATACACGCTGCAGCAGGCACCCCGCTCAGGGTACCCAGCGCCAGGGGACGGAAGTACAGTGACACAGGGGTCGGCTCTGCTCGGTTAGAGGAAACTTCCACCAGTAGTTTCTCCTTCGTTCTAAAACAAAAACAAACAAAAAAGAAAATATTTCACTTTGAGGAAAACAACTTTTGTTTCACCTGCTTCTATTACCCAAAGTTAATTTTGTTATTTTATTCAAAAGGGTGAACTATGATTTCATAGCTTCATCCCTAGGTACGTGTATAAGACTGTAGGGGCGCAGACACTTTCTCACTCGATTAAACCGTAGCCTTTGGGTTATACCTCGGTGTTAGTTTGAATACACAGAAAAGCTTATGTTCCAAATCAATCTGAATAAACTATGTGCCTGTTGCAATAACTAGGAACCGCTGCTTTGTTCTTTGTTCATTCCAAACATAGAACTTTAAGTTCTTAGAAGACTACAGCTAATCCATTGAATCAACAAGACTTTACAATATCAAATACATTTTATGTATACTGATATAAAGATATTTTGCAGAAACAAAGTCATGCGACGAAAGAATCGGCTATGCAAACATAAAAAAAAGAATTAGCAAAATGAAGACAAAATGTGAACTCAAACTTACACTTCATCTGAGAACTCCAGGTTAAAAGTTTGAGTTATCTCAGGGCTGTCGGCCACCTGAGGAGCGAAGACTGTCCTGATACGCTGCCGAATTAAAAGAAGAATATATAGATATTCACATGTAGGTATAATGCAAGACATGCATTGAGCTTAAACTGAACCAGAGGCTGATCGTAGTCCAGCGTTTAAAGCTGATATACTCAGGGGCGGCGGAACCATCAAAATGTTGGGGGGGGGCAAAGGTCAGATATTGGTCCATGACCCCCCCCCCCCTACACTGTAGACCTGTGGGTGTTCCGTACCTCCACAATACCGGGGGAGGTATCGTGGAGGTATGGAATACCCATAGGTTTACTGTTTACCCCTCCCCCAGCAACGCCTTGGGAACAAAATGGGGAGAGATGATAAACAATTAAATGGAGGGGGGTGCATTGATTTTTTTTGTATATTGATTCTTATTGGAATAAAAAGTGTATTTGGGTTCATAGTTGTGGTGCTGTAAGAAGGGGGTCACAGAAAATTCACAGCCCAAACTGTGCATTTTGGTGCATTTTCAGGGTAGGTTCTGCTAAGATTTGGTTATGAGCATAAGATTCCCCCAGAAAAATTTTGAAAATATGTAGGCTAAAATGTGCATTCTGGTACATTTTCAGGATAGACGACACCTTCTACCGTAATCTCCCGCGTATAAGGCGCAGCCAGCGTATAAGGCGCACCTAGAGTTTTGGAAAATTCTCAAAAAAATGAAAAATTCATAACTTTGGTTCTACTGAATGAATTTTCAAAATTCAAAAATCTATGGGTAGCTTGGGCCACCTTGGGCCCTCCTGGGCCCCATTTTGTCCTATTTTGACCAAGGGGGCATTCCCCCAGAAAAATTTTGAAAATATGTTGACCAAGGGGGCATGTAAGATATCGAAAGAAAGGTCTTGGTGTCCCCCTTCTGGATCAAATGATACTGAAACCCCCCATATAAGACGCGCCTTATACGCAGGAGATTACGGTATGGGCTCTGTTGATATTTGGTTCCGAGTGTAAGACTTGTTCTCATATAGACCTTCGAGGGGGGAAGTCACCACAGATCTACCAGTGGATTTTAAGACTTCTACCCCAAGACATTTACCTCCTGAACATTTACCACCAGACTTTTCCACACATGCCATTTAACCCCATGACATTCACCACTTAGATATTTACCCCCTCAGACATATACCCCTCAGACTTTTAATCCAAAAGACTAAAAATGTACTTGTTTAGTCCTCAGGCTAAAAACACAGTCTCTGGACTATGCCTCTAGTCCCTAAGACTAAAGGTGTGCAAGCATTGAGACTGTGAAGATAGGCCTACATGTAGTCCTGGGGATTAAAATATAGTCCTCAGGACTAGTGGTCTAGTTCCTGGAACCCCGCTTGGGACTACCAAAGACAAGTTTCCTGACCCCTTTTCCTAAGGGCCTATGGAAAATTTTGAAAGATTTAGAGGTAAAATGGTGCATTTTGGGGAGATCTAAGACTATTATTGAAGGCTGTATTTGATTAAAACGGTAGACCCTATAATGGGGCAATGGTAAATGTGCTGATATGTGCAATATTTCTGGAAAAAGTTGGGGGGGCAAAAACATAGTCTTGCCCCCCCCAACATGAGAGATGGGGGGCATGTGCCCCCCCTGCCCCCCCCCAGTTCCGCCGCCACTGTTATTATACAAGAGTTATCCATGATATTAGCAGGGTCAAAGATATCAGAATGGAATGAGATGTCACCATCATAATTCTTACAGGTGGAATGATAAAGGAAATGGAGAATACGAAAGATCTATATATATTTCAAGTCCTGGACATTGCAGCTTTAAAGTCTAGGAGGCCCCCGTGCATGTCATATCGAGCTTCAGTCAGGGGCTTCCACAGAGTAGGCCTATGTATGCACTGAGGCTGGGGTTCTATTTTTTAGAGAGATTTTGAGTAAATACAGCCTTTATTTAAATGCATACAACGTTAGCGGGTGGGTGGGAGTTGGAGGGTTTCTTTTTCTTTGAGAAGGTGCATAGGTCTACATGCATTATGGAAACCAACTGAGCTAGAGTGGAAACCCTTTTTGGATTATCCATGAACCACAGAGGTCATTCATGAAATCCATGTGACGACTACCTGGATTAGAAACCTTTTTTTTTCTGTAAGCGACCTCATTGCTGCCATGATGTTTGATCAGCTTCTTGTTTTAGATACATTTGTGATTAAAATTTGCAGAAGAAAATATGGGTTTTATAAAAGAAATACCTGCGTTATGTTGGTAGCTGGGTTGGTGATAGTTATCTGGAGGTTTGGTGTGAAGCTGCTGGGTGTACGGTAACTCAGTCGGCCCTTTACATACACCTTTAACAATGGGTAGTCCTTAGGGTTGTCTACCACCACATCTGTTATGTAGCAGTGGAGACTGGCATTTAGAATTTCCTTTGCAGTTAATTTTAATATTATAGATCAAGCTTTTTTTTATTATTGTTTGAGAGCCTGGAACATATAATCCAAGACGTTTGGTTTGGGGGTTTTAGATTTTGCCATGGCAAGTTGTTTCCTTATATCATAGCAACTTTAGGAAATAACGAAATTGCCTGAATGTGCACATCACAGTTTTGTTAAGGAATGCACCATAATACCAACTCTAGCCCCAACCACTGACCAACTCCCTCACACCCCACCCCTCGGTTACTCAATCACTTGCTCTGTCACTCCATCACTCACTCACTCACTCACTCACTCACTCACTCACTCAGTCCGTTACACACTTGTTCATCTGCTGACTTGCTCACTCATCCGCTGACTCAAACACTCACTCACCTAAAATGATTTGCACTGGCACACTCTCTAGCTCATTCACTCCCTCACTACCTCACTTACTCACTCACTCATTCACTCACTCACTCACTCACTCATTCACTCACTCATGTACTCTCTCACTAGGGGGCACACTCACTCACTTGCTAACTCACCCACTAACTCGCTCACTTATTCACCCACCCACACACCCACCCACCTACTCACTCACTCATTCACTCACCTGTTCACTCGCTCACGCTCTCACTCACTAACCTAATCACCTACGAGAGGTATACGTAAAATGCTGAAGCTTATCCATCAGATAGAGTACATGTTTATAGATTTATATATTCCACATTAGGTTACACAAGAAGTAAAATAAAAATAAAATGCACTTACATTTATGCGCTTCACTGGACACGGAGAATGGCTGCCATATGAAGACGGAGTCTGGGTATGCCGAGTAGAGAATCTGGATAAGATAAACATAAACGTTTAAGTTCACTAAAAGGTCAACAGGCCAACTGTGTACAAATAAAAGGGGTTTAAAACAAGATTTACAGATGAGTGAAAATATAAAAAGTAAGAAGCATAATCAGCACTCTGTAAATTATGAAGATTCAAGGATAGATATACATGCGCTTGAATGAAAGTTCATTCTTCATTGGAAAAACGTAGATAAAAGGAGGGATTCCCATGGACCCTAGCCTGTCAACCCACTAACTTCATGCCTGGGGCTTCGTGATAGGTGAGGATGGGAATGGGCAAAAAGTATATTCATTATGTATAAAGATTGTATCTACAGAACCTATGCTGATGATTATAATAATCTAATTGACTTCGCGAGATAAACTTTCATAGAGATGGCTAGATTTGACTTCTTTTTATAATTTTCGTAGCAAACTACTTACTGAGAATGTGAAAGCTATGATGAATAGGACTCCTATCTTTGCATGGGTTAAGAAGTAGCGACACCTTTCAGACCGTGTCGTTGGAAACTTGAATACCTCAGACAGCCCTTGGCTACTGCCAGAATGACTACCATTTCTGTAATAAAAACACGTTGAATGTACAGTTAGGAAAGCATGATTATCATTCTATTTCTTTGCATGACATGATGTTTTTGGTTGATGATTGGCCGGCGGAACTAAAGTCCTCTCATCAGACCATTAGACAAGTGAGCTGTCTGACTTATCAGATACAACATACTTAGATATATTCACTACTATCTAACAGATGCATGGGTACACATCTTCACATCACCATGGTTATATGTTTTGCACCCAGCAGAGGTCCTTTACCTAGTCATAAGTGAGTAACATAATTATGAGGAGTGCCAGATAACAGCCAGGGATTGCAGTCAATGCATGTACTGAAAAGGGTAGATAAGAGAAATCCATGACACAGCTAGGAGGAAAAAAAGATGGACAGAGTGGAAAACAGATTGAGTGAAACAGAGCAAGAGCGAAGCAGAGACCAAGGGAGACTTCTTTTCTTAGGCAGGACTAGAGAGAAAGAGAGAGGGAGAGGGCAGGTAAACAGATAATAAAGTGGGAGTGAGTGAGTGCGTGAGACAGGTAAGGATATTTATGACAGAGAGACAGAGCCCCATATGCCATTTTCACATAGGTCTACAATTAATGTGTAATATACTGGATATCACTTAAGTAAGGCAGCTGTAGGATTATTAAAGGACACAACAGAGAGAGGGCTTACTGGCTAGCAAGAGAGGGAATACACACACTAAAATCAGTAGCACTGCCACTGATGGAAGCCAACATTGTTAGGCCCCCTATCTCTTTGTACTGCAGCCCCACATCTGATTTCTAATCAGATCATGTAACCTATACTAACTTTTGAAGTGTTGGGCATACACTTATCATGTGGCAGTGTGAATACAAGGGTGCTCGTCACCATTTAGGGGAACCTCTTGAAGAACTATGATATCTAACAGACAGTAAAAAGGAAAAATTTGCATCTACCTAAGGCCACTTACTTGCCATTCCCATTGCCTATAAGCGGTGTGAGTTCGTCAGCTTGTCCCCAGGATGGTATTGCCTTCTCTGAGATACTCCTAGTTCGTCTGAATTTGAACTGCTCCTCCTGTGCCGAGTGTCTGCGAGCAGCTCCAGGTGAAATTGGTGAGTCCCCCATTTCAAAACTGACACTCCCCTTTTTAAACGCCATTGTAACCTGAAATTAAGAGTCAGTGATATAATATTTCACTGTCATAGGGGACTGATATATAGGCAAAGCAATGAGGTACCCTTCCTTAGCAACTCACTGCCGTAAAAGTAGGAGATATTATGTCATATGAACTCAATCTCTCTCCTACTTTTAAACGGTTTATTGTGTGGTTCTGATCCATTTCTACTTTTCTTCATCTACTTTGATGATTTATGCACCAATCATGACATGAACTTGTCCAACATCTAAATCAACGGCATTTCGTACCAGAATAAGTCAATAAAAACAGCTGTACCTTGGGCATGTCAGCTAATAATAAAAAAGTAGTTGTTTCACTACATATCACATATAGCAACAGTCCCAGAAAATACTCTTGGTGAGACATTATGTTATAAGCTTGAAATGCACACTTTGACATTTAGTGGTAGCGTTTCAAAGGGTGCAGACCTACATAGTTTGCCCCCCAATCTTTGTCTTAGGACCAGTTCACACAACTATGGCAATGGTGGAATGAGGTGCCTAAAACACGTCTCTTTATATTCTTAAGTTTCCCAAATGTTTGTTTTGAACATAAAAAAATGTTAACACGTTTAACAAAAAAAAAGAAAAAAACACTTCTCATCGGGAGTTCTTGGTTAAACACTTAATTCTGACAAAAAACTTAACTAACTACGTTTTTACAAAGGTTGAAAAGATGAACTTTGCCAAACATTTACCCAAATCGTTTCCAAACACGTTTAAAACGTGTTTTTTTTTTCTAAAATGGGCAGGCATAACAAGCACGCCAGTGAACAAGGGCACGTTGTATGAACGTGTATGAACATTGCCACTATGTAGCAACTACGGTGTCAGGAGCTTTGAAAAAGGCTAATCTATTTTCTCAAACTTAATGTTAATCTATATTTCATAATACAATAAGCGTAGATACATCTAGAGATATCTACTTCTTTGCATGTGAAATCACATTAAATTGTTCTTCAGAAATGTTCTGGAATGTATTCAGGACATAATGTTTTTATATGAATCTACATAGGACATCTAATTAGTTGCTATTCAGAGGCAATATGTTCATATAGATTAATACAACGTTCCTGTGTTCACTGGGCTAGCTCATGTTAGGCAATCCTTTATGGTTTTTAGTCTGACACACGTGCGTGAAAACACGTTATCTATTGCTCTGTCTGTATCTATGGTACTTTGCACTGTCTACCAGGTATCTTTTAGTGCATAGTGGTGCCGCTACCGTTATTATATGTCATTTGCCCAACCAGAGTTGACAGATACAACTAAAGGTATTCGTACGTGTATCAGGGATATGCATGGAAAGTTAGTGCTACCCCAGTTACAGCAGCTGGGTCTATTTTCATAGACAAGACATCAAATATGGGACTTGTTCTCAAATGTCTCCAATTGGTACCAACAACATCATGTATGGCTATACCGCAGAGTAGGAATATAAATTTTTGGATTGGATTTTACAGAGTGATTTTCCAATGGTCCAGCGTCATGTCTACTCAGAGATGAAAATTGACAAGTCCCCCTCCCCCACCTACCGCGATCTCGGACCTCTGCCCACTTCCACTAGTCTGACGCAGCCCCCATTCCGTCCATGTACGGAAGGAGTTACAGGCTGGAACTAACTTCCACTTACCTGTAGAACTGGTGAAGTAATCCCAGTAAATGGAATCTCAATATGAGGCCTGAGCAATCTGCTGGCACTGACTTTCTTTATATTAGTTTCCTAGTACATAACTTGCAGCCCGGGACTTGCACTCTGCTGGGGGTAAACGACCTGGAGGTCAATGATTGCAATGGGACTAAGTATAGACTATTCAAGTCACCTATGCACTGGAGGCCAGTTTTAACACACTATGACTTCTCGCCTTCAAGTCGTAGTGGGCCCCTTCATTTAGTGACATTACAGCCCAATAGTATTGCATCGTTCATCATGTAGAGCCTGCAGCACTAGGACTGCCCTGCCAAATGCTATGTAATAACTACACTACACAAGCACTGCCCATATACGATTGCTGGTTTCAGGCCAGGGTTTCGGGTTTTCAAATGTTAGTGCATGTGTGCAGTTGTAGTGCCTTAAGAAACGACCTCCTGACCCAATACAATAATACACGTACAGGCCTGCATGTATACCCTTCGTAGGGGAAACCGGGGACACAAGACTCATGGGATAGGTGCTCCTGCGTATAAAATAGATACTCAATCTCCTTGCAAAGAAACCATTTGATCACTTTTTCTTTTAGCTTAAAGTAGAAAAAATAAACCCATGCATAATAAGTTCCGTATTTTCTGTGAATTGAAGGCGTTAGATGGCCTTTATAAGCGCCGGGGCAATACCCCCTGCCTTTATTCAAGACCAGTGCTCATTCAAGACTTAAATCATAGTGCATTTTGAAATTTCAATACCCCTCTACCCCGGCGCTTATTCAAAGACCCGGCGCTTACACATTCCAATACGGTATGTGCGACAATTAGTTACAAGGTTTGCTGGAGAAAGGAACCCAACTTCTTTGGTTGTGTCTCTCATATCATTTACATGAGTATCAATTTACATATAAATATCCCCTACTCCCCAACAAACAACAAAAATTAGAAAACAAACAATTGAAACAAACAAAATGACATGTGCTGGGAAAATGGGCCTTATTCCCCCCGAAATAAGGTCCATTTTCGCAGATCGTGTCACGTTGAAGTGGGTTCGTCATGCTTCACAGGGTTTAGACCTACCGTTAAGCCTATAATCTAGATTCACCTGAATTCACCCCTGTGTGGGTCACCTTGACTGCTTACCCCTGTCGACTATTAAGCACTATATGCCTTCCATGGATCGCCTTCCATAGAGAGTTAATGATCAGGCATTACATCTTAAGAGCATTATCAAGTAGGCACACCTTAATCAGCTGATATGGAATGTTATCTTTGTAATATCAGATATCGTGGTCATGTGGTGACAAGTAGCGGAAACGACTGACAGTTTATGAAAGGTGTTATATTATAGAACAATCTAGGCTGCTTAACTGTGTGTAAGAAAAAAAAGGATAGAATATAGAAAATGATCACACAGATTAGATGTCACCCCTAAAATAGAAAATCTTATCCGAGGAGAATTCTGCCAGAGATTCCTCCTGATCGACTCTAAGCTTTGTAAACGTCTCCCCCCTGACATATGTCGTTTTGTTATTTTATGTGGATTTACCTGAAATCCCATTCTTTTTGCTTGACAATTTTGACGATTTCTTTGCAACATTTCTCATTATTTTTTAAAAGGATGCATACAGGGAGAATTATCTAATCGGCATTATGTATCATACAACTAGTTGCATTATTAGTACATTGATGGAGAAAGTATTAGTAGTTGCAAGCTTATTTTTTTAACCCTTTTCCATTTGCTATGGACGCCCTTTTATATTATGTTCGGACCACTAACGGATTTGCTCTAGCATCGTATTTATGGAAGCCTAATGCCTAATGTCTTTTTAATCATTTCTTCTTTTTTCTCCCTTATGTATGCCGTTATAACTCATATAAGCCTGGATAATTAGATTGTGGCCAAAATTGGTCATATGACCGAATGGTTGGTTATGGTCTAATCCAAATCATATTTAGTAAGGTTACAAAATAGACTATGGTCTCTGCTATCATTATAGCATGAATTATCATATTGTTCACGTACCTGTACATGGACAGAATTCCCAGCAGTGAGATACCATACACCTAAGTAATTACATGTGCACAGGGAGCAACAACCCAATGTCCTATATATCAGCTTCAGAAGAGACAGGCCATGTTCTCTTCTTTATATATTTCTCTTCCTGAGCGTGCCCCTCTCCTGTCTCCTCTTTCTCTCTCACTTCTTCATCTATCTATTAATCAAACCTCCGTTATCCCATCCTCCTAATTGTCTGTGCAGCTCCAATTTGAATATCCCTGGTTCATTTGTGTTCTCTGAGAGCTTCCTTTTTATTTGTGTTTTGTGACCTCAGACTCTCACTCCATCCTATGCTATCACAGTGTTACTGCCTGCTTGGTCCTCTGTTAGTATTTTACCTGTTTGCCTTATCATAATTCTACTGTTCTCCAGGGTGTTATCTACTGTATACCATTCCCCTGTGTCTCTACGTCTCTACTATTAGTAGTAGTATAGTTCTACACACATGTACACCGTTTGGGCACTTATCATACTGCCCACGTCCTATAGGCGATGTACTGGTGTCGTGTGTACAGTAAGGCTAGTGTCGTGTGGAATATTACTTAACTTCATCACATAGGGAACTCTTGCTCCACATAAGGCACATGATATACACACACTATAATTATCTAGGATAACAAGAGTTCACCAATAAACGAGACCGGGGCCTTAATTGGGCTCTAGGTATTCCCCTCGTGGTTAAAGGTTCAGAGGCCAATAAGAAGATTTTTGCATGTATTGCTTTGGATATATGGCTAAGGTTCTGAGTAAAGGACCTGTGCAATTTCCCAGATGTCTGATAATGTTATCTCGCAAAGCAAGATACTACTGATACTAGAGTGTAGGAGGTTATTAGAGACTACTTAGATAAGGTTTAGACTCATCTCAAGTACAACTACGAATTGACGTCCCTGTGACGTAATTGTGTTTTTTTTTATCTTATAGGCAAAGTCATTCACCTTCATATGTTGTCTCAGGTATTCATTTCCTTATCTAATTCAGACGTCTATTCTCTCCTCCACACTACTTTATTCAGTTATTATCTCTTTCATCTTGGATCACAGACAGACTCACTGACTCATGAAGTCACCCACTCGCTGAATCAGCTATCTATTCATTCAATCATCCTTCACTCTGAGCCGTGATTGTAAATTGGCTATAAATACCCCTGTAAGTAGGCAGTATAACCACTTGTAGCTACACCAGAATGCCCTTCTAGTACGGGGGTTTATCCCTACAGCAGCTACCACTGTATTGCAAAGTAAAAAGCGTTCTACTGTATATCTACATGGTGGGTGGACTGTGTTCCGTCCACCCAATCAGTTATTCACTCATTGATCTTTTTATTACCCGAGTGTCTACACAGGGTAAGGTGCCCTAAGAGTTTCTTGTCTACATGATGCAGGCTACGGAGCCTGACGTAATGCATATCACACATTTCTTTTATATTGGAGTAGGATATATTTACTTTCAGCATTCTATGTGAGACAATTGGGATGATCCCGGGGATGTCCAGCATCGTCATGACATAATTAATGTATTCTGTAACATTAGATCATAATAATACACTCCCACTGAGTCTGTTAATCACCCTGTCGTTTAGAAATCTAGGTATTTGCGTCCTTGACATGGTATTTTCAAGTACCAATATAAGATAAGGAGGTGTAATATACACTGTCAGCACAACAGATTACCATGTTAATTATTTATACACAATGTTCCACATTTCTCTGTTTAATAATTATATCTATTCAGGAGAGTCTAAGTTTGCCTAATTGTACAGCTAATTTATCTTATCTGCATTGGTAACCCACTCTGTGTCTGTTCATCCGGAAGCATGTATGCGTGGCTATATTTGCCATTCCTTTACTTTTCTGTCTCCATGCAGCATACAGGTTGCAGAACACCAATTGACGGGAGGTGGCAGCAGGAGACACTTTGTAGGTCCGCACTGAAGGGTGTTGTACAATGATTATTGGTCTAAAATCTGACAGTGGGTAGGCAAACCAGGCATCAAATTAATCCTTAGGATGTATATTATTCGATTTGAGTGTTATTTAGGCTATTTGAGGGTAAGTTGAGGGGGGTGCACTCTTTTCAATTACAGAATTTATTGTAATCATTCACTGCAAAACCCCCAAATCTGGGTATGTCCGCACTCTACGGACGATAGCAGAAAAGTTAATTACATTGTACCACATCTCATGGCCCTAAATTTATGGGAAAAATGTGTGCCTACATGAAAATAACAGTGGCTAAGCCCAGAAATTCGCACAAATATTTTATTTTCGCCCATATGCTATATAAGCCAACAGTGAGAAAATAATTAGTGTCCTGCAGCCTCTACAGGCTATATAGGGCCTTCTACCAAGTTTGTCAAATTTCGCTAAAATGTGTTTATTTTGCTTAGGGTAAGTCAGTTTGACAATGTTATGGTGAGAAAGGGCAAGGGAATCAATAAAATTAATAAGAAATCACTGAAAATCGTAGTAGCGGAGTTTCGGCCTTGGAGAGGTTTATGAGAAATATTCTGGTGTCAATCCGCAAGCCTGATACTTCTCTCTTGGGGGTGCCAGGTAACCAAAATTATGGTTTTCAGGGTCAGAATGACCTAAATTTTACATTTTCAGCTGTTTCCATCTATTTCTATCATTCTCAGTGCTCTATGGGAGGCCTTTTCATGCATCGGGGGAAAACATCATTTTTCTCTCCCCGAGCTATGCAGCCAATGAATGTCTACTGACACTTAATAAAATGTCCTTGTATTCACCATATCTGGTTTATTTTTTCGTCCTCACATGGGGGAGCTTGAATAATGTGTAAATAGGGCCATCTAAGCCATTACACATGGAGTTAAGATGCATTTTGTTGAATTTATTCCTTTATAACATTATATTTCTGAGGGTTTTTCATACATTTTAGCCAGATATTTCTGTGAATTATAGCACCTAGAGAGAGAATAACACTCAGCACCTCAGGTGGTGCCCCTTGGCTATCAGCATGTCAAATTTCTTGGCCCTGTGACCATTTTTTCTATGGGAAAGGACCATACCTCCATGTCAATGCTAGAAATCAATGAAATCTACGGAGAGCGCGCAGACTGATACCCGCTCTGGGAATTGATTCTCAGAGAGATTTGAGGGGCCTGAGGGGCATAAAAGTAAAAGATTCTGGATAAGACATTACTGGGCCAGTGAATATAAGCTTTCCAAGCTATTTCATTGACCACCAAGATTCCAACCCAGGCCATTATACCCTCTTGGTATTAACTGCCCTAGTGCTCCACCTAGGACTTCACCTGAACACTACTCTCAGGCACATGACTTTTCCCTGTAAGCTATACTTCCACCGGTTCACAAATTAAGCTTTTCTTACCTAAAACCAATGCTACCCTATGTGTAGGCTATATTGAATCCTCTATGTAAATTTCTATTTTGTCTTGTAATTGTATAACTATCATCTTTCATAGATTTCACAAAATTTTATACTCCATATGGCTGTCCCTTTAATTCTTTAACTCCGAGGAAGTTTTCCATCACACATGCTAACCACAATTTCTAATTTCTATTATTAATGCTCGAACTAAACGAGTTTCAAACAGTTAGTTATTTTAATAATAGAACGAGTAAAAATTGTCCAAAACTATAATTGTGGACAGATGAGGGGATAGGTTCCTCCGAGGTAAAATGTGACATTTAAAATCGAAGTTATCAGCTTTAAAATGAGGTATAATATTTGCACATTTGAAAAAAGACCATTGTTATAACTTCTCATCAATTCGGCTTTGTTCCGGGCAAGTCCACTGAGGATGCAGTAAATACACTGGCCCAATCGCTCTATGAAGCACGCAATAGGGGAAACTTATCTGTCGAGGTAAGTCACTCACTATTGCTCGACGAATTACAGAAAGTTGGATGCTCGGAGAAAACCTGTAAATGGTTTAAGTGCTACCTAGAAGGTCAATGTAAAAAAACAAAGGCAAACAATACACTGTCTAGTCCCTCGCTGATAGAGTGTGGTGTACCGCAGGGGGTCCATACTCAGGCCCCTATTGTTCATCCTCTATATCAATGGCATCAAGGATGTGATACACAATTGTGACTTCATACTCTATGCAGATGATCTTGTGGTGTACACATCAGGTAAAGACTTGGATATTATATGTGCGTTAATGAATGAAGATTTGGAACGCATAAGCCAATGGTGTACAAAACAACGACTGACTGTAAATACTGAAAAGACACAGATCTTATGGTCACACTCCGAAAGGATTGTAATTGTACCCCCACAAGTTATGATGAAAGGTAAAGTTCTTGATGTAGTTGAGGTGTTTTGGTATCTTGGGGTAGACATAGATAACTTCTTGTTGTTCAGTGCATTTTGTGATAAAAAAAAGAGATGCGGCGTTAGTACGATTGTACAAACTGAGGAAACTAAAGTGATGGATGACAAGGTCTCTAGCACTGCGTACTTATAAGTCAATGGTACTACCCATCTTTGATCATGGTAGTTGTGTGATTGACGGTGCAAAAGCAAAGAAAAAGAAAGAACTCGAAACAATTCAGAACCACTGCTTGCGCTGTTGCTCATCGATAAGATGCGCAGTGGATATGAGCAGGGTTGAATTGCTTGAACGAGCTGGATGTTAAATACTAACGGAGAGGAGAAAAAAGGTGCTACTACGGTTAATGTATGACCTCAGTAAGATGCCTGAAAATGTAATTGAACCAATTCGCATACTCTGAAACAATGTAAAAGTCAAATTAAGAGTGAGCAGGGCAAACAGAGCGCTATATGAGAAAAGTTCTCTATATAGGAGAATGAGACAATGGGATGCACTCGAAGTTCCAACCCAACACAGTACTAGTAAACGGAAATTCACGGACTCACTTTAAATGAACTGAAAAAGACTCCATTTGAAAGTGATAGACACTCGTAGCAGCAAGGCTGCAGCATACAAATTTATATGTTGTTGTATGTGTATTTATGAAACTGAATTGTCATCAACATTCTCTTGTTCATTTGAAGGTTGTTCCTGTTTATTGTTTTGGCACAGACGAACAGCTATTTGTACTTGAATTGATCTATTGCCAAATAAAACTTTTCAAACTCAAACTCAACCCTTTCTTTATGCTTTTTTCAGCATATAAATCTCCATAAATCTTTCTATTAATTGGTCTATTTTTCACAAATATAACCTGTTTCACTCTCGATGCTAGGGTCTGTGGTATCGAAAAATGTGTCCCATTTGTAATAAGATAGGTGGTCATAGAATTCATCCCAGTTATAATTTCTATAAGAGCGACCAGTATAAACTGCCTTATCAGTGCTTTCTCTTTTTTGTTTTCGGACTGGACACATGGGATAGTGGGATTGGACGATTGAATCCTACCTATGGTCATGAATTCGTCGTCAGTTTTAACATGGAAATATGTCAGTGTTACACTTAGATAAAAGTCTAACATTTCGAACTACATTTTGTATATCCAAAAGACACTTAAAATCAAAAATCGTGCGTATATCCTCTGCTAATGCACGCTTGATATCCTCAAAATGGACCAAAAAAGCATCGAATATATCCCCTTATTCCATGGTCAGGTCATGTTACTTTCTGATGATGTAAGGGAGTGGTCATTATATATCAAAGGTGAGGGGGGGTTAATAATTTCAGACCCCTGCCTATATTGCACAAGTGGAAGAAAGGAAAGCTTTACCAAAAAAAAAAAAGAAAAAAAAAGAAGAAAATCCGACCTACCGACCCTAGCATTTCAGCTCATGTAACTGAAAATACACCTTTTTTTGCCCTGGGGGTGGGGGGGGGCGGAGATATACAGGTGGAGGAGAGGACTCCAGTCTCTGCATATCCATGATGAAAATAACGAGAGAGCACTTGTAAGATTTATCTCAATTCAATCATCGATAAGCAATGACAGTAGCAGAGTTTAATGGTGAAGATAAGCATGTGATAACCGGTGGCAGTTGTAGAGTGGATAGATCTTCAGCGTCTCAGCTGGTGTCATGGGTCATGGTGAGATGTGTAGGACAATAAAGAAGTGGATCCTACCTTAGATAATATAGAGTGGTACTTAATCAGTGTTAATACGTACATGTTCCTGCAAATACGCCGGGAACTCTTGGTGCAATTCACAACATATTGTATTGATGTTATAATTATCATGAGACCTTGAAGTTCATACCTCAGATTATAACTTTTCCTATTGGGAGAGTTAAAGGTTGTCACTTGTGACTTTTGACCCATGTGTATTGACGACTCACGATGAGTCTTTTTTATTTTGTATCATGGTTAAAGGTTTCCATCCTGGATCCTAATTCTAGAACAATTATATCTCTTAAATACTTCAAAAGCAGTAGTGACACTTTTATTAACTATAACTTTCTTGGACATAAACTCTCATTCATCTGCTGGCGACTTACAATGGAATTTTTTGTGACTTATGATCCACCTGTAACTTGCATTTCATGAGTTATAAATGGATCACAACATGTGATGGGCTTGTAAACAGATCAGAGACCCACAAGAAGTGGACATAGATGACCTACATACCAGAAATTCAGTGAGCAAACCTTATTGCGTTCCTCGTCTAACTTGCCTTTATGGCTTTTCATCACTTTTTTTTCTTCTACATTTCCTCAAGTTTAAATTCCTGATTTGTTTTAGATTGTTTGTAAATTTTTCTTCCAACTTATCAATGATTTTGTGACGTTGAGAAATTCCTCTGTCACTTTCTATTACCCAGAGGTTTAGAGCCCCACTGCCTCTGTCCACATCACCCTCCCACCAGGGGAGGTTTCAGAAACGACCGACCTATAGGCCTGTGTGACTTTTTAGCTGTTCAGATCATTATAATGATCTATATCCACTCCTTGAGAGCGTCTGATCCGTTCATAAGCCCACAGGCAGTTGTTCTGGAATTACAGTGCTGTGGGTTGTCTGGCCTATTTCTCAGACGATTAAATTCAATAACGGTCTCACAGGATATGGTCCACGTTCTCACGGAAGGAAAAGAGTTTGACAAAATGAATTTATTAAGCATAACACATTGTATATACTTAATCATGAATACTTGTAACCATTACTCCAAACTTATGCTGCTTCCTCTTTGACAATAATCTGTAATTAAAGAAAAATGGAATGACCCTGGACTTTAAAACTTTGATTTCACCTCATTTCATACTAAATCTATAGCAATGTAAGCACGCTGAAAATCCTTCTTCCGTATTCTTTTCCTCAGTATACTCAACATAGTGGGATGTGTAAACAATCACCAACATCCTCAGGTGATTGTCATTATTGACTAATGGATCAATTCTTTCTGCCTTCTTTCGTTGAGCTCACTTCCGGCATCTGCGGGATTCCCCTCCTGGGCGTGGTGGTGGTTTGATGTCCCATCTTTTGTATGTCTTTAGTGACAATATATTATACCATGTAATATATAGTCTCCATGAGTGACCTCATTACCCGTCCTTTAAGAGATGATTCTGTCATGCCCTAAAAGCTCCGGGTTTTTGGCGATTGGCCTTCGTCTACGTCTGTAGAATATAGAGCCTGTTGAGGTTCCCGAAACCGTAGCACTTTCTCACCTCCTTTCACGGAAACGGTTGAATTCCGGTTACATGATCTCTGTATCTTGTGTTTTATTGCAACAAGGATTTCAAAGTGTCAGACCTTAGGGAGTGGTCATTATTTATCAACAGGGGGCAGGCGGTGGGTTTCCGCGTGGACACGCGAAAATTTTTAATTTTTTGCGTCCCCCCAAACCAGAGGCACGGAGAATTTCACGCCCCTCTTTGAGCTATAGTAGTGCACAGGCTTTTTAGCTAAAAAGAGGGTAAAATTTTTTAGCCCCCCCCTCAAGAGGGGTCAAAATTTTGTTAGCCCCCCTCAGGAGGGGTCTGAAAATTTTACGCCCCCCTCAAATCCACCATCCCCCCTGTTGATAAATAATGACCACTCCCTTATTTAGACCCTGCGGCATATATATTTGGCAAATTATGGTGTCTTTAAACAATATCTAGCTTTTCACGTAGAAGAGGGAAATTAAAGCTTTTATGACAATCCCAAACAAACATAAGATACAAAGGTCACATAACCAGAATTCAACCATTTCTGCGAAAGGAGGCGAGAAAGTGCTACGGTTTCGGGAACCTCTACAGGCTCTATACAAACTATAAACATTATAGGCCGCTTAATTAGTAGCTGAATAAAAAAGAGCACTCAAAATGCCAAAAATATGAAGGGGATTGCATGATTGATTCTTTCGGGCAATGTCTAGCTCAGAAAGACTCTTTATTTCTTTTTGATCTTGAAAAGGATTACAGTGGCGGATCCAGGATTTAGAAAAGGAGGGGGCCCGGCCTAAAAGGAGGGGGCACATTCCCCATTTTTTGAGGATATTTTGGGGTCTAAAAATTCAAATAAACTCTTAACTGCAGTCAAAAAGGAGGGAGCACGCGCCCCCGCGCCCCCATCTAAATCCGCCACTTCCAGGGTCAACTCATAAAGAATACAGACTTGTTGTTGTTAAATTTTTATTGGCCAATTATATCTATATACGTTGATCCCTTCCAACAAAGCCAAGTTGCAAATAAGACGCAATGTCAGGCAAGTCGGCATTTACAATTCACAGAACATTCATTAGGCACATATACAATACCGGTCAGGTTCTAGTGGATGTTAGGATTCAACTGAGTGGACGATGATTTAACTATATTACTAGTTCATCATTGGTGAGACTTTCTAAGAAGTGATGTATAATGTAGGTGGATGCTGCTGCTCTACAATACAGCAATTCCACAGGTACATCCCTCGACATAAAGGACTCTTTCTGGAGACTTCCATTTTGATCCTTGATGCTTTGAGTTGTCTTCAACTCTTCACATTCATACGTGAGATGTGGATCCATTAAACGGGCATCTCGTCTCTTTAAGCACACTCTTAGTGCGTCGTTGTGGACCATCTGTAGTCTTTCTTCTAAAAGTCGAACCCCACTTGGCGAAAAATGGCTGAAATATCTCTGCGGTTTTGTCCCTTGCATTGTATAGCCCTTGTGGGGGCCATAAAACGCAAGGATTGATCAACTAATTCCGAATCCCACAGTGGTTTATGGTCAAGTTTGCAGTAGTCCTTGTGTTTTATGGCCTCAACAAGGGCCATACTACACAAGGGACAAAATCGCAGAGATATTTCAGCCATTTTTCGCCATGTGGGATTCGACCTTAACCAGTCAGGACCTCCATCTAATATGATGGCCCAGTATTCGGGTATCGGGCGTACCATCTGAATGTATACTTGGTAGGTGATAAACAGCATTACGCAGTCCTGAAAATGTCATTTACTTCACTCAAATCAACATGGCCGTGACGCAAGGCAATACTAGCTGATATAGATAAATATTCATATGCCAACAATTTTAGCCAAATAAAAATGCACAACGGTGATACAATAGAACACTCTGCAAGTATACTCCTCGGTGCGTGTTTATGACTACATGTTCATATCTACTTCAGTGCATTCCGTATTTTAGGAGTCTGGAGGTCACAAACATATGAATAGGCTTACACAGAAAGACACCCTTTTTTAACATTTTAAAACTTACAAACCTATAAAAAATATTTTTTGTAAAATTAAAAACCATTTCGTGCCAAGTGGGATCTTACCTAGAGCCACAAGAAGGACAAATGGAGGGTGCGAGGACTCATGGAGTTAGGTGCCTGGAACTTATTAGGCTATGGAGGCCGCCATCTTGGTTAGGCCCCCGACTCCAGAGCAGGGCATTCTGGATAAATGTCTTATCAACCTCCCGAACAATGGTCAGTGATAAGACTGATAAGCTCCACCCTGCCCCTTATCTTAATCACCTATAGTACCCCTGCATTGGTTGAGGTGTAAAGTAAGGTGATAACCCTGATAGGGAGACAATGGACTGATTGGCTCACCTGTGGTATTCAACAGATATTTCAATGATCTATTGCTTTTTAATCTTAAATAGTTAATTTATTTCCAGATCATCTATCTAAAGTTGTTGATATGGAGAATCCATACATATAATTTAGAGAAAAATCCCATAGATAGTAATTAATTGGCAGGTTGCCAAACTAGACTACACAAAGAGGCCAAATGATGGACTAGTCCCCGGCTACATAGGCCACCTAGCATATTTCCTTAGTACTAGCAATGTGCTAGTTCTGAGCCGAGAGATCACAACCTTACTCTTTAAGCATCACTACACAGGCAGTGCTAGATGGGCAGGGTCGTTTTAAGCATTCTTGTTTCACCTCAAGATGTGGACATGGATTACAGGTTACTATGCATATCGTTAGTGCATGGATGGTTTATATGAAGTCAAAGCTGCAATATCTACATTCTGGCATTGTCTCGTTCATGTTATACCTACAAAATTAAGACATAGTCCCTAACTATGAGAGCCTGCCTGACATTTGAGAGGCAGTCACCTAATTGATATTCATGGTTACTGAATGAGATTCATCTACTGCTGACGCTCAAATGAGAGTCAGGTGCCTGTCTCCATTTGCCTTACACAGGTGCATTATGTGGAGTAGATCCTGAGCCTATGAGATCCAACACTCAGGACTACTAGATATTCTTATACATGTTCATTACAGCAGTATTAGTATCCTTAGCTATTGCTTCCAAAAGTACATACCCTATACTTTCACATGACGTATACATCAAGTTGTATGTTTGTAGTATTGCCTTGAACATTTTTAAGGTCGAGTCCAACGTTGCGATTTAAGGCTGAAATATCTCTGCGATTTTGTCTCTTACGTTCTTGGGGCCCTGGGCCCCTAGATCTTGCGTTCTTGGGGCCCTATGCCCCTAGATCACAAGGTTAGCTTCCCACTGGGTCTTAGCTCACTGTGGGATTTGGTCAATCCTTGCGATCTAGGGGCTCAGTAAGGCCCCAGGAACGCAAGGGACAGCATGGTGGAGATATTTCAGCCTTAAATCGGCATGTGGGATTCAAGATTTAAGGTCGAATTCCACAATGCAATCTAACTCTCCAAACCCCTTGCAATTGAGACCTTAGACCCTTGCTTACACTCATAGGAGCTTTTATCTCATCAAATCCCAGAGTTACAAATTAAATTATGGATCAGCCCTGCAATTTGGACTAAATTGTTGTTATTAATGAGGACCACAACTTTTGATTGGGGGAGCCACTTCATAAAATTTCTGTTGGTGATTTACTACATAGAAATAGGAAGAATATTATGGATATCTGTCCTCATTTTAGTTTACTTCTGCCCCTTATCTCTAGATGCAAAACTATAGGCCAATATCTATATGGAATGATAGATCTGGAACCTGGAAGTTTATGGGATGTGACCCCCCCCCCTTTTTTTCTGTATAATAGAACACAATTCAAAATACAGAAACTTTCCACATAAGCAAGGAAAAATATATAATTATCTAGATGTTAATTCATAGCCCAATCTGCAAGGGGCTCCTTGCCATTATACCTCCGTGTAGCTGTTATATCCCTTGTAATACATGTATACAGGCAGGCCACCAAATTGTAACAGAGTTGTAGATTGCAGAAACATTCCAGTTAAAATTGCAGCGTGGGATTCGACCTTTCACCGTGTAAACCTATCCATGTAATCTATAAAACATTACTACATATGCTTCCGTGGTATGCAATTCTCTCAACAGGAAGAGTGTCCATATCTGGGATCCCCTTCCCTTATGAATTCCTTCCGTTTTATATGCAGTGATAAGGCCGCCATGCTTCTTATGATATTGTTAACCTCCTCCTCACTCTTTTCCGCAAAGCTAATATCTTCACCCCCACGTTTACACCCAGTTAGCGCATCCCCAACTCGAAGGAGACCTGAGCGGCCGATCGGGCTGTCAGGATCAATTGCAGTGCAATAGAACTCCTTGTCCTTTGGGAACCTTGGCCTGTCAATGCCATGTATCATGTTGAATCCCCATGATTCCTCAGGGCTCGATCTTGACAGTGTCAACCCAATCCGGTGCTCAATGACCTCACCCAAGCTCCCCACCTCGAGGGTCAATTGCCTTTTAGTGGCGTCTATCTTGCTGTTGGCCTTCCTCTTATTCCAACCCTTAACCTTTTCACCATTGATGCAGAAGATGATGTCGCTGTGGTGAAGTTGACCAGTTACAGGTCCACCATCAGTGATGTGCTCAACACTGAAGCCTTGAGATGAAGTGGTGGAGCCCAATCGGAAGCCAAAGTCTATATTCCTGTTGACGACACGAGGTGTGATCAAAACATGGCGACGGCAAGCATGACAGACTCTCCTTGTGTTTCCTGAAAAGCAATGGAAAATGAGTTTTTTTTAGGAATCCTTAGTGCAGGGTACAATAAGGTCCCCTTTCCCAGTACCCGTCACATGATTATCATCTATGAGTTAATCTGATGTAACTGCAGACCCAGTGCAATCTCTAGTTACAAAAAGGTTTAGTCTCACAGTGGACTTTGGCCTTATGATGTCAACTCTCTACAGTAGGTGCCGTATAAAGAGCTAGGGAATATGTCGAACAAAGCACCTATAAACGTGTAGTATACTCGAAAATGCGTAAATAGGATATATATATATATATATATATATATATATATATATATATATATATATATATACATATATATATATATATGAACCGCTGGTGATTTAAATCAGTCGAACACCACTGTTCAAGTGGAACATTTGAATTTCTTCTTCAACTGTATAGAATATTGTATCTATAAAGCTTCACAATTGGGGGGATGTAATGGAAAGTAAATGGAATTCATGGGAATCAAATATAGCCATACAAGAAAACAATTTTCTTACCATTGGTGTCATTGGACTGACTGGGCTGTGCAGTATTTTTACGCAGGTTCGTCTTAAGCGAATTCATGAAACGTGTTGAAATTCTGGAACCTTTGGTTGATGCCTTATTCTCTTCTGCAGTTTGAACGTTATGACTTGCACCTCCTGCAGCGCCACCTTCTGCCATACCCCTACCAGAGTCACCATTGGAAACTGCCTGTTTTAAGTCAGTGTTATCTCTTTCATCGTCAGGACTTTCAGTAGGTTCAGGCCTTCGTCTGATGACACCAGGGGCTGGCCTTCCATTTACATGATTGCCATCTGATGCCACCTGTTTTAAATGAGTCTCACCACATATGTTTGATAGATTCTCAGGTTGTGTGTTGGTACCATTTGAAAGGTGGATACTACAAGTTCCATCTACTGCATCATTATTTTGTTGTGTACTTAGAATAACATCTGGTTGTGTGCCAATTTCTTGTGGAGCGCGGCCTGGGGTACCGGGAGTACCCGACAACTGCCCAAGGAGAGCAATTGTATCTGAATCTCCTGAAACATCTAATTGCTGTAAGAATTCTGGTGGAATCAGAGATAATCGTTGATACCGTTTGATATCAAAGCTTCCAAACGTAGCCCTGACTGCATTTGCAGAATCTATTTGGGTATTTGGAAGATATGAACTCCCTCGTCTCTGATTTCGTACCATCGAACTCTGAACTTGTTCCTCTGTGTCAGCCGAGCCAGATGGTGACCAAGTATCTGCATGTTCGATGGGAGGTCGGGCTGAATTGGCAGAATTGTCACTTTCACAGTTGGTGCTAGTACTATACACATTACACCTGCAACCGTCGTCTTCACTACATATGCTACAGCCATATTCAACAGGGTTCATGCTACGTTCAACCTCAGTCATATTAACATCATAATCTACTCCCACGGGGAACTGTAGGGCATGCTTCTGTTTATTATCCTTGAATCTCTGACGCCTCAATGAGGATAACTTTGAGCTTAACACATCAACAAGAAAGGGGTAGTGTTCCTTCAATGCTAACAGAAATATTTTGAATGTGGCCGGATCGCTGCAGTCAATGACCTTTACAAGCATTCTAAAAGAGAGAGGAAAAATAGGAAAACGTTGGTTATAGTATCCCATTATCACAACATTATTGTCCTTAGGTCTCTCTATAAAAGAGGAAATCAATAAAGATCATCTTTAGAACTTCCGGTTTATTTATCTATTTGATCATTTATTTCAGACTTGAACATTTTGTACTCTTTGAAAATGAGATTTAGGATTAAACAAATACATATTTGACATCAAAGTAAGGCTTATGGTGTCTATGATACTATGGGCAAGAGATTAACTTAATAATTCATAACCAATAAACATGTAAGTACATGTAATATGGTCCGGATTTTTCCATATCAAAGACTGGTGAAAGAATAGACTGCAAACTTATGAGGGCCAAAGAACTAAAGCATTAGAAAAAAAGGGGAAACCCAACTTGTCATACTTTTCATGGGTTGGTCATTAGAAATGGCGAGGTCCACTACGCATTGTTTTGGTACATTCTCACAAAAGGTAGTCCAAAACGGTGGGCGTTCTTAGATTGTAAATATGAGATTTCAGTGGTCATTTGGACCAACTATGATTGTATTTGTTGACATGAAGCCATTTTTATTTAATTTTCTTCTGTGCTACAATGTGTATCTCACTACAAAATATTCCAAAATATCTTTTTGAGATTATTTACACCATGAGAGAGCTCATCCTTATCTAGATAAAGGACTCAATTTGTATGTGCAATTCATTTCAGTTAATTTCCCTTAATTGTAATTTAAAACTTCTGCAGTGTTTTCTATACTTATTTGCTGTAACAAAAACCCCTAAATTTAGCATGGAAACCTCTTGATTCACCTTATAACTAAAAGAGCGGTGAAATGAGTTAGGTTCGCAGTGAAACCTCCTAAACTGTAGGAGGTTTCATGCATTTTCATAGGTATGTGGACTGTATAGACTTAGAAATATGATTATGGTGGACACATGCCACGTATTTCAGCACACCATTCCCAGTGACATTTATGAAAATACACCGGGATCGGTCTATAACCAGCAGACCAAGGATTTAGGTAGTACAGTCTCCCGATGATGGACAGTGTCTAGTCCTGGACACTCCAATCTATGAGAGACTAAGTATATGCACTGATGCGCAAATGACTTATCTATACAGCAATATCTGAATGTAGAAATCAGTTGTGGAATTCAAAGATATCACTAGAATTATGGGCATATGAGAAGTTGTCTAAAGGTCGAATCCCACATGGCGATTTAGGGCTCCAATATCTCTGCGATTTTGCCTTTTGCGTTCTAGGGGCGTTCCTGAGCCCCTAGATTGCAAGGGTAGCTGCCTAATGGGTCTTAACTCACTGTTTGATTCAATATAAGTTGAGCAATCCTTGCAATTTAGGGGCTCAGGAACGCCCCTGGAACACAATGGACAAAATCGCAGAGATATTTGAGCCCTAAATCGCCATGTGGGATTCGACCTTTAACAACCCTAACATCATACTAAGGAAACGAGGAATCATCATAAAAAATGCGGTGAATTCCTGTTGAAAAACTACAGAGAATCCTGTTCACAAAAGTCCTCAAATTGATGACCTAAAGTACCGTAGACACTGCACAAGGGGCCTTTTTTACTAAAAAAAAAAGTGTTCAGTGCAGACAGATAAAAGACAGAAAGTAAAGAAGAAAAGATGTGAGCAGAAAGTCAGAAGAAGATCGAGAAGGCCCGAGGGACTGTGTGCAGCCAAAATACAAGCATATCATGCCAAAGGATTGATAAAATCTTTAGAAATACCTCCTTGACTGTTCATAAGTAGTTTGTCCCTTGTTTATGTACTCAATCTCTTCAGTGCTGACGATCTGATCCTGGAAGAGTGCGTCGATAACGTTACGTACATCTATAGAACGCACCAGCTCTCTCCAATTGTTCACTATTGCCTTAGTCTCCACAGAGTCCATCTGAAGAGGAAAACAACACATTATTAACTGGAGAATATAAGAACAAAATAGATTGTGGTGCTTTCTACCTTGCATGTACTACACATCAGATGCTCTAGGGAACATGCCTTTTGTTAGACCGTTTTTCGAAACTCGAGATTCAGCCATTTCCTTAAATCTGGGCCTGCTGGTTAATCTGGACAATAATATCTATAGCCTTACCATTGATCATTCTGAAGCTAGAAAGTGGGGGGGGGGGCAGAATCAATTCAGGCATATTTAGGATATAATCGTTTAATCAGCGATATATTGCAACTAGGGAGATGATTTCACTTCGGACCCTGTTATATGATTGTTACACTATACTTTTAAAGTTATGGTGCGAGGTGTGACGTCACAAGCTGGGTGTTACATAAGTGGCAGTGAATTCGCCACACTGTCAACAGTTTGACAGTGAATTCTCCACACTGACAACAGTTTGACAGTGGCAGTGAATTCGCCACACTGTCAACAGTTTAGAATTCGCCACTCTGACAACAGTTTGACAGTGACAGTAAATTCGCCACTCTGACAACAGTTTGACAGTAAAGTCTCCACACTGATAACAGTTTGACAGTGAATTCTCCATAATGACAACAGTTGACAGTGAATTCTCCACACTGATAACAGTTTTACAGTGACAGTGAATTCGCCATAGGCCTATTATAGTATAGTCATAGAGGGCACCATCTTATAGAGGTAAAGTAGAGAGATGGCTCTGTGGATTGCTGAACGGCCCCTATAGGCTTGGGGTGCCCGTGGCAGCAGTCAGCAGACCCATCGACACAGACGAAGGCGGAGGGAGCAAGAGAGGTGGACGTGTTCTGAGCGGCTCTCCATCCACACAGCCCAGGCATTCATGGCTACCTTTAGACAATAAAAGTAGACCATCAATCAGTCAAGAACCTGTTTTGATTTATGTGGTATTACCCCACACTGTCAAGCAACAGGGTCAAATGTTTTTTAAACCGTTAGGGTTGTTGTTTTTTCAAATTCTTTTAGAGCTTGGAGTATGTTATCATGGTTTGTACAGCCTTACTTATTTGGTTCAACATTAATGCCAGATCACGTGAACACGATGGGCCGTACCATGACCTCTTGAGGTCGCAAACTAGCCCCCCCTGTTGAATTGGAGTGAGACGCAGGATGTGCGTACAGTGTAGAAGTGAGACACAGCCCCATGTAGCAAGCCCGCTCGGGGCCAAATTGGTTTTACCCGGGATAAGATGGTTCAAAGCGGGCAGTATTCAGTACATGGGTTTTAGGTTCGGCAGATGCTGGGTTTCCAGTCAGGGCCACACAGGGCAGCCCAAATCGGGCAAACCCACTTGAGCCCGTTGGGCTTCCAACGGGTTTTGTCCTCAGCATACGGTCTGGACCATATTGGGCTGGCCGATTTGGGCACTGGTCAGCTTTAAAATGGGCAACCACATTGGGCCCAGGATGGTTTCAAAATGGGCATCCCAAGATGGGTACTTAGCTGCATAAAGTCTTCCCAGTCTGGGGTGAGAGTGGGTTTGGACAGGGCAGCCTCATCTTCTGAACTGTTCTAAACTCTGTGATGAGTGTTCCCCCTCCCTCTCTCTTTTTTGTTCGTCCCTCCCCTATCCATTCCCTACCCCTTCCATCTCCTCCTCATTCCACTCAACCTGCCCTGCCCTTTCCCCCTCTTACCCCGCTCTGCCCTGCCCTTCTGTCACCCTGCCCTCCCTGGGCCTCCCTAGCCCACTTGAAAGGGTCTATTTCTCCTCTTTCCTATCCCCTCAGGATGTGTGTGGTGCACATATGCGCAGGCACTGACACATTTCTCTGTGAATTTGTGTAATGAGGATCTCGCCATGAATATGACCTTAGCTGTCGAAATGGCGTTAAACATCTATTACTCACTCACTCTCACTCCCAGCCCTCACCCTGCCTTGCCCTGCCCTGCTCTCACCCTGCCCTGCCCTGCTCTCACCCTGCCCTGCTCTCGCCCTGCCCTGCCCTACTCTCATCCTGCCCTGCCCTCCTCTCACCCTGCCCTGCCCCGCTCTCACCCTTGACCTGCCCTGCTCTCACCCTGCCCTGAACTGCTCTCGCCCTGCCATGCCCAGTTCTCACCCTGCCATGCCCTACTCTCATCCTGCACTGCCCTGGCATCTCCTTCACTCACATGCCCTGCCCTGCCCTGCTCTCACCCTGCCCTGCCCTGCTCTTACCCTGCCCTGCTCTCACCCTGCCCTGCCCTCTCACCCTGCCCTGTCCTACTCTCACCCTGCACTGCCCTGGCATCTCCTTTGCTCACATGCCCTGCCCTGCTCTCACCCTGCTCTGCCCTGCCCTCATCTCACCCTGCCTTGCCCTCTTCTCACCCTGCCCTGCCCTCCTCTCACCCTGCCTTGCCCTCCCCCCTCCCTTCCCTCCACCACTGCTGTAGGACACTTTCCCTATACCATTAATACACAGGTAGGTTCATAGTAGGGATCCAGATATTTAATGTAAAAGGCAACACTGACTAGTCCTGGAAAGAACAGCTTCATGTCTTTCTTTGTACTAGTAGGCTTGCAAGGTGTATTTGTGGTGTGGGGGCAAACAGGTCCCACACTTGGCCAGGTATAAGAGGACTATATATAGAGGCAATTGAGAAACCAAAAATATCCCCTGCCCCTGTAGGCCAGTCCATGGCAGACTCACTACAAAGTGGTTTCACAGCACTCCAGGCAGAATTCTACTACTCATACCAAACTTATTTCTTTTAGACATAGGACAACTGGAATAGACTACTAAATCAGATATGAAGTAATAATGTGCAGACTTTCTCATAGTCTGGAAATACTTAGATGTTTCTAGTCAAAAGTGCAAATCAAGGTAATCTGAGTAGTAGTGGAATGGCAACACCATTTCTATTGCACTGAACTTGGAACAAGAGCAGATATGCAGAGGTACAGTCATTATGAACTTGAAGGCTCTCTTCTCTACTCCTACATAGGGAATTAGTGGGGGAAGATTGAGGCCAGAATGTCACTTTAATGAATCAAAGTGCCTTGTGTTAGCTGAATGAGTTTGATTCAAATGAATGGTACTGCTCTGCCTTTCCACTTGGGTAGATATTGCATTTACTGCTTTGGTGATGGGGGGGGGGTTAGATTAGCTCAAGGATTTGTTGCTTATTGACTTTTAAAAAAAAGAAAAGATTTTGGATAAATTTCTCAAAAAGAATTTTTAACATGTCACCACTAATTTTTCATCAAATCGGGCAGCCCACTTTAGGCCACACCAAAAACCCATGTTAAATTCACTTTGAGCCCAAATCGGTGAGCCCAATTTCAAACAGATCTGTGCCCGAATCGGTTAGCCCAGTGTGGCCCAGACCCTTTGCTGAGGACAAAACCCATCGGGCGCCCACTGTGTTAACCCAGTGTGGCCCACATCAGGAGCCCGCTCTGGCCCAGACTCGGGCCACACCATTTTTGCTACCTGGGAGGGTGTGTGGAGGGGGTAGGAGTGTGACGCAGGGTGTGTGGAGGGGTAGGAGTGTGACGCAGGGTGTGCGGAGGGGGTAGGAGTGAGATGCAGGGTGGGCGGAGGGGGTAGGAGTGTGACGCAGGGTGTGCGGAGCCAGTAGGAGTGAGACGCAGGGTGTGCAGAGGGGTTAGGAGTGTGACGCCGGGTGTGCTGAGGGGGTAGGAGTGAGACGCAGGGTATGCAGAGGGGGTAGGAGTGTGACGCAGGGTGTGCTGAGGGGGTAGGAGTGAGACACAGGGTGTGTGGAGGGGGTAGGAGTGAGACACAGGGTGTGCAGAGGGGGTAGGAATGAGACACAGGGTGTGCAGAGGGGTAGGAGTGAGACGCAGGGTGTGCGGAGGGGGTAGGAGTGAGACGCAGGGTGTACGGAGGGGGTAGGAGTGAGACACAGGGTGTGTGGAGGGGGTAGCAGTGAGACACAGGGTGTGCGGAGTGGGTAGGAGTGAGACACAGGGTGTACTGAGGGGGTAGGAGTGAGACACAGGGTGTGTGGAGGGGGTAGGAGTGAGACACAGGGTGTGTGGAGGGGGTAGGAGTGTGACGCAGGGTGTGCGGAGGGGGTAGGAGTGAGATGCAGGGTGGGCGGAGGGTGTAGGAGTCAGACACAGGGTGTCTCGGGTCAAGACGGGGATTGGGGTCTCCATGTCACCTGTTGATTTCTAAGAAAAGTCTATGTCATCTGTGACTAAAGTTTGATTCTTAACCATCCTTCTATCTATGCTTTTTGCATTTTTATGTTGGTTTGTTTGACCATCATCCCAGCGCCGAAGGTGCTGGTATACTAATACAACATGCATAAATATAAAGACTAAACTGACATGAGCTGTAAAGCTAAACTGTCAATAAAAACAAATCACGAGACTTACGGCCGAGGTGAATTGATTCAGTTTGTGAGTTTATATTCTGCAAGTAAATTGATAGGATACACGCTAAACGGCACCAGTGAGGCCGAACGTTCTATGTGACCCGGTTACAACTGGTACACATCTGGAGGACTATAGAAACTGTATAAACAGTGCCTTACACCTTTTTTTTATGGGAAACATCTTCACTACAAGAACGCTTAGCGTATGTTGCACAATCCAGTTGGCCAAAACAACAGCGAACCCTATCATGTAATATTATAGAGCATTTAGAAGGAAATGAAATACACTCAGGAAAAGACAATTAACTTTGTAATGCTCAGAACAAAATAAAATAAATAACGACAAAATGTGTATTATATCTGTGACTGTCACCCCAATTACATCTCATGAATAGGCTCGTGTCATTGGCGTGTTATTCCCTTACAGAATCTTGGCCACTTTGGAAAATTGTTAAAGGGAACAATATAAGGGAGTGATCATTTGTTAACAACAGGGGGGGGCGGTGGGTTTGAGGGCAGGGTCAGAATTTTTCAACCCCTTGACCGGGGGGTCAGAATTTTTTTAATACCTCTGATGGGGGGGGGTCAAAATAATTTCACCTGTTTTCAGTGGAAAACCCAGCGCGTTACCAAAGGCTAAAAGGGGATGTTCGCACGCGATTTTTGTCCCTTATGGGGGGGGGTCGAAAAAATTTTACCCCCTCGAGAGGGGGGGTCAAATTTTTTTTCGCACGTCCGCGCGCAAACCCACCAGCCCCCCCCCCCCTGTTGTTAAAAAATGATCACTCCCTAAGCAAGGCGCAAGAGTTGCACATTTGAAAACCTTTAAGCCATGTTTCCATGAGGTTTGAAATGTGGGGCATTAGGGGATGTAATCACTGAAAAAAGTGTGTCTTCTCTTTAGGCACAACATACTTTTTATCTACACATACCCTTCGATTGTTACGAAATTAGCTACAGCATTGTGCAAAAGTAAGAAAGTATGGCCCTCAGCTCTAAATCCTGCGATGAGTCCCCAGTAGGCATTCGCTGTTAGTTTTTTATATTCTAAATTATCTTAGTTAATGTATCTGAAAACTAACCCTTGCTTGGATGCCTACCCTTGGTTCCTATCCAAATGCTGTATATTTCTATAAGTATGATAGTGCGACGATGACTGACTTTGAGAGCACGGTTCGCTGAGAGGGACATATACAGGGGGAACCAACAGTTCAAAATAGAAAGGGGGGGGGGGCTGTAAAAGATGTACTTTTAGTAGAGGGATTGTCAACACCAAATAACGTTGATTCAAATACTTACCACACCACAATAAGTGTTTATTGATAAATGCTTGGACTGTTTTTTATAGGATTTGAAAGACAGTTCATTTTAAATACCCCTTCTCTGGTGGGAATTGCCTGTTCTGTACCATTCCTATTGAATAAGATTGTGATACACTCTAGCTCCTGAACTAGGACATTTTATAACATGGGAGTAGGTACAAATCGAAGTTGAGGCTATGGGCTACATGCCTAAATGAGAAGGAATGTTCAGGTAGTGTCAAGGGCTTGAATCAACACGTTTTGGGTCATTCTACTCAACTACCTGGAACTTGATTGTTTAGTCAGCAAAATAGGTTTCAGTGAAGCAAAGGTCCGAGTTGTATTAGTTCCTATAAAATGTGCCTAGTTTGCATATTTTTTACCCATAAAAATAGTATTTAGCCACATTAGTTATAATATGATTTTAAAAAAAGAAAGACAGGATGTTTACACTAAATATAAAAATGAGTTAGTAGATCGCTGGTTACAAAATCAATATTTATGACTGCTTCAGCTCAGACAAGGATCTAGACACTCGGGTGAGTACTTCCTTGGCCCAGAGTACCCTTGTGGTACCAGATGAAGCAAAATGCTTAGGCTGTGAAGCAGTGAGGAAAACCCCAGCTAACTCGACTTACTATATAGGCATTTACAAAAACATTTTCAGAACTATGAAGTATTTCCTCTGCATGATTCTTTCCAACATCTTGATATTGAAGTTTTCCTTACTTAATACTTGTATAGATCTAAAACATCTCATAGCCTAAAAAAAAAATCGTTTTTCAAGCAACAAAGGCCGCCATCTTGGGTCTCAATCCAAAGAGATCGGCGCCGATACCTCAGTCACACATGAGGGAAACTGCTATCCGATTAGAGATCTGAGTTGCACACATCAATACCTTTAATTTGATAGGTCATATGTTGAAATTATGTCGAGAGCCCCCACCCCACGGTAACTGCACCCGTAGGGGTGGGGAGCAAGTTTGTCTGTTTTAACCAAGGTTACTGTGCCAAGTTAGCACAGTAGCCTTTCCATCACTGCTGGGAATAAAGTACTCACTGTTTTGGTCCCAAATTTTGCCCAGAATATCATGAAGTCCTTATCTTGTGGATTATCAAGTTATTTTAAACAAAAACAGTGGAAATACAAGAAATCCAGACCCTTTTTTAAGTGTGCACCACAACTGAAACCTCCAACTGTAATTCTTACTACTGTTTCTGCTTAGAAATGGTATTCATATATTGTAGTGTGCGAGCAATCAAGAAAAGGCAAAGTGCTAATGTATACGTAGAATATCAAACATACATTGGTGAAGATGTTGCAGAACTGTAGCCATATTATATGTAAGGAGTAGTAGGGCATCGTGTATAACACCTATCCCCACCTGCACACACACGCCATCACAAAAAGAAAATAAAAACCACCAAAAAACACACTCAGGCACAGACACATACCTCCACTGGTTTATGTTTCTATGTCAGGTGTCACGCTCTGTGGTTATAACAGGATCTTCCCAACTTCACAACATGGAGGGAGAATTGTAGAAAAAGATATATAGAATAAACACTATATTTGGTCGGGATGAATAATCAGTCCTCCGACGGAAGAAAGTAAACTCATTTTGGCTTTTATTTGGGGGCGAGAGGTAAATTTTCCATATCAAGTGCTAAAGTTCTTTAATGCTGTGGAAGATGTGTGTGAGAAGGGAAGGGAACGGGAGTAGACATTTATAATCAACAGTAGTGTACTTAAAAGGGTATTGTCCAGTTAAGTACTGGCTTATAGTAAAAACAAAATCTTGCCTGTAGGACGCACCCTGAGTTCAGATGATTACATAGGACACACTTGAGGCTATTCTTGTGTATAAGCGAGGATTTACGGTATTTAATTTGCCATAGATAATCGCTCGCTTACCCCATACCAGCTGTGGATGTATACATGAATGGGGTTCGGTTAAACAATAAAAAAAAATGAATGGGGTTTGGTTAAACAATAAAAAAAATCCTGTGTTTCCAGTTACATACCTCCAAGACCTAGGGTCGGTAGGTCGGATTTTTTTTTTTTTTTTTTTGATTTTGTATAGAAATGTATGGGCAGATATTTCAGATTCTTTTAAATTATAATATGATATGAAATACTTATGGGACAAGTGAAAAATATGCAAAAGATATCTAAGCCCTCAACTGTACACACAGAGATGATGTTCATGAAAATAGAAAAAAAAATCACGAAAAGTACGAAACAATTATTTAAAATTTACCAACAATTCTCAGAATAAAAAAAAGTTATTTTGACCCTCTTTTTCTAGGGTCGGTCGGGTAACTGGAAATAAACATTTTTTTTAGGCCATATCACTGAAAATTTATTCTCACTCGATTGAGACTCAAGACTCAGGCAATGTCGCCAAAATGAGTATGCTTTGAGACTCAGCCTGATCCTGGGGTGACACTCTGGTAGAGCCAGAATATAATCCCAGGATCAGCCTCAGGATCTGCCAATTGAGTCTGGATCCAGACTCAATTGAGTAAGAATATTTTTTTCAGTGAATGCATATAAAAAAAAGATAAGACCTCATAAGTATAAGTTACACAGTTATTTCACTGTAGATAAGTGCACGCTTTAGACCTATGGGATACAATGGGGGGGGGCGTACAATACTCAGAGACAATGAAGGTCTTCATGACCAAAATCAAATCCTGGGATCGATTAGAATCTAATATAGCATGCTACGGTACGCGATGCGACATACTTCAATCAGACGTGTATACATCGTAGGCAATCAATAAAAACGCCTCTTGTATGCCTTTAATTAAGCCAATAAATACAAATAATAATACAATACCTTGCATCAGCTATCGATGAGGTATACCCTCACACCTTCCTGTATATCCACCTACAGGTACTTGTGTTCATTTCCCCAGGCGGAGGAACTCCTTCTAGAGACGTCTCCGCTCTCCACGCTTTTCCAGTCGTGAGGGATAGATAAAGACCACGTAAAATGGGTATCTAGGTCGTCTCTACACCTGTGCCTTACTATGATTCTGCAATATCAAATCTTGCTGTGTCGACTTGAATATATGACAATAGACAGACATATGGATCTATGGAATCCTAGCTCTACATCTTCTGAGTGGCTGTCTCCATCATGAACCACATTTATAATGACGACATTCCCTATTATTGTACCAATATCCACGTCTTATTTACTTCCTGAACCGTGTATAATGTACTTAGAACTCCAAACACGTCATGACACACATCTACAGGAGCACCAAAGAATTAGCCTACAGGGTGGTTTTCGCGTCACTTCTCCTAAGAATGGGGGAATAACAATGATTTAAGGCCCAATTAAGGTGATGACTTCTGGTATATGGTGTGGATATACTTTGCTTAAATGGATAACAACACTATTCAATTGATAATACAACCCAATGATTTTCATCAATTCAACTTTATTTCCATTCATGGAACTCACTTGAATAGATTCATGAAAGGACTACCAGGAAAACCCACTGATCATAATAATTTTAGTGTCAAGGATGATTAGTTCACCAATGCATTTATATGCAAGAGACGTCCTTTTAGAACTGACTTATTGCAATTGACTATACCTTGAATTTATAGGCTAAGTATACATCGGCATCTGAATGATTCAACAGATATGAAATCAAGAAGGACCGCCTTGTGCCTCCCCCTACCAGCAATATTACAAATCAGGTTCTTGCAATGGTCTCAGAAAGAGCCATCTCTCGATTGAGAAGACCATCATACTACATATCCACGCCATTTCATTGAAAGGTGGCATCATGATTCTATCATCATTTATTCTGGGGTCTTTCAAAACGATTAACGATCACAGAATAGGCCTACGACCAGATTCTCGTAGATACTAAAGACAAGTAAATAGTTTATATTTAAAAGTCATGTTCTCAGAAAAATATCGTTGCGCTCTGTATCCTCCTGTAGGCATAGCATTTTATGGCAGCAGTATAGCAAAAAATAATTTGTCATTCATTAATATGTCAGTTGATTAAAATAAAATATATATGTATCTAGAGTGGTTAAAATATATTGACTGTGGACTTACTACTAAGTGCTATAAATTTGGAAGCTGTTGGCAAGAAAGTGGCTAAATTCTTTATGGACTGATGTACACGGTGATGTATTGCTGATACAGGTTCAATATAAGCACATTTGAGGCCAAATATAGACCAAGAATTAACTATTGGTAAGCTATTGTTGGCATAACCATTGACCCAATTTTGGCTTGATGTGTTTCTGCTTGGGTTCATCCCATCCCTATTGTAGGGGTTAGTGGGGTGGGGGCAACTCCCATAATTCCACTATTGTTGGATTTTTCATCCAAATGTCAATTGTATCCATATACACCCAACATTACTTTTAATACACAGGGGGACTGTTCAACATTCTCACCCATTAAAAATTACATTGAAATGGATAATGCATCCATGATTTGGTCTATAAATAAGTATATAATATATTATGTGGCAATATTTAATTTCAGGGGCGGATTTAGAGGGGGGCGCGGGGGCGTGTGCACCCCCCTTTTCCTTTTCCCCAGTACTCAAGAGTTTGATTACATACAAGATTTGCTCAAAAATAGGGGGTGCGCCCCCTCCTTTTGGGATGCGCCCCCTCCTTTTCCAGATCCTGGACCCGCCATTTTATATTCTTAGCAGTCTACAGTATGTATATTTTGAAATGTGCTTCCTCGGCAGGTGAGTGAGTGAGAGAGTCATAGATGTTTAACGCCATTTCGACAGCTTAGGTCATATTCATGGCGAGAACTACATTACACAATTTCACAGAGGAATGTGTCAGTGCCTGCGCATATGTGCACCACACACATCCTGAGGGGATAGGAAAGATGAGAAATAGACCCTTTTAAGTGGGCTAGGGAAGCCCGCTTCCTCGGCAGGTGATGGAAGTCTACTTGTTTATTTGTCACAGATATATCTGAGGAACTCTACGCATTCCAGGGATAGGAGGGTATTTTTTTGTGAAAATCCCCCTCAATAAGGGCATAGTTTTTGGCTTTACCCCTTGGAAAGGGTCCGAAATTTTATGCATATTCAGTCTTGATTAGGGTGTACACTGAATCAAGGAGCATGTTCTCACATGGAAACTATAGAAAGTATAGGGAGTGGCCCCCGGGCATTTTCATCAGAATCCTATACAATGTTACACACAAATACCTTGCATATAATCTGTGGAACCTCTTTTCTTTGATTTATCTATTTCATCAACTCTCTGAGCAAAATGGTTTTGAAGGAGGATTCCGTTTATGTCTGAAACAAAACTTTGAAGGCGTTTGGTTGCATTCTGAGACAACGTATATGAATCCATGTTGGTTGGTTTTTGATGGGCTTTGTACCCAGAGTTCTGCATCATACAGTTTAACTCATTGTCTGTTACTGTTAAGTTCAGGAACTGGATGACTCTGCTCATCTCTCCTTTCAAATTCCTCTGGAGGTCTTTGTATACAACAACCAGTTTGGTACTTGTAAGCCAAGTCTTGTAACTTTCAAACCACTGCTTTGCTTCAACTGCCACATGTTTCTCTCATTAGTGAGATTTTGGTTGTGATGGAAATGAATTTCCTATCATATTAATTTCACCATCCATGAACTTAAGTCCTGTGCAGTGTAGCCTAAAGTCATGGGTATCTGCAGTGACAAGAGGATAACTTGAATGTCGTTTGCATATCCCTGACAACAAAGGTTTTCAGTTAGGATTTGAATCTTGATAGTCAGGGGTATATAGCTGAACACAGAATGAACATGATGAAGCTTTCAATAATTATGTCTACCTACGTTTTCCCGTTTATGGTCTCCCTATATTGCAAAATAGGAATCCCCTCAGCCTAGAAGCGCTGGAAAATCATTGAACAGACTAAGTCTTATTCATTTCATAGACAATTCCAAAAATTGAAAGAAAAAAAAGCAAAAAATAGTTTAACCAGGAAATCATTTCTAATAAAATGACATCATGGATCATTATCAAAAGCTCAATCAATCTCACCATAATATTATGTGGTTTGTTTGTGATCTATCTTCGACTTGAACCGGGATGTCAGCAATCTATGTGGGTTTCTAATAAGTATTATAGCACGGGAAAGATTCTGGACACCAACATTGATGTGATGTGATTTAACAACTACCACCCGTCCATCAGCGATGCCTTCTCCAGGGAAATCACTGAGGTAGGCTGTCTCTGGGTAAATGGCTCCTGTAACCAATGATTTATGAGTTCCTGTACAGCCGAGATTGCACCTTCATGATAATTATTGTGGTTGTTTATTTGCTGGTTCCAAACTACAGCAGCTTTCGTTGTGCTATCTTTCCCATGCGTTATACTTAAATTGATGTTACTGTTCATATTTCTAATTGCATGGACATGACCAGGTTGAGAAGGTTGATGCATATTTTCTTTAAGAGAATAGTCATTTCCGGAGGTAGGAAATGACCTAACTGTCTCCATATTGATGTATATTGTATGCTTATCACAAGGCATGTTATGGTGCTTATTGGTAGCAATATGTAGAAACTTTCTTTGGATGAATTTTTCATGTTGTACTGCTTTAGCCTCCTTCCTTTGAAAATACTCTGGAACACAGGTGTTTTGGCCTAATTATGGCATACATTCCTAAGATGTAAAAAATCAAGGATATATAGAATGAAGTACAGTGTTTTGATGTTACTCAACGTATTATAAGTCTATTGCATAGGTGCAAAAAAGATGAAAGAAATTGAGAATTGAATGCTTCATTTCCATTTGTATAAATTCAAAGGTGTTGGTAGTAGAGGGGCATGATAACCATGCTTTTCAACCAGGTACTTCTAGGCATTTAAGTGTATGTTAGGAGTGGCTTGAAATGAAGAGACATTATGGAGCAACTCCTTCATGTTTCAGGTTTTCTCCATTGGTGCTGTCATTATGCAACTGACCTCATACCACTCTATGAGGTCTTCTAATAAAGTATATATAGACGTCGGTGCAGGAAACGTACACGAATGTTACCATTATACCAAGTAAAACTGTGTAACTGAGACCTATTGTTAGATACTCCAGAGAGTTGCAGACTGTTTATGTGAAACACTAAATCCACCAACACGTGTCATCCTGAAAGACAATGGCAGGTCTTTCGTCACATCTCAATGACCCACAAGTTGGAAAGAAAAGTTGCAATCAGTTTTATCATCTATTGATTTATACTGATATGGAATTACAAAGACAGATTAGTTGCACATGCCGGCCGGCCTAGTGCGTAATTTCATTTGAAGTCTGCAGAGAGCAGCCATCCTGGGTTTAAGGCTTTCCTTCCAACCTGGTTTTCATAGCCGATTCATTTATCTAATTATGCGCTCATATCAAACGATGCAGTGTGATTGAGAATTCATTCTAGACAACAACGACTTCTACCACGTTCATCTACTTGGCTTGAAGTCTAATGGCCCTCCGTATGGGCATTTTACAAAGGAATACAATTACTGCATAGATTTGAATATCGGGACATCAATCATAGCCTCCTTACATTGCTTATTATTGTACCAATTTAGCAATGCCCCCCCCCCCACTGACAGATACCCTAAAGGCCAATGTCCACAGATTTTGGGCCAGAGTCGGGATAGTCTCTATAAGTCTACGTGTTTCAGGGAAGCCAATTGGAAAATTCATATCAACTGTTGCATACAATTTCAATTCAAAATACCATTGAATTCCCAACTTTCAGTCCTAGATGAGAGCACGTTTTGACTTTTGGAATTACACATTGTAATCTCTCATCACTATTTTCATCGTATAATTCGTTGGCATATTTCTGGTGTAAGCCCATTTATGCATGTTAAGGACCTTACGTAGATTACACTGAAGTTGCTAAAACTCCTTTATGGGGGCCTCTTTTCATCATCCTTCACCTCCTTATTATTGTAAGTGTTTAGGTTCTCCATGTCTCCAGGTTCTTTTGAATCCCTTTGACTCACACTGGTAGTACTTGTAGACAAGGCCTTACCACTACTGCTAGTTCTGCTATCAAGATCTCCAACAATGGGGCCTTTGCAATTCTTCCCTGTCGGTTCAATATGATGTGTGCCACATTTAAAACAGTATTTGTTGTGCATCACCCCCGATTCAGGAATAACTAGCAAAATAAGACAAACAACCAGGAGCTCCCAACATGGAGGTAGGGCGGTTGGAGTGGTAAACTAATACAAACCCACACACCTTGACAACAGGTAACACAGGTGGGAGTGAGGTTGGAGGCGCTGTACGGTTATAATAGTCCCTTACAAAATACACATATAATGCCGGTATTATATTAACCATAATTCGTGAGCATATTTCTGGTGTAAGTCCATTTATGCATGTTAAGGATCTGCAATGGCACATATATGGTGAATAAATTTGGAGCACAAATAAAGCTTAGTCTAGCTCTGACTAGATCAAAAGGTATGCGTTGATGATTGATAAGCCTTTTGTGATTTTTTTTTTTGTCATTCTTCAATTGCATATAGAAGCCGTATCCAAGGCTGGCAGTCTATATGATATTGGACACCTATGATTGATTGATATTTTGCTCAGCTCTTAGACCTATTAAAATCATAACATAATCTCCTAGCGACCTTGTTGTGACGAGTCATTTGTTGCTTTTTGGGGATGTGGAGCTGGTCAGATTTTCGGTTCAGATCTAAAGCAACTTGATTTTGACACCCATTTTCACCAAAAATGTAGATTAGTTATAGGGGCCGTTTTTGAGCCATCCACCCACACAAACACCCGACCTTGTGGTTTAATTGAATTTTGCTCATCTTCTGACCCCATCCCCTTATATCCACCAGATGTACATATGACATCTCCTTAGAGATATATGTGTATATAAACATAGGAGGTCGGACAAGACGTCAGACATCAGCCCACCAGCAATCATCATACCGGGATAGGATCCACATATATGGTCTACTACAGCCAACTTGAACATACACATGCACCTGCAAAGTTAGCATTGGATACCAGGCAAAAATCCAAAGGACTTCATAGCAAGTGCCCTAAAACAGGACTAGATCTAAAACCTGTAGGGGCTGGTCGAGGTCTCTGAATTCTGAGATTAAAGCGGCTGCACGAGTGCAGGTGAAGATGCCAGGCCGGGGTCGAGGCCGAGGCCATGACAAAGGTCATGGGGGCGGTGGTTTTAACTGCCTAGACTGCCTGCAATGTCTTGTATGCTGCAGACCCGGATCCGTAAGTTTAAATAACCTTTCATTTTCAAATGATTTACCCAACTTGCTTGCTTAAATTCATAGATATGTTTCGTCACAAAAATCAATGTCATTTGGTGGCACAACAGGAGGAATACCAACAGCAGCAGCAAAACAGCATAAATCAAAATTTATCATTATAAGAGGTCAAATTCCCTTGACTCTCACTGATCATGTCTGCTCAAATTCCACCAGCCACTTGTGGTTTATATGAAGTCAAAAAGTCTTTCTCGAATGCCAGTGATTTCCTTTCCCTTTATTGATGTCGTAAACAAATTAGGGGGCTTGGATTGCTCACCAGTGGTTTAACAAAAACATAAGGACATTGTATGCCCTAATTTCTGTAGTCCTAACCTTAGCAGGCCTGACAATTACTGCATCTCTGTGTGGACGTGGAAGACAGGTCGTGGGTGATGAGGAATCAGCTTCTCTCTGTAGGTTCTGGCACTACTGCAAATGACTTGTACGTATGGATATTAGGATGGTGATACTGCTCTCGTGTCTGCATGAGTCATAATGAGCGCCCACCTGCATATATCCATTATCAATTTGTAGATACATGTATTATGCAAAGGAGTGTGAGCTCAATAATAGCTTGATAATACCGCTATTGTGTTGCCTGATGTTGGAAGTCTGTTGTGTATACATAGGGCGGCTACAGCTATTCATGGGACACTAAGGGAGTAATTTTTTAACAAGAGGGGCGGCCCCCAGTGGGCACAGAACGTTGCATCAATGTTGACAACCCGCTGATATTTTGTTGATGATGTTGATCAACCTGTCTTCAACACCTTTTCAATGATTCTATTTCAATGTTGTCAACCAACACCATTTCAACATCCAATCAACAGTTGACATATCAATGTTGAAATATTGTTCTCAATTCAATGTTGACTCAACATTGATTTGTCAATGTTAAATCAACAATATTGATTTCAATGTTGATTCAATGTTGATTCAACATTGACATGTCAACAAAGAATGCCCTAACAAATATCAACGTTGTTTCAACATCATATCAATGTTATGTCAACGTTGAATCAACATATAAGTACAAACGTTGAATCAGCACTGATGGTTAGATGTTGAATCACAGTTGATTTTGATTATGTTGTGTCAACTTTCAAATTCAACTATATTTCAACCCTATATCAACCGTTGATATGCAAACATTGCAAACTTTGTTTCAATGCTGAATCAATGTTGATGTGCCCAGTGGGGGGTGGCTGGTGGGTTTGAGGGGGAGTCAGAATTTTTTTTCGACCCCTTGGCCAGGGGGGTCAAAATAATTTCATTCCTTTTCAGCAAAAAACCCTGTGCGTTACTATAGGTTAAAAGGGCACATTCACACACGATTTTCGGCCCTTCGGGGGGTCAAAAAGAATTTTGATCCCTCAAGGGGTGGCAGAACTTTTTTGCACATCCACACGCGAACCCACCAGCCCCTCCCCTGTTGTTAGGAAATGATCACGCTCCAAAGAGCAGAGCACATTTTTTAGGATGGTGTGTGTATGGCTGAAACCAATGAAATATGTGAAATATATTGGTTTTTTTTTTAAAGTTTGGAGTATACTGATAATATTTTTTCTAGTAATTATTGATGGGTTGGGCTATAAAAAATATGAAGTGACATGAGTCAAATCTGAAAACTGTTGCCATGGCAACCATACGGAATAAAGTGACCCCCTATTTGTCTGTCAAATAACCAATGGTGGTTTTTATTTACTTTTGCACATTATATATGTTCTAGGTTAGTTTTTCGGGGAGTTTTTATCAGGGAAATGTGTATTGGCAGTGATTAAGCTACTTTGGGGCATAGAGCAGATTGCTATTTTTTCATATGGAAGGGAAACCTAGAGAAAATTACCTCAATTTTTATATCAATTTTCCTGCGCAGAAAATTAGCTTACTTTCCAGATATCCTAATTTCCACTAGAAGTTAGCCCCCAACTATTCATTATACCTATATCATAGCTGAATCCCCCCCTCTTTTGGTTGGCATATAACACTACCGCCCCAAAATTATTTGAAGTACCCCATAGTTGGCCTACAGTAAGGTGTACTTTGGGTTACTCGGGCAGACAGGCCTCTTCTAAAGGGGTTTATGGGCACCAGAAAGCCAAGAATAAGAGTTTGATACCTAAATTTAGGTTCAAATAATCGTGAATATGAGTTATCATTATAGAAAAATAATAGAGACTGCATAGTTGAAACTGCTACATGTTTTTTATGGGAATGTCTAGTGGGTACTCAGGGGGACAAACCTCTTTATTGGGGTTTCTGATCACCAAAAAGCCAGAAATTGAGTTAGATAGGGTCTACCTGAACTTGGACTCAAATAATCATGAACAATTATTAGTTGTCATTATGGAAAAATAATAGATTGCTTAGTTGAAACTATTACTCATGGTTTTTTACGGGAATGTCTAGTGGTAACTTAGGCAGACATGCTGATGAGAAGGGAATTTGGCCTCCAAGGAAGTGAAAATAAATGCTACAGGTCTAATTCTTAGCCTATACACAGTGCAGTCAGTACTGCAAACTGAAAAAAAGGCAGGGAAATTGTTTTTTTTTCTGCATGGTAGGATATGCTCTTGTACCATTCATGGTTATGCTTGGGCAGACATGCTGATAAAATGGGACTTTGGCCTCCAAGGAAGTGAAAATAAATGCTACAGGTCTAATTCTTGAACTATACACAGTGCACTCTGTATTGTAACCTGAGGGAAGAAAAGGCCGGGAAATTATGTTTTCTGCATGTTAGGATATGCTACTTCTATTATTTATGGTTACTTGGGCGGACACAACTCCGGAGCATGATTTATGGGTCCCATGAAGTGAAAAATAGGGTTAGGAACATGGTTTTTGGTGAAAATGGTTAAAATTAAATGAGAATTCATGTGAGATTAAAATCTTGTATGTACGATCTCATTTTGATAGTGACCTGCCTGTGGTTACTCGGGCCGACATTCCTCTTCCCAAAGGGTTATTTAGACCTCAAGAAGCCAAAAATTGGGCTAGTGACACAGTTTTGAGCTCAAATTGAGCCCACTGCTTCAGACTACAAAGTTAAAAGAGTGCTGGTTGTAGACTATTGCTGATTTTAGAGAAAATTAGCAAGGAAGACCAAATTGTACTCAATGAGGGTGGTTTAAGGCCTTTTTGACCCTTTGGAGGCCTCTGGAAGCTAAAAGATGTTTTTTTATCCATATAAATGGGTGTCCCCCTGAAGGTCTCATTGAGTTTTATAAGATAAACAAGAAAAATCATGCAACCACCCTGGCAACCACCCTGGCAACCACCCTGATAAAAAATGCCAGGTCTGCACATTGGATTTTAGGGCTATGCACAGTTTTCGTGGGTTTTCGCCATACAAGGATTGGATTGGTGCAATGTACAGTGAGGGGTGGATATTCATGGAGCCACACAAATAGTTACGTTGGTAATAATTGTGTAAAGGTCTGGCTATAGTAATGGATTGAAACAGTAGACTACAACTGTCAGGAACAACATGAAGGAAAAGTCCAATACAGTGGCTGTTGTAGACGGGATGAACCTCCTCCTTTTTTGTTTGTACAGTTTGAAAGCCTAGAACTCAAAGATTATGTGTGGGGGGGGGGGAGGGGTACGTCCCCTCCTTTGGGGCCGCGACTTTTGCAAATCCTGTCCAACATTGCATCTCAAATTTGTTTAATAGCTCTGTTTTTATTCAATCATCTACATGCAGTTAATAGCTCGTGGATGTTATAGTAATATGTCGATTTTACTTTCAGGGAGGGCATCCTGGCAGAGGCAGAGGGAAACACAAGGGGAAGAGAGGAAGGTCAGGGTCAAGATCAAGATCAAGGTCCTCTTCACCAGGACGTGGACGCAAGGGTTCCCATTAAGTAGAAGATGATTCAAGCAAGGTTCCGAAAATTGACAATAAACATAAATGGTCCTTTCACAGAATACAGATTTCTAGGTATATAGTCACAGAGATAAAATAGAGGGTTATGTTGACCTTGATCAGACGCGGTCATGATAAATTACTCGTATCAATTGATATATTTTATTACTAATTTGGTGTATGGCACTTGAATAAATCAGTTAAAAACAGTTGTGCATGTTTAGTAATCGTTATAACTACCAGCATATATAGGGAAGCCACATTTTATCTGACCAGTCTCACTGACCTTTGCCATGTGGTGACTTTATTTTTGTCAAGACTCCAGATGAATTTGTTTACGTGGTTCCTCTATAATTCAACTGAAGCATATCATGTCAGGTTTTTACAGGCCAATAACTTTGGGCGGGGTGGCGTCTCAAATGAACCATCCAAGTGACAATTTTATAATGTGATTATGACACGTGTATGACAGCCTGTGGTGAATATGTTGAACACAGTAACCAACTCGGTGTTTATCTACTTTCCAAGTATAGAAAACTGCAAGAAAATAGAATATTTACAAAGAAACCCAAAGCAGAAGGATATTCTATAGATCTACTACTAGACATCTAGAGTTGTGATTTCCACGTGGGTACACAGACGTTGATCCCGCGTTAATTGAATCACCTTTTGTGATGTTTGCATATTGACAGTTGATTCAGGGTTAAATATTTGAATTTAAAAACTGACACAACATAATCAAAACAACAACGCCCTGATCATGTGACTTTTTGATGACGTCATAGCTTCAAAGACCTGATGTAAACGAAGAGTGCATTTTGAACTAAAATACCAGAAATCTCATTAAAACGCCCATATTTTGGCCACAATTCAGCGATTGTCTTTCGAATGTAAGGAAATATACTTGGTCAATTCTCAATAGCAAATTTTCTTAGTCAGATTTTTCTTAAATAAAAAATGGGGTTTTTGGTCAAAGAAGGGTACAGTTTTGGAGGTGAAAACAAGGTTAAGGGCAAGGGTAGAACAAGGGTAAGGGTTGTGCTAGGTCCAGCCGCACTCCTGTATCAGAAAAAAAGATAAGACTTAGTGTGAATGTAGAACCCCCTTCTAACTTGATAAAATACTTGATGAATTCCTTAATGTTCAGTGCAATATTCAAACGCAGCAATTGCAATTCACCCACTGTTAGTTAGCACAGCTAGTGCCGTTGGTATATCTTCAGGAGTTTCTGAGAAAATGAGTCAGAAGTTTAATTAGTTCTATATACAGCAAATTAAACCGGGAATTTCGCCTTTGACCTCAATTTGCATAATGTTCGAACACATTTTTGGTTGATCTTCTGAAAAGATTAAGTTCCATATGTCAGGAAAATGAAACAATTAAAAAGGACTTTGGCCAGGGTTTAGCTGCGGGTCCACTGTGCAACCTAAGGTGAGATTTTGAGCTACTTGCATTAAAATAGATACACAGGGAGGGAGTTGTATGTTCTGTTGTATAGTGGAACCTAGTTTCGAAATTGTCATTCCTGCAATTGCTTGAAAAGCAAAATTTGATGTGATCTGCAAAAAGGGGTCTTAGTGAAAGGTAAAATAAGACCCCCTTTCCCAGCACAGACAGAAGTACATTGATCGGTTTGATCCATACTACAGGATTTCAGGATTTGTCTCCTACGTGACATGTATGAAGGCATGTCAAGTCAGGTTGAGGCTTATGTATTTGGCATGTCAACTCCAATTGACATGCCTAATGAAGACATGTCACATATTCCTGGTTCATGAACCTGAGTGCTGTGTGTCAATTATGCAAGGGTCAATGACAGTCAATAGCTGTGTACCAGTGGTACAATTAAGGTACATGGGCAGGTAGGGGATATTATGGTCCCACAGGCTTGCAACAACGAGGACTATATTCCTATCTACATAAGTTATAAGTTCTTCTTGTCAGGGGACCTTTATGCAGTCTATAAGACAAGGGCATTGAGGTACATGGCAATGCCATGTGTCTGCATGTATTGTAGACATTGAGGCTATGTATAGTACATTGGGTGTTAGCATAAAACCTTTTGGTATTCTTCCTGACCCACACATAAGTTGTCCAATCTCTCCTGTTGAAGTGTTCATGATTTAGGGGTTTCATCCTATTACCAAATAATTTTTTTTTTTGGACTCGCTCATTGCATCTATGAACTGTTATGTTCATTTAAGTGAAGCTATAGAGGAGACCAAGTTTTATTAGATTTTTCAACAACAAAATAAGGAACAGCAACTACAAAACACAAAACATGACAATAGTCAATTTGTACAAGATCAACAACATTGGAGAGTTCAGGAGCTGGTCGACTGATCATAGTAACATACACACATGCATTTTTGTTATAAGATAATATAAGATATAATGTACTGGTATAGTAGCTAAGGTTTACATAACATTTGACATTCATGTTAGTGTATTAGGCAGTAACATAATGGTAATTAGGATTCAACACAATTATCTGGAAGCGGTGCGGTAACTACACCTGCTTCATATACTAGTTGTAACCAATTTTCAATTTCTGCCTCAAATTATCTATCTTCAGTATTTCAGTTTTAAATTTGACTTTAGTGGTGGCTTTCTGGATGTTCTAAGGTAGGACATTCCAGAGCGCCACCCCTCTATACCATGGAGATCTCTTGTAATGCCTGGAAATTTTTCTTGGTAATTCAAAAACAATTTTATTTTGTGACCGTGTATTATGTGCATGTGGCCTTTGCTCTATATCTTTAGATTTTTTGTACATCAGACACAAAAGAAGCATATCAAACCTTTTTTCCAATAGACTTATATCACACAGCATATGTAATTCTTTAACATTGTATTTTCTAATGTTGCATTTTAGACATATCCTTCAGGCTCTATTTTGTAAGCGTTGTAAAGCTTTCAAACCTTCCTCATTACAGCTAGTTGAAATGAAGGAACAATATTCTATAATTGGTCTTATTGTACTACAATATATCTTTACACTCTGATCTTGAGTCAGAAATTTTCTTAATTTGGCAAAACGAAATAATTTATTACATACATTTCTTTTAACTATTTTAATTTGCTTGTCAAAGCTCAGTTTGCTATCAATGTTTGCTATCAATGTTAACTTGTAATACTTGCAAACTTAACAATGAAATGGTTTCCAATACCCTTGATTGATAATACAGATAGACTTTAGAGATCCATCTATACCGAGAACAAAATGACACAGAGCTACAGCAAGTTTCTCATATGTTGGTAGGGTAACTTGCCCAGTTCTCAGACAGCTTTACTTTTAGGAGACTACTAAACTGGCCCAACTCGGTTTCCTACATTTAGGCTCAGCAGGATGCATGGATAGGGCCCCTTGGTATCATAATAAAAAGTTTCCCTAGCTGAAGCCTAATATTTATAGATGTTATAAGGGGTTTTGTATAGACATTCAAAAGTGCCCAGTTCTCGGATGGGTGTCCCATTTCAAGGACAGCCTCTGTATTTTAAAGATAGCTTTACAAGCTGAAGCAGGCTCACCACCATTATTAGATATTGATGAACTAGAAGTCTTGACGTATTTGCTAGTACAGTCAACCCTCACTTCCTCGACCCTTTGATTCCTCAGATCCCTCATTACCTCAGACAGAATATTTGGTATTTCCTCTATGTCTTCTATTATATTTGGACTTAACTCCTCAGATAATTTGCTTCCTCAGATATTTTTCCTTGCATTTTCCATATCTGAGGAAGCAAGGGCTGACTGTATATTCACTCTTATTTTGTTTTTAGAATATCAATTATCAAAATTGTCAGGAAATAGGCATGTCATCGTGCCCAATTACCACATTTTCAATGGTCCAATTCTTGGACACAAGTTTCAAGTGATACCAACAGAGGGTACCACACACTTTGAAATTTATCAATTTGCCATTGGGAGTAGACATCTATTAGATTAACAGATTGAATAAAATAGGGTTTATGGCCTGAAATAACATTTAGCTAAAAAAGAAATCATCCGAGAATTGGACTGGTCCGAGAACTGGGCAAGTTACCCTAGTACCTCTTGGTAGTGGTTAATTCTGGTACCAAAATGGTTGTTTGCCCCATCTAGTGGTATATCTTATAATGATTATGTGTGTCAAACTTGACATATCATAACATGTCAAGAACACCTTCGACATGGCTGTGACCATTGTCAACTCAAAAGTGACATGGTATTTTTGGGCATGTCAAATCATAGAAGGTGTAAAGCGTGCTACATGTGTCATGGTGACACATGTGCACATGTCTCACTGATATATCCTCTACACTGCAAAAATGGTGTTTAGATCCTAAACATAATTCTAAACATAATCTTGTCTCGATTTTCTGAACACAATATCATCCTAAACACATGAAAAGTGTTTAGAGAAATGACATGTTTAGCTAATTAATGTGTTTATGCTATAAAGTGTTTAGGTTTATACTAGTTGTTTTTTTCTGATTTGAAGAATTTTCCTTAGATATTTGATTTGCTTCTCTAAATATATTATGATATTGTATTTGGGGATTAGCTTATGAATGCATTTATGTTGAGGACCCTAATCATCATTCAGGCCCACTTTCTGAAGGGAATCAATGCACCTTCATCTACAGGGACAGCTATATTTTCCAAGTATTTCATCTATACTGTATTGAACCCATATCACATCAGTGCCAGGGTCCCATTGTCAAATACAACAGACACAAAGACAGGATTTTGCCTTATATATTTTCTTAATTCACAAAATAGGTGTCCAAGCACTAGTTGCTTCCCCCTGGTGCACTAGTAGCAATGCCATAGGGTGTAATTGCATAGCCTCTTATTGTTAACATAATATACTTTATTGTGTAAACTGTGGTTTAGGAAAAAAACTGCAATATATTGTAACCAAGCAATAACAGATGACTGCATGCAGAAGGTCAACTATAGATTAGAGCTGACACCTGGTGTATATTTTATGTCTAAACACCAAGAAACTAGGTGTTTAAAAGCTAAACACCTAGTTTTCTGTTGTATGTAAACATGTTTAATGTAACTGTTTAGGTGTTTAGAATTTAAATGTTTTAATCCTAAACACATCATTGGCTAAACACCTATTGAACCAAAATGTTTAGATTTTAAAAATGCTTAGACCTAAACATGTTTACAGTCTAAACACCATTTTTGCAGTGTACATGTCAAATCTAAGTTGACATGGGTATACATGTCATTTTGTCAGAAAGACTTTTTCAGTGAGTACATCATACATGTCACATGATTATCATACATGAGTTAGTCTGATGCAACTATAGACACAGTGCAATTTGCAACAAGGTTTAGTCTCACTGTGGAATCATGCCTTTTGGAAAAATTGTTTTTGAGGTGTTAGACCTAGGGCTACTGCTATTGTGCTGGCGCATCATGACATTACATAAACATGAAGACTTGATGCATCATATTAGCCTCAAAGGGTTTCAGGACATGCATAATATACAGTATACATAGGCATGAGGCAAGCACTAATTATCCTATAAGGAGGGAGGGGCAGTGAATATACCGTGAGAAACTACATGTAACCTATAGGGGTTGGCATGGAAAGCTCACACCCACCGAGGTATTAGCAGTCATCTACGTAGGAACTCAAACTGTTATCTTAGCTTCACAACACTGGGGTGCTGGTGAGAAAATGTGCATTGTTTTATAGGCCTACATTAGTGGGCTGTTGAGTAGAAATGAGCAAGGTTATAATTTATATAGGACAAAATGGCTGCATACACAGACTCAACTATCATGGCATTGTTCCCACAATACACCACTAGAGGTCTCCCTAACAATGACCTTCACAAAACACCCTTTGTCCTTGAGCAACACTGGAGGAGGCTCTCTAGTGTGCCTGTAGACCACTTGGAGGCACTACAGGTTACCTAGACCCCCAACAACAACTCACCTGCCCCCTCACCTCTTCTTCCACCTCCAGGTCTGTTGTTTCACCTATTACGTACAAAATTCTACTGAATGTAGACATGATATAACTTATAAGGTACATCCAGCTATAGCCATTTTGTTGAAAATACCCATGGTAGTTGCTACATCTGCATGTAACATGGCTATGTGGCCTTTCATTACTCAAAGCAGTGAGTAATCCCCAAAAGCTACCAATGAGAGGACCTTATAAATTTAGATAGTGTATGAGTAATTTTTTGCAGGATCTATGAATTCCCTACCTAGTCAACTGCAAGTAGTGAAAATGAGTCTTACTGAAAGATTTGAAAATGAAACGTTCATAGTACATCCCTTTCCTACAGTAGTCCCTAGACATTCATCTCATTGTTTTAGTTAGATAGAATAGGACATTCCTACCTTATTTCTGTTTTCCTATCTCTAGACCCTACCATTGAGAAAAATATACCTAATAGAGCAAGGTTTTAGTATTAACCGAGACCATGGAGGTGGGTGAGGTATATGAAGGTGAGGACAGGACGTTAAGAAGGCCCATTGAGAGCCCTTCACCCCTAGCATGACTGCAGCACTGCCCCAGCATTAGGTCCTTGTATTGTACACAGCATAGAGCATGGAGGGGGGAGGGGTCTGTACTAGCCCCCAGCCACAATTAGTCACCTATAATCCATCCATGACAAAATGTACGTTTAGCTGAAGCACTGGGTAATTTTACGGAACTCCCATAGCCAATTTGGAATCACTTGTAACCAAGCCTGGAAAAGCACCAAATTATGATTAGGTCTGGGGTGGAACCATAACTTTTTGATAACTAAGGAAGAGGGTAGGCGGGGCCAATACCCTTCGTCTTTCCAGCTTGGCTTTCCTGCAACGTGCCGGGTGACTTCTTAGTTCAATCCATTTTAATGAACCTGGAAATCAATGTCCTTGCAAACACCAATACTGCATACAATGCAGAGCCTAGTTTCTTATTCAGTTTGGTCAATCATGGCAGTCATGTGTCTTTGTGACTTACTTTACAGTTTTATGTGATAACCCAGGACAATACAGAGATTTTACAGGCTTAGCTCGTACAATCAAAGGACTTACCCAGGCTTGTGCACCCATGAAAGCAGATAAAGTAAATGAATTAATGTATGAGATAAGATACAAAATAAAAATCAAATGACAATGCACAGAAATTCACTGGGAAAAGATATTCTCCCAGGGGCAGAGCCATGACTAGAAAGATCAGGGAGTGACTGTTGCCTTGCCCCAGGACCTTTCTGAATTTTAGAAGACACCTGGTCAATTGGAGAGCTATACTGAATTATGATTTTAAAGCCACTGCTTGAAGGTCTTTTGTTGTTTCTTTGAGAACGACAATAGACTCCCCTACTCCCACTCCCTTGCCAAAAAATATACAATATCAGGTATATTCAGACTTTTAGTGAGGACCAGGTTAGGAATAGAACAAATCTTCCTACTGGGCCCCATCCCCTCGCCCATCCCTTCTGAATCTGCTACTAATGATACAGATTCAAGGGCAGATAGGAATTACTAGAAGGAAAACACTGATAAAACAAAGAGGTTAGGCGAGGAGAGGCAGAGTACAGGTAGGGTCGAAGGAAGGCTGTAAGGGAGGACTTATAAGAATAAAGACACTGCATCCCCCTGGCAGGCCCTTTTTTAAAGCGTTTATTGGGCCTAATTAATACAAATAAAAGTAAATGTATTAAAACCTACCAGTGCGCGCGTTGCACTTTTGCAGCACAGAGAAAAGAAGACTGATCGCTTTGACGCATACTGCACAGGTCACGATTGTCTCCCACATGACATGTGTGAAAGGCATGTTGAATGAGGTTGACACTCTCACATTTGGTTCGTCAACTCCAATTGACATGCGTAATGAAGACAGTTGTCATGGTGACATATGTGCCATGTCCCAATGACATGTGCTCTCTGTGTCAAATCAAGTTGACATGTCATTATGACAGGAAGACTTTTTTCAGTGAGGTAGTACCCTTGACTATGCGATGACATAGCAATATTCAACATACAGCATGGCCAAAGTCAGTGATGCTACTCTCAATTTAATAAAGATCTTTTACCTTACACTGGCTGGATAGTGGTAATGATGAGATGAGATGATTAGTTGATTTTTATGCTATGGTGATCAATCAGTGTTCATAAAACATTTAGGATAAATAAGTGCCCTTATACCAAAAACAGCCGTGAGGCCTCAAATAGGTACCCGTTCAAGGTCTAAGGGCAACCATGGGCCCTTATAATACATGTACCACAAACAAACATGGCACTGAAGCGCAAATGCCCTTATTGCCTACAAAGACTGTTATACCACAACTGCCCTTATATCACTGACACCCTTACGCTGTAAATGTACTTGTACTTGGAGACAGGAAAGGTGCTGTTGTGTAGTTATTTCAACTTATTCCATGGTTATCACGTTCTTGAATGATTTTACAATGCCTGGAGCAGATAATGAAGTTTGAATAGTACGCCCTAAATGAACCCATGTTGACACTTGGATTGAAACGACATGACAGCAAGTTGACATCAAAGATTTTAATTTGATATTAAAAAAACTATAGCAATAAGACCTTAATGCGTATAGAGGATGAAAGTAGACATTATATTCTAGCACCTACCTTTAATTCGCCATGATTTGACCTGTATATTTAGAAGGATTGAAGATATAAATATCGAATCAAGCGAAATTTCTCCGTCATGTTGACTCGTAGCGGACGGATTGTTTACAGCGGCGAGAGACAAGTTGTCACGCTGGCATATGCTCTAAGGGTATTCTGGCCATCGCGCGCACTGCTTACCAGCGGTTCTACTATGAAAATGCCCCTCGGACACACGTTGACATAATATTTTGCGCCCAGGCAGTGTTGTCATCTCGCCGAGAAACCAATATGGCGGAGGACGGATTAGGTCGACTCGCAACAAATAACATTGATTTTCATGGCTTTATAAGGTAAAATAATTATTTTAATGGTTGAAACCATGGTATAAATGTCATAAATAACAAATAGAGGTGCACATGGTGATTCTATGGGCTAGATAAGAATGCTCTCGGCCTACGGCCTCATGCTTCTTATCTGCCAATAGAATCACCTAGTGCACCTCTATTTGTTATATATGCCCTTTATAATACACCAAATTGATATCGGGGAAGTACATCAAATGATTGAAAAATACAAGAAACTCATCACATTATACCACAAACAGGTCTAAGGGCAGTTGTGGCAGTTGTAGTAAAACGGCGTTTGTGGCATATAAGGGCATTTGTGCCTTTAATAGTGTCCCGTGGTAGCCCTTAAGCCTCACACGAAAACCAATTTGGGGCCTAAGGGCTGCTTTTGGAATAAGAGTCCCACATCCCCCTTAAAAACCTTACAGCCGATAGTTTTTGTGAAAGTTGAGAATGGCTTTGGGCCATATTTCTGAGAAAATTCTGAAAATTTGAATGGCCAAAACGTACGTGTATTCTAATGACCTCTGGGGATCATTCCATAACTTTGGTTGTAGTGGGAACATTCGAGAAATTCTTTCACTTTTGGAAAGCCCGGCACCGGGATATAAACCCACAGGTAGTAATCGCCAAATCCACAGTTATTGTCGACATTTTGGCAACATGGCGGCAGCTGCCCAGCCCTTATCGTAGGCTTTCAAAATTGTCATAGCTAAGATAGAAGTTAGATGAGTAGCCTCAACTATAGATCCTGGATGTGTAGCCTGAGGCACAACCTTTTTTTGTCTTCGTTCGTCTGAAATCATTTAAAAGGTGTGTACCCTAAAATCTGACTTTATCATGAATATGGCCGATGATATACGAACGAGCTCCTCGTGCATATAGTGGCACTATATGCACGAGGGAAAGGATGTCACAGGACAACATGATGCAGGGGTGGTCACAGGACAACATGAGGGGGTGGTTACAGGACAACATGATGCAGGGGTGGTCACAGGACAACATGAGGGGGTGGTTAAAGGGCAACATGATGCAGGGGTGGTCTCGGGACAACATGAAGGGGTGGTTACAAGATAACATGATGCAGGGGTGGTCACAGGACAGGACAACATGAGGGGGTGGTTACAGGACAACATGAGGCAGGGGTGGTTACAGGACAATGTGAGGAAAGGGTGGTCACAGGACAAGGTGAGGAAAGGCTGGTCACAGGACAGCACGAGAAAAAGGTGGTCACAGGACTACAAGGAAAATGGGTGACACAGGACAACTGGGGGAAGGGGTGGTCACAGGACAACACAAGGAATTGTGTGTCCTGTAACCACCCTTCCTCGTTCTGTCCTGTAACCACCCTCACTATAGCGTTGTCCTGTGACCACCCTCTCATGTTACTGTCCTGTAACCACCCTTCCCTCATGCTGTCCTGTAACCACCCTCCCCTCATGCAGTCCTGTAACCACCCTCCCCTCATGCAGTCCTGTAACCATCTTTTCCTTGTCCTGTCCTGTAACCAACCTCCCCTCATGCAGTCTTGTAACCACCCTCCCCTCATTCAGTCCTGTAACCATCTTTTCCTTATCCTGTCCTGTGACCACCCTCCCCTTGTGCTGTCCTGTGACCACCTTTTCCTTGTGCTGTCCTGTGACCACCCTCCCCTTGTGCTGTCCTGTGACCACCTTTTCCTTGTGCTGTCCTGTGACCACCCTCCCCTTGTGCTGTCCTGTGACCACCTTTTCCTCGTGCGTATAGTGCCACTATACGCACGAGGCCCTCGTTCGTATATTGCTTCCCCATGAATATTTATTACACAAAGTTTCCAGGAATTTGCAACTGATGTAACTTATTCTGCCATCTCCTAGCCTAATAGTACTCTCTTCAATCTGTCCTTTGACATGGCAAATTCAGATAATTGCTCTTCTGATATAGAATGGCCTCAGAATATATTTTCATGATATGATATGAACTTGAATGTTCAAAAATCTTTTTATGAGCATTCCTCTTGACAATCAGCAAACCTTCCTAGGACAATATCTGTTTCTCCATAATATGAAGTGGGAAGTAGTTGCTTATGTTCTGGTGAGATATATAAACATCTACAACTGGATAGACTCTAGCTACTACCCCCCTCCCACACACACACACTTCTGGTGACTGTGGGGTGCATGACCAGCGGTAGGCAGGCAGTGCAGCAGGAGGGGCTGCAGGAGTAGCAGAGAAAGCCATGGAGGAGAGCTCCATATAGGTGTTGATATATTTCTGTGCACATTAGACTCCTACCCAGTGGTTAGTTTCAGAGGACCTTCTCCTGCTGAACCCCTCCTTCCTACATTTCACACTTGAATATGAAGGGAATTACACAATTATTTGATACAATATAGTTTTTACTATCATCATCCTGGACCACATGTACGTGTAGGATCTGTGCTCTGCCTTTGATTAGGATACCTTTGTCACCTGTGGCTTATGTGCTGCATTATTAATAATAGATAGGTGTGGTAATATCTACACAATACACTCTGGATACACACCTGTGTAGATATTGGATGCAATGGGTGTGACACTGGATACTTAACACTTATACCCATGTGGACATAATGGAACAGACAGGCAGGGGGTGATGTGTCTTGTGCTCCAAACGCATAAACCGTCAATATACCCTGAAATTAATTGAACACTTACAAGTACACTGAGAGAAGGAAAGTGATCCACATACTGGTGTGGACAGCCTTAATCAGAAATACATAATTCTACATAAGGTAGATTCACCAGTTCGTCTGAAGTACCAATATGATGATTTTTAAATGGCATGATGAAGCCCCTTCTACATCATTTACAATTGAGCTTGGGGTGCCTATAGAAAGGTGGGACTTCCTACTTCATGAGTGAGTATAAATTATAATAGTATCATAATCGTATCTTTAGGACATTAGTAAGTGAATCTTGGGAACTTGAAAGGTTGAATTTCACCTGAAGTCGGACACCTGATAAAAAATCATTCACCTGATTCTGACATTTTCTTCTCTCCATGTGCGTAGCTTTATTTGCTGAACATATTCTGATGACAACGATATTCTATTCTGATATGTAAATTAAAGACAATAAAAATTGTATCGGGATTGTGCATGTACATTATACTCAGAGAGCCTTGAACATTGACACTTGTAAATCACATAGTCGATATAGTGTTTTGAAGATTAAGTAAGAACTATTTCTGTGGAAGGAGTTTTCTAAAGGATTGGAACAACAACGATATACGAATTAATAGATTCCCTACAGCAATAATGATTTTCTTCACAATGATAGGCTTAGAACCCATGAATATGACACATCACATGGAGGCAGGTTGATTTCTAGTCTTTTGTAAACTTGCAGTATAGAAGTATCATGATCCGTTTGTATATAGCTGCATTCTTATATGGTTAACCGATTTCTATAAGTCACTTCCCTCTATTTCATCATAATGTATGTTCTAATGTGAGCAAGACACAGGAAACTTATGAGAAAAGGCCAAATCTAGGTGAAATTAGTGTCCGACTTGGGGTGAAATAAAATGGTGAATTCTGTTGGCTATAACCAAGAAACTCCTGACAACAGATCAATCAATTCTCGCTCATATGATTCATGTATTGGTCTCACCTAATACCCACACATTTAATCTATTCAAGGATGTTCTCAGACAATGAGGTGATAGCAAAACTATTTTTGTTTTTTCGTCTATAACATCAGTACCAAAATCATAAAATATACACGAGCTTTGGCACACCATCAGACATAAAGGATTCAGTGCTAAACGTGAACACATTGCACAATACTCAGTGGAAATACATGAATATTCATTATATAGCTAAGATTCTACATGAGTTCATATATTTGCTAGTGATATCTAAGGTCAAACGTGTCTAACCTAAGGTGTGTGTCCGTTTCAGGGTGAATCTATCCTATGTACGAATCATCCTTCTCTAATGGAGAGAATTACGTCTACCTTTGGGAAAATGCTGTACCCATGATACTCTACACAAAGCCAGTGAATCGCTGGATACTTTAAGAATGAAAAGGGTCCCGAGAATGAGCGAATGTAGCCATTAATGTGGAAATAGCCCCTGTTGTATGAACTAACCTAAACCCCCAGAACCCCATTAGAGCTGTCTGGGAATGGAAAAATTACCAATGATGGAGGGCATATGAACATGAAGGAGCACATGTCAGGCATAATCAAATCTACATGGATATTATTTGACTAATGAACAGAAAAGTAATGTATGGAAATGTAGAGTACCTTTACAGAGAGTACTGTACCCAACACGCCTACATATAAGTATCAGCATTTTCTCTTGCAAACTCCAATGGCGTCCACTAAAAACAACACATTTAGAGCAGTCCCCATAGAAACCTAATGGACAAGGATTGATCAGGTCCCTACACAATACCTGGTGTACAGAGGGGTACATGTACCTCCTGTGTTAATGAGTGGACCCTGTATGGGTGGCTTTTAGTTGATGTTTACCTGGACACCTATACACACTCACACAGACCCATGGTGACCACTGGTTACCATCTGGAGCTACATTATCAATGTGTGATACAGAAACACCTCTGTATAGGTCATATCACACCCTAGTGACCAACTAGAGGGTTACGGCCAACTGCTATCTGTAAAATCTCCGTTGTTGTCACAGCTCATGTTTTAGTACAGAGTGTTTTGTATTAGATACATTAGATGTTCTGTCATAATGCCATCGATCCGTTTATCAGGATTACTTATATCTGAAGTATAACACGTCACAAAGACCTGTAACTGCCGGCGTCTTACCTTCACGTCATATTATAAAGCTATTGACATACGATCGATACTTTTTTTTTAAATTTAGGACTGGGATATAAAGTCCATGTTCTATTGATCTAAATGTCACAATTTCCGAGAGGTTTATAGAGAGGATTGCATGTGGCCAAGCCAACAAGAGACAAATCCACTAATACACAGGTCAGGCATTCAGAATTTTATTTTTTACTAATTAGCCATCTTTGCTTTTCTGTGACTTACTCATTCCTTCAAAATGGAGTCTGCAGAACATCTGCCAAAGATTGTTGGTGATTCTGGTCTCCATTTTCCTGACCTGGAGGAGGTCCCAGCCACCAAACCAAAAGAGGAGAAAAAGAAACCGGTGCCTACGAAGCCCAAACTCAGCATGGCAAAGAAGCGCTTTAACCAGATGGCCTTCTCTGTCCTCGCAAAGATAATAGATGAGAAAGTCCAACCAGATGAAGAGGAGGAAGGGGAGGAATCTGCAGAGAAGAAGGAAGAAGACGGTGCAGGAGATGCTGCTGGCGATGCTGTAGACGGAGCAGGATCAAATGATCTGCAGGTTCCTAAAGTAGCAGCATCACCATCCCCACGTCGTCCAACAGGAGGAGGTGCAGGGACGCTGTCCCGACATGGCTCAGCTTCCTCTCTAGCTACAGTGGACTCATCTAGTGGCACAAAGGTGAAGAAGAAGAGCAAGAAAGGGCCTAGCTTCATGTCTGTGCTTCGGCTGGCCAGTTACAGAAAACGTATGGGAGGCAAAGCCTTCATAGGCCGGAAGGGTGCCAATTCAGTTGCGTCGTCTCTGGGTGATTTAGAGGAGGATGATGAACACATCTCAGAACTGCCAAATCAGCCACGATTCTGTGCAACATTGAGTAAGGAAGCCCAGTACGCCATGCTCAAGTGTTATGAGGATGTTCTCATGGACAATATCCGCAGTGGCAAGGTGAAGGAGCCAGTTCCTGAAGACGCCACACTGTTCCGAGTAAAGACCCCTCATGATGGCTTCCGCAGCCTCCATCTAGCTGCTCCGAAGGAAGCTGCAGTTGGGAGAACACAGCTGCCGCAGCTGGGTGAAGATGTTGTCGATGGTGGAAATGTAGCTGGACTTGCAATTACAGCTAAACCACCTTCCAGAGAATCCACACGTAAAGGATCATCGACAGTCAGCAGGTCCACAGGGAGTCTGAAATTGCCCAGCATTGCCCACACTTCGAGAATCTCTTCCAGTACAAGCTCACTGCTACCTGGACGACTGCACCCAGTGCCACGAGACAAGCAGCTGAGGCTCAGCTACAGGTTCCAGACAGCCATGGATATTCTGGATGCTGTCAGGGACTCAAATGGCGAATTAGTCACTTCTCCAAGAGGGGTGAAACTGGGTGAAATCAATCCACTGCGTAATTATAATCGCTGGAGCAAAGGTTGGTCCAAGGAGTTTCAATATGAATACACTGGTCCACCAAATGGTGGGAGTATGGCTACTTAAAAGTATTATATGTCACTGTGTTATAACTACAGAAGCTTTTCTAGGGATTGCATATTATATTGGCTTATTTCTAAATTCCTCACTTTCATTACGGCAGTCAGAGAAATAACAGGGCAATTAATTGAAATGCCATCGCTATTCTGTGAATCAACTTAACATTATAATCATTGTTTCCAACTTTGTTTGACGAACAGTAATTCCCCCTTGGTGATTTTTGTTGACAACAGTTCAAACATTGATATCAAGACATAAGTGAACCAGGGTCAATATGAATACGCCATTCCTTGCCACTTCATTTGAAATTCTGGCACTAGAACACCACTAATGGTTATGTGATGGCTGCAAAAGCATTGCTACTGAATAATAAAGAGGGTTGGAAACTGCTAAAGTACCCAACATGGGTTGGGCCATTGTACACTAAGAATAAGGGTCGGAATTATTCACAATGTATTATGGGCCATTTCAATTTTCGATTTGTCCAATCAATATGCAACTCACCCTGTAGACATTATTTCTTCTCACAAAAGAAGAAGGAAGATATAGGTTAGCAATCAAACAGAAAGGATACTACATTGCTATTCTTTTCTGTTTAACTGCTCACTATGAAAGGAGGAAAACACAGACTAGTAAAAAGTATTTCAGAAACCAAACTTACGTCTCCAGTTGGGTTGTAAATATATCATAATTATGTGCTTATCCAATGATCTACTTGTACAACTTGTTTTTGAACTCAGCAGTGCATTGCTAGGATTTTTTCGGCACTGTCGTGTATGCTAAACTTTGGGCTCAATTATCATATTAAACAAATTTGAAAGCTTTTTGACTTCCCCATTCTTAATACAATGGTGGACCTGCTTCCAATTAAGAACCCACTGTAGAATGCTCTTACTAAAGTCAGAGCCATGGTGGGATGTTCTGTTTCCATCACATTGCTTATTTTGTGAATTAAGATGTATAAATTTATCTGTTTATAATGAGGTACAGATAGTTTGCTATTGCTCTGTGACAAATCAATTCGTCCAACATTTGTCTTTGAATGTCTTTGCAAGACTGTGATATTAGTTTAGAAGGCACCTAGTATTAGTAGGCACCTAAAATACTAGTATATTATAGTGGCATGATGCATATCTGTATTACATTTTATGACCTATAGTTATATTCATTACAATTCATCTCGTGTATTCTATTGACTTATCTGACATTGGCTTGACTTAAACATACAGACATTTGAAAATGAATTTCAGATTGATTTCCATCAGGAGACGCAAATCTGAGTTGAATGCTTAATCCTACATTGATAAGTGGCTGTTCAGCATTGATCAACCACTGGTGATTATGGTTCTATGCCAACTTGCTGTACATAGACGTAATTTGCATTACGTTGTACAAGGAATGGCTTAGACCTTAAGGTGGAATCCCACATGGCGAAAAATCGCTTAAATATCTCTGCGATTTTGTTGCGATTTTGGTACCTCCCCCAAATTCGCAAGGGACATAACTACAGCAGGAAGTATAGAACACAGGCAATATTTTGCGATTTTGGTACAGAAAATATATAAAGCACAGAGATTTAAACATCAGCAAAGGCAAACTATCCTTGTGTTCTATACACCCTTCTGTAGTTATAACCCTTGTGAATTTGGGACAGATACCAAAATCGCAACAGATTCAAAATCACAGAGATATTTGAGTCATTTTTCACCATGTGGGATTCGACCTATACAGGTGGAGGTCCTTTACCACCCAGAAAAATGTCACAAACCAATATAGAAGTGTTTAGTTCTTAGGCTATTTCAAAATGAAATTACTTTCTTATTTCCACAGCACTATGCCAAACCGTATAGCTACAAGTGCATTACCTCAATTACTAAAAGTAGTCAATTTTGTTTTGATGTCTGTAAATCACAATAAAAGTTGATAATTATCTTAATGTATTCTATTTTACCAATTATTCTGACGTGGTTGCCCCATTTGTCAGTCTTATTATAGTATGTTAAAAAATCCCCATGTGACTGTAAATAAATTTAGAAATTTAATCTTTTATACCGATGTTTCTTGTTCAAACATTAATTTGTTGGTCCAAATGGAGGTACCATTATACAATGAGTGTGAGAGTATTTCGTTGTCATATGTCAATAATGCTGTACTTGACAGTCGTCAACCTGAACAGAAGAAACAAAATAACCTTGTCTAACGCAGGAGTCGATGGAAGCCACATTTACAAGGCTTCATAATGCAAAATATTTAGAGCACATGTAACCCTAGTTCTCTCATACTACAGGTATTCTCTTCCTTTGATCAAGAGGGAATACAATTATTGGTAGAGAACGCGGCTTCTGTTTTCAAATCCTGTTGGTTAATTTGGTGTACGATGTTAGATACAACAACAAATATTTTCATTTGACTAAGAGGACATTGATGTCGAGGTCTTCTGTGGAAGCCATGTTGGTCCTCTATGATTATAAGCACAGATTTAATGGAGGATGAATGTGTAAGTTTCCACCATAGAGGATTTAAGTATCATAATGCATGAATGCAGCTGGCCAGTCACTGCTTTTTATATCCCACCCAGTGAACAACAAACGTTTGAAAATGTTTAAAAAACGTTCTTATATGGTTTGTTACAAACATTTGTATCTAGAATGTTTAAAAACGTTTTTTGAAAGCTTAAGTTGCTAACGTTTTTTGTCCATATCATATCTAAACATTAAAAAAGCGTACCTATAAACGTATGCTGACGTAAGTAAATTTACAGTGATTTCTGCATAGCCTGTTGGCTGGAGCCACTGCCCCATTATGATATTCAAGTGAATGATTACATCTTCTGAGAGATATGCATTGTTCAATCTAACATCAGTATAAAGAGTCCAACTAACATCTGATTGAATAACTATCAAGTGATGAAATATTTCCATCAGTCATTTTATCTTAATATGTAGATACTATTGATAGACACCCGTTTTGTAGAGAATATAAATTATATGTATCTCCAAACTCTAAGCTTCTGTATCTGAACTGAAGTGACCTAACAGCCCTGGAGGCTGTTGCGAAAAGATTTGGGTTGGTTCTGTGGGAGGTGCTATTCCCAAAACGGAACTGACTGACCTCAAGGAATCAATTCCCTTTTGGGTTGCAAAAAGGTGATTGGTTCATACAACTGGTTTAGGAGTGGTCTGAAATCAGTGAATGCTTCCCAATTGAGAACCGATTCCCGGCTGGTTCCCTCTTCTAATTCCCAGGCCAACCTATTGTGGGAAGCATTCAGGTGTAACCAGTCATGGAACCAGTTCCCCTGACTTTTTGCAATGCACTCTAATTCAGAGCCAAGTCAATTCCATTAAAATATAAGGTGGGAATGGGTCTCTCAGGGTGGAGAATCGAGGGGAACTCGAAGACGTGTTAGCTAAAGTGTGATTCGAATCTCCAATCTTTTTTTTTTTGCAATAGCCTCCTGTATGACAACACGTCTACATGTACTAACTTTCCCAGCAAGGTAAAAATAATGATGATTGAGGTGGAGGAAACCTGACTCTTCATTTATCCCTTTGTAAACCAACATGAATAACCATAGTTAAAGAGGCAAATCATTTCCTGACATAAAACATATGGGTCAGGTCGTCAGAAAGTGTAAGATTCTGCCCTTGACGGGCCTTTAAAATTAATTTTCTAATTACTTTATATAACCTTAACACAATTATGACGGGACATCCCCTCAGCTCAGAAAACCAGAAAATACCGACTTAGGGCATACAGTTCCATTTTTATTGCTTGTTTTGTGTCATGTAACGTCCGGTACCAAAATGATGAAATATGAAGGTAATTGAAGTTGTTCTCAGAATATAGGAATGTCCCATTATGCATAAAAAACATATGAAATGACAAGGCCAATATGTCTATTATTTACTTCAATTACAAAATGGATCAAAATTTGAGTTATGCATGCACAGTAGACTGCCTCTTACATGATGATAAAAGTACCGGACGTTAAGTAACGTCCGGTACTTTTATCAGAATTATTTCACATAAGCTGCTCTCACATGGAGACAAACGCTGCTTGACACACGATTTTTTCGCCAAAGTAGGGGATAATAAAGGCCTTCATATGAGTAATAACAAAGCTTATGAAGCTTCATTTTTTCCATGTTTTATAACTGATTTAGATTTTGGTACCGGACGTTACAAATTACAGATTTCCATTTTCAAAGACACATAATGAAAAATTCTCACTCAGTAACATGTCCAAACCTCATTGAAATGATACCTATGATCATATACGATACAAAAAAATAACGTTGGGTTACTCCAGATGTTCTTTATTCAATACAGGACACTTGTAAAAAATACAAAAAGTCAAAAAAGAACAAATTCGACTGTTTTTTCACTTCGGCAAGTTATAAGTCTGAGAGTTTTTGCTGGATGACCACAAATTTACATCTTTCTGATAGCCCTAAGTGTTGTCTATCAAATAAGTCTATGTAAGACAAGATTGATTTGGAATTTCTTTCTCTAGAGCCATAAGAGGCCAAAATGACCCCAAAACACATCTACTGCTTTCTGGCGACCTGACCCATATAATAATTTCAATATTCAAACTAAGCTTATACCTGCATGTACTTAAAGCACCCTTATGTTACAGACCTCGCATATATAGATGGGTTGAAGAAACCATCTATTTCTTTGCAGCATATATATATATATAGACTATATTCAATAACAAAAACCTGTATTCCCATATACTGCTGCTGTAGTGCCTCTAATAAGGGCCACATTAGCACCCCAATGTAAGGCTTGTAATGTACTACACCCATAGGTTAACATCAACAGGGGGCAGACACTTGGCTCATGTACCTTTATCCTGATCACTTTCTCCTGTCGGATATAACAACCTAGGGCCCTGCCAAAACCCACAACGACGTTTCTAACGGCTCCTTAGGATGATTATACAGCCATATCCACATGAATACAAGCCCCAGTTTACACACAAGGCTAACTATAGTCAGCCATACCAGAGCCTTGCAACTTTCTGTGATAATACCCTCACCAAATACAGCCCTTCACTTTCCAAACATGTGCTATGTTAATGAGCGACTATGAGAGGCACATAATCCACTGACTGGGTGGGACAGGATTAGGATAATCCTATGGGGGGTTATTGTAGTAGGTATAGGCTAACAGGCAGGCACAAAACAAGGCGGAAAGCAGGGCCTGGCAGACATATTGGTTTTTCTACAAGCAGAAAGCATGCTTGCTTGAAGCAATACTTATGGAGTGTACAGAAACTATTGTCACTAAAACAGAGCTGTCCCTGACTACACCTCCCAACATATAGACATTTTTACATTTGAATCAGTCCAATGCCCCCCTCTCTTGGGAGTACGTCAGGCACAACTTTACTTTGGAGGGAGTCTGAGAAATCTGTATTGTGAAAGCTCATTCATAGGGATTGGATTCTTCCACCATGTAAAGTACAAGGGTGATTAACTGATATTGGATTTAGATATCATGTTTCCTTGATAATACATGTATTCAGAGGCCATTATATCAGAATACCATGTCTTTTAGCACAAATAGTGTTGTATGGCGTATAAGAAGTAGCACTATAGTAACCAAAGGGGTGAATGTACTAATGGTCTGACCAGCCTTGCACAGGGCCAGTATAGTTTACAAATGGGCTTAGCTACAATGAGCAGTTCCCAACAAGTGGTTGGCGAGCGCTGACTGTATAATACCCCCTTGTTAAACTCGACAGGACAAAAATGAAAATGTGCGTTTCAGTCTGTAGACACTTGGTTAAGACTTTCTGTTAAGGGTGGTGGGATTACAGTTTTTGAATGACTGCTCATCTTTACATGTACAACTATGTTTTCGATAAATTATTTGTTTAAATTGGCTTAGTACCGGTATCCTGTCTGCGCTGTTGCCCATACTGTCAAAGTTGTTGCTGAGAGATCCATATTTGTGTCATTAGTATAGATCTACAACCTGAAATAAGATTGAGCATTTAAAATTTGCACAGATAATCATGAGTAATTTTTTAAATCTCCATAGTCTCTATTGTTGTCTTGATTTTCTCTCTAAATATTTCTTTTCTCCATTTCTTTTTCTTTTCGTTCTCATTTCTTTTTCCTTTGCCCTTAACTTCCACCGAGTAACCCCTATGTGTTATTCAAATCTCGGTATCAAACAGAGGGGTCTATATGGGTATTGTATGTGGCACTCTGTTCAAAAGGATAATGATATATGGCCTATGAACACAGTAAAATGACCCCACTCTAAAGAGGTGATTTAAACTGGCGTTCTGAGATGTAAGCACCTCTAGCAGAACGGTGATTTTCCAGGGTGGTATATATCAAAGAAAGGTTTTCTAAAATGGAAAAAAGAAAACCAACTGAGAGGAAACATTTAGAAATATAAGAAATAGGGGGAAGCCAAGTAGACCCATAGGTCGAATCCCACATAGCGAAAAATGCCTGAAATATCTCTGCGATTTTGAATCTTTTGCATTTATGGGACCTTCCCAAATTTGCAAGGGATATAAGTACAACAGGGAATATAGAACACAAGCATTCTTTCATGATTTTAGGCCAGAAAATATATAATTCACAAAGGTATAAACATCAACAGAGGCAAAATACTCCAATGGGTGAAAGGATAAACGTAACAGTGTCCTTGTGTTCTATACACCTTGTTGTACTTATACCCCTTGCGAATTTGGGAAAGGTCCCATAAACGCAACATATTCAAATTCTCAGAGGTATTACAGGCATTTTTCGCCATGTGGGATTCGATCTTTATCAAAATGCTTGGCAAATCCTTGTGATCCGCGAATTTGCTAGTTAAAAAGAGGTCCCTTAATTACTCTAATGTCATTTCAGTCCTGCATCTAGTGGTCACTAATCATTACACAGGCATGACTGCCATACCAAACCCTATGTAATTACTACATTAAATGCAACAGAGCAGTCGTATATAGGGCATAACCTACGATCACCCACACTAATTTTGAGGCTTTTAAATCGTAGTGCATTTGTGCAGTCGTACCATCTTGAGAAATGCCCTCCTGGGGTCTCTGGGTTGAAGAATCATTAAAGGCCCACCATGTAAGAGTTAATACTGTATAAACACTGCAGAGACTTAACAAATCCTGAGGACAGCATAAAAAAACATTGATTGGTTTGTGTCGTTATTCAGTTATTTCTAATATAATTATTTCAGGTGTGGACTGCATTTCGACTCTGCAGATAAGTGGTGGATAAGATTTTCAAAGCTACGTCATGAATAAGAGTGGGATAATAGCGTATTTCGAGAAATATATATGTGTAGTCATTGCAGTCTTATTTGTAGTGATCTGATTCAGTCTGCTGGGAGTCCAACACAATTGACTTGCAATTCTAGCTGGAATCCAGTTAATTTTTCAGATTTCGCATGGTAATTTGTGACAGTAATATCACATGTGTGGGAGTGAACCAGGCATACATAGGGGCATGTATAACCCCCGCCACCAGATGGCGGTACATTCCTGCTATAACCGTTCAATAAAACTGACGATAACAGTGTCCTCAAATAATCAGGAAATCCACTGCGACTGGTCTATACAATATATTATATATATTTATTAAGTATGATGACTTTGGGACCGATCTTAGGTAGAATACTCTTATGAGAGCATGCCTCCACAGTAAGAACCAGATTGTTAGTGGAATTATCAATTGGCGTGCCTGTTGCATAATCTATTGAACACCCCTGCTACTCTCCCTTCATCTCTGTGTCAACATTGTGCGGTCCTGAAAGAACATGGCTAATTTGCATACCTACGTTCTTGATAGTTGTTGATTTCAAGTTGCTGTGCCCTATGATTAGGGCAGTAGGCTAAGAGGCCCCACACTAAGGAGTAATGTAAGACTATTCTGACTTGTTAGGCACACCTGAACTAGTGTGGCATCATTAGTGAGAGCAAAAGGGAGAGAGAAAAATACAGTACTACCTTAATAAATTACAGTTAATTCATAGAAAATGTCTTTGAATTGGAAGACACATATCAATAAAGCTTAATATTTTTTCAGCATGAATGCAGTAAATATGACCCCTTACAACATAGACCAACCCCACACACAACAACAATAAATAGTTAATAGCTGACCACCATGTATCAGACCTTTAAGAACTACCCCACACTGTCTCCCCCCACATGTATCGTCCATCGAGCCTGTGATATATTATAGTCAGCCGGGTTCAAAAAAGGCCCCAGGAGGTCTGTTCACCGCCTTACCAGCTTACGCTTGTTTATGCCTGTGTTATTCCTGTAGCCTGTCTTTATAATACTAATTAATCCCCAGTTGAGCATAATATCATTAATAGATTTATTGAAACCTTGACTAGTGAACCTTCCTTGGGAAAATGATTTTCTTTTCTTTTACTGGGAAAAATGATTTTCTTTTCTTTTTCATTTTGACTAAGCTTCACTTCGGTATTCCACAGACAGAGTCTGGGTGAACATGAACAGAAAGATCGATGTGGACATCAAATGAAAGTTCCCACCTTACATGGAGGGAATCTCTCCGTTAGATCAGACTCAAGATCCTATCTCCGTGAGCTATATGTCCTATGTGTCCGGTTTGTATTGAGGATTGTTGCCTATATAGGTCCATGTGCCAATGTATTTGCTTTTCCAGAGGTGTCACTTTGTACTGGCACTGACTTCCTTGCCAGGAATCTCAGCAACAGATCAATGATTTCCACAACCAGCACAACTGTGATATCAGACCACAAATTTAGAGTGCCTCCAAGCTGTGAAAATAGATTACTGAGTGTTGTTTTCTGTGTCGAAGTATAATGGGTATAGTAAATATCGCTCAAGTATAATAAAACATGAGCAAAATTGTCTTTAATTGTCTTAGACAATAGCAGTTTCTCCAAGTCTGAGATATTTTGAGAACCTGAAACCATGCCTCTTGCAATATCTTCATACTTCCTATACTTCTCAAACAAGATTGGATCATTCTTATTACATTCATGTAGAAGGAAGCAATTTCTGATGGCAGAGGCTACATAGTAGTTCCCGTCCTCATGATATATTTTATTACCTTACAAGATAAATTGCAGTTTTGTGTACATTTACGCAATGCAGGTGTTACTATAGACTCAATACACTTCATATTCTTGTATAAGTCATGGACAGACTGATTGATGCTAATGCAGTACTCATGCTTGGGGTCCCCATCTTCTGGATTATGAAGCATGGACAAATCAGTACAATTGCACATTTCTTCACAAAAGGCCAAACTACATCTGCTCATACATGTTGCAAAGCTGTAGTCATAAGGTCGAATCCCACATGGCGAAAAATAGCTGAAATATCTCTGCGATTTTGAATCTGTTGCGATTTTGGGGCCTACCCAAAATTCGCAAGGTTATAACTACAGTGGGTTGTATAGAACACAAGCACTCCTTTGCGATTTTAGGCCAAAAAATACATAATGCAAACATTAACAAAGGCAAAATACTCCCAAGAGTACAGGGATAAACGTAACAGTGCCCTTGTGTTCTAAACACCCCACTGTAGCTGTATCCTTGCGAATTTGGGGTAGGCCCCAAAATCGCAACAGATTCAAAATCGCAGAGATATTTCAGCCATTTTTCGCCATGTGGGATTCGACCTATAGGGCCTCTGTTGAAATTGATATTCTTCATTTTGAACTGCATTTGTACAAGCCCTGTCTGAGAAGGGTAATGAAAGTTGATCTGTTAGGGAAATCTTCATATAGAGTGTAGTAGCCTGTCCAGGGCCAGCTAATGATACTCCACCATACAATTTGGGTATAGTGTATGGGTTTAAGGCAAAAACGGCAACACCAGACTCTGACTGGGGATATAGCAATGGCTCAAACTCAGTGTTTATATTGTCTGGTGAACTGTCCAGATGAAGGGTAAAGGTGTATCCAATGATTAGTCCACCATGTGATCGTGTTTCATAAGCTGTGCATGCATCGAAATCAGGATGAATGTACATGTAGCTTGTTGTTAAGTCATGACAAGGATGTGACACTCTACCTAAGCCTGAATCCTCCTGGACTTGGCAGATTAATATAACGTGTTGGTTTCCAATTTTTGATATGGCATCTCTTCCCACATACTGGTAATATTCTCGGTTTGACATGAGTTTTAGTTTCATAGAGTCAGTAAAATTTGTAATTTGTGAAGTACAGCCTTTGCGTGAAGTCAACTCATGAACTTCCTTGTAGTAATCACTGGGAAGTGGCATTCCATGCTCATTGAACACTGATTTATTGCTGCCAAATTTGTTTAGGTTACAGATGGCGATGGTGGGAAATGGAACAGTCCCATTGGGATCAGCATGGTCTATCACTTTCTCCTCAACGTTAGTCACTTTGGGATAATCCAAGTAGGATGCTACATTGGAGTATGCTGAGAAAATACATATGTGACATGTACTGGGAATAGGGACCCTAATGTTCCCTGCGCTAAGGGCCTTTTTCGCAGATCCTGTCACATATGGTCTTACAAAATAATGAAGGCAAATGCCCAGAGAAGCTGGTGACACAGGTTGTGAGAAGACAATATCCTTGGAAGTCCCTTAAGGGATGAGCTCTTCAAAGCATGTCTGACATCCTCTCGATAACTTCCATTTTTGCCAGGTTTCAAATTCTTCGCATCCATGTCTTTCATTGTGTCTACAAATAGTTAAGTAATGAAGGAATACAGAAGTGATTCAGTGCAGTAAAACTGCAGATCTAATTGCTCTGACATTACACTTCAAACCTTGTCATTCAAAATCTTTCTCTTAGTCAATTGATATAGACTGGTTACTCAAATATGATGCACTACGGGTATGCTCCAGAAAACTATGCACCGACTCGAAGGTGAAACTGAAATCACAACATCCAATACGGGAAATCTACCGTAAAAGCCCCATTGTCCGGGGAATTGCTCTCTGGAACAGGTGCACTGTAGATCAAAAACACATGGACACTCTTGAAGAAGTCCTAGCATCACTCACCGATGCTGAGCTTATCCAATAGTTTGTCAATTAGCTTCAATTATCAATGTATAATTCAACTGTCACCATAAGGCCCTGAAGTGTAGGTTTGTCTGCCCTGTATTTATCGGCTCAGAACAGTCTGTCCTTGTGTGTGTTATTTGTAAGGGCTACCATTGGAGGAGAGCCTCTATGTTATAAATGAAGCCAATAAAATCTATCAATAAAAACAACATCCTCAAAATACAAAAGCGTAATATTTACCGCACCACTGCCTTCACGTCCAGCAAGGCTTTTCAATGTAGGTTTATGCCTGCCAAAAGGTAGAATTACACAGGTGTATCAGGGTAGGTAGTATAACATAGCCAGACAACTGTAGTGGTACTAATGTATTCTCCTCTCAGTATGCAGCACACTTGTACAGGTAGGTCTGTCTGGTATGGTGTTTCAGCATGAATATGACATGAACAATTTACAAATGCAGCACACAGAATTCCGTACTAGGCAGCATTGAGCATGGAGGTTCATTCAAAACTGTGGTAAATTAGCAATGTTTTGAATTAACCTCCTGCTCCCAACTGTCCCATACTACTAGTCAGCATTGAAAGTTAGTCAATGTACTCAAAATGGGCCGCTGATCGAGAGAACTGAGGGGGGGGGGGGCTGGAAACAGACAGAGGAAGATGTAGAGATTTCCCCGGTGAGATTTCAGGAGAAGGAGACCGAGACAAGAATAATGAAATATGGAAAAAGAGACATATTCGGTATGTCTATCTTTCCACTAAAAATAATATTCACACATAGTCGTAACCTGTCTTTATTCCACCTTCTGCTCGTGATCATGGCTTGCACGGTTTAATACCATTTATCTAGTGATGGATAACATGCCCATATGCCAAAAAATCGTTCATGGTACCTCGGTTAGCATTATGTGCCTCTAGCCTGTGTCACTTTGTAAATGCTGCAAAATAAATCAAAGATGGATGGTCCGTTGGTCAGAACGTTCAATATTTCTGAATTATTCATCCTGAAGCTTTCATTCTGATTTCAATGATAGTGGAGGGTCAACATTTCCTACATTAAAGGAGTATCTATCCCTGTAATACTGAATATCAAAATGTAAAACCCCCGGGTAAAACCAGAATGCATAGACTAATAAGCAAGGGAAACATGCCGATAGGCGGTCAGACAGGTATGCATAGATATAGGAGCAGTGAGATATGACATATAGGGGAAGGTTGCCTAATTTGGACCGGCTCCTGAATTGGACCACCCTTATTTCCCCTAATGGCAGTAATAGGAATAGGTTCCAATTTTGCCATTTTTTAGTCAATATTACTAAAGTTCCTAATAACTTCCAAAAATGTAATTTTTCTGTAATTTTGTGCACATTTTTCATGAAAAATGGTTTTTGGACCTCTTGATCTCACTGCTTACTTAAGCCCTTCTGGTTGCTAGGCAACATTTTCTTGTTCAAAATCCTTTCAGATTTTTAGATGTCATATTATACTTTTAGACTAAAATGAAATTTCATAAAAACCATTGTTATGTTTTAGAAAACAAACTATCAATGAGTAGGATGAAAAGTTGCCTAAATTGGACGAGCTTGAGTTGCCTAAATTGGACCATAGTTGTAATATTGGATCCGATTTAGTTGCCTAAATAGGACCACCCGGTGGGGCCTAGGCCTAGTTTTCTAAATTGGATCAATGTGTAACCATTTTCTTACTCCAGTACAGAGAAAATTCACATGATATTGATAGAAATACTAAGAGAACATCTGATATCATATATCAAAATTTCCCTAGTTTTATATACTTTTCAATATAATGAAAGAATAAGGAAATACAGAGGTTAACAGGGATGTAATGGTCAGGAGACAGGAACGTGGGTAAAAAGAGTTATTAAAGAAAGAATAAGAGCGAGGAAGAAAGGGCGCCTAGGAAGCTAGACAGGAAGACAGGCAAACAGGTAAGTACGGAGCCCTGGAAAAGAAAACTGTTTTTTACCTACTTTTTTCTAGAGTTTTTATTTCCGCAAGTTCTATTTTCGTTCCCGCAAGTTCTATTTTCGTTTCCACAAGTTCTATTTTCATTTCCGCAAGTTCTATTTTCATTTCCGCACGTTTTGTTTTCGTTTCCGCAAGTTTTATTTTCGTTTGCGCAACTTCTTATTTTCGTTTCCGCAAGTTATATTTCGTTTCTGCAAGTAAACATTTCGTTTCCGCAACTTTATGTTTTGTGTTAATTTTTTTGCCCCACTTAGCTTTGTCACAGCTCTTTGATTCAAAAAGCATCAGAGAGCCCTTGATCTATAGTTTCTGACTGACCCTATTTCATCATGATATCAAAAGTGGATAATTTTAAGAAAAGGCTCTTGAAGATTTTTGGATAATTTTAAGAAAAGGCTCTTGAAGATTTTTTTGAAAAATTGCCAAAAATTGACCCCCTCCTAGAAAATTTTCTTCTCATGATTTCTATCGGAAATCACTTGGGTCACATAGATGAAGAACATAGCTGTCCAAATCCTTTTAAATTATGGATCTATCACAATTCTAAGTGACAAAAGAAAATTATCTCCTGACTGCCACTTTATGAGTTCGGGGCTAAATTAGCTTTATATTTCTATCAGAATGACCAATCCAAGATAATTTTTTTCCCCAACTTAGCTATGTCACAGCTCTTTGATTTAAAAAGCATCAGAAACCCTTTCATATGTAGTTTCTGACTGACCTTATTTCATCATGATATCAGAAGTGGTTATTTTTGAGAAAAGGCTCCGATTTTGAAGATTTTTCTGAAAAATTGTCAAAAATTTCCCCCATCCTAAAAATTTTTAATCTTCTGATTTCCATCGGAAATCACTTGGGTCACTTGGATGAAGAACATAGCTATCCAAATCCTTTTGAATCATGGATCTATCACAATTCTAAGTGACAAAAGAAAATTATCTCCTGACTGCTACTTTATGAGTTCGGGGCTGAATTAGCATTATATTTCTATCAGAATGACCAATCCAAGATAATTTTTTTCCCAAACTTAGCTATATCACAGCTCTTTGATTTAAAAGGCATCAGAAAGCCTTTGATTTGTAGTTTCTGACTGATCTTATTTCATCATGATATCAGAAGTGGTTATTTTTGAGAAAAGGCTCTGATTTTGAAGATTTTTTTTAGAAAAATTGCCAAAAATTGCCCCCTCCTAGAAAATTTTCTTCTTCTGATTTCTATCGGAAATCACTTGGGTCACTTAGATGAAGAAAATAGCTATCCAAATCCTTTTGAATCATGGATCTATGAAAATTTTAAGGGACAGAAGAAAATTATCTCCTAAGGGCCAGTGACTGCAAGATTTTGTAGGAGACTTCCATAGTTACCCACCAGGGGGCAGCACACTCATTTCTCTCTCTTTTACAGATATACTGTTTTCATTGCATAGATAACCTATCTGTGCATTACCATAATGGTTAATTATAGTTATAGCTACAAAATTTACATATTATTTGTAAGAATAAGTTATGAATAAATAAAATATAAGATGTTTAACATGCTGGCTCTGTGCTGCCACCTAGTGACACATAAGGATTTCCATTGCCATCTAGTGGCAGATGGTGAAAACACACCCATGGCACAGCTCTCCCAAAGAAGGCCTTTCTTTCATATCCAGTGTTTCAGGTCCATGGTGTAATGGATGGCGATTCTGTCTATTACCACAGCGGCCAGGGTTCAGGCCCTCGTAGGACCTGAACGGTTTTAAACAGAAATGTAAGGAGAAGTTGACTTTGTATACTTCTCATGCATTTATTAACATGTCCAAAATCCAACCAAATGCCACTTGGACTAGAAATAAAGTACTCATAGTAGGGTTATGGCTGGATAATGCACGGGCTTTATGACCTAAAAAGAATGATCCAAGCCAAAATCGTGAGATAAGACATGATAATGAGATGGCAGTTTCGTTTATTCAATATGGTTCACTGAGTGGGAATACAGACTGTGTGCACAAAGCAAATACTCAAAAAAACTTCTCTATTTGTTATGGTTAGTCGGCGTTATTGGAAATGGAATTTCTAATTATTTCTGTACCTTATGGAACATGTCAAATGATACTGATGATGGAAAGTCTTCATCATGTGGGGTGTTTGTCAATGTAAAAATAGGATGCTCTGTCACACCCCAGCAGTTAGCACTATAGTACATTGTAATGCATTTTATACATTAATATTGATAATCAAAACTCAGTGAAAAAATGCAAAAAAAGAAGTCCTTGATAATACTATTATTTGTGCGACACTCGAATAAGATTTATTCTTTTTTTTCTTTTCCATTCTCAGAATGTATGGAAATACAATTCAAGACTACTGTAATGGTTCGGATTAAGGTCTCGAAGTGAAAACCAGACGAGGTATCTCGGGTTAGTGCAACCGGCACGTATTTATTATGGTATATGTTTTACATCCACCTCGAAGTGTACTGCTTAGCTATGTGCAAGCTCAGGTAAAGGTGGTCCGACTTCGTTGGCAGGCAGAGCCAGACTAACGCCTTCCCCGGCCCCAGATAGGGGCTGGAGCGAGGCGAACAGTGCTGCCACCACCTCGCAGAGACCAGTGGTCGAGGAGACCTCTAGTGACTACCGGTGATGGGCGCACCGCTCGAAACGCCCTCTCGAGGGAGACGCTCACACTATATCACGATCTACGAGCCCCTACACTACCATATAGAGAGTAAGCGATATTTAGATGGTCTACAGGGGAAAGGATAAGTTACCTCCTTAGGGTCGATACACTATTGCCTACATTAGCAAGGTCGCTGTATTAGAGAAAATGATTTATTTTCATCATACATTTTGTAGTATTTAATTAGAGAGGCGACCGCATTAAGGAAATGGTACTTGAGAGTCCTTTTAAACAATTTCTACATCATGATACCTACAGAAATAATATAAATAATCATGACTAGGCCTACTATGTTAGGGAAAAGTTGCCTAATTTGGACCGGCTCCTAAATTGGACCAACCTTGTTTCCTCTATTGGCAGTAATAGGAATAGGTTCCAATGCTGCCAAGTTTTAGTCAATATCACTAAAGCTCCAAATAAATTCCAAAAACATAATTTTCTGTATAATTTTCTGGACATTTTCTGTGAAAAATGTTTTTGGACATCTTGATCTTATTTGCATAGATGTTTACTTTAGCCCTCCTGGTTGCTAGGCAACAATTGTTTTATCAAAATCTTTTCAGAATTTTAGATGTCATATTACACTTTTAGACTAAAATCAAATGTGATGAAAACCATTGTCATGATTTAGAAAACAAACCATCAATTGGAAAGATGAAAAATTGCCTTAAGTGGACCATTGTTGTAATATTGGATCCAATTTAGTTTCCTAAATTGGACCAATAAATTGGACTTGTTTTCAAAATTGGACCAAGTGTAATCTTTTTCTTACTTCAGTATGGAGCAAATTCACATGATATTGACGGAAATAACAAAAGGATATAATGTCATATATCAAGAGTTCCAGAGTTTTATATATTTTTCAATATAAGAAAAGTATAAGGAAATAGAGAACAATGATGCACAATTAGGATACCAACTGGTCCAATTTTGCACCTGGTTGCCTAAATTGGGCTTTGATTTTTAATTGCACACCCTGACTAGAGAAATTCAAATTCCCGGATTTGTTTGCTATCACCAAAAAGCTATAAGGTATACACACAAAGTGTATAAATTTTACATTCAAGTCCATTGAAATAATTCCTGGACAGAAAAAAACTCCATTTTGTACATGCAACTGACATTCCACGTAGAGAATACTTCAGCCCAGCTATTAAACAGACAGACTTATATAGGTCGCAGTCCTGTTGAGCTACACGGTTCCCCATGTAGGCATGGACCTTGATCATCCTGCTGATGTTTGATATCAGTATCTTGGTCTCCTTTGGAATAATCCACAATCGTGTCCACCATAATAGCGTTATAAATTGACGTCCAAATTTAACATTGGTAGCTAGAGGCTATATCCCTCCTATGAGGTTCCACCCGAAATTGATGTAGCCTGGCAATTTATGATTTTCTAATTTGTCATGATTGTTCTTCCTATTGTGAACCATAGCCAATCTTACTTCAAATCAAACACCCATGGAATATGGCTATTGCACACGTGGAATGTTTTATCCTTCTTTTCAGAAAATATGTTAAGCGTTCACTGTGTCCATTTTGCATTGAGACTGATCTATTCCAGCCATCTTTACCTGTTCAGTTTTGTTTTCAGTTATAGCTGTGCCTTTCTCTGCTGCCTCTGGCACTTCAGTTCCTGTCATCCTTGCTAAAATTCTCAAAAATAAATCAATGACTTCAACCATGAAAACAACTGTGATTCCAGACCACAAGTTCAGAGAGCCTCCAAGTTGGGACAAGAAAGCATCAGGAGATGTCTTTGGCTCTGATTCGTAATGAGTGTAATAATGATCTTTGAGGTAAATTGAAACAAGAGCAAAATTATCTTCAATCGCCCTAGACACTAGAAGCCTCTCTAGGTCTGAGACATTTTGAGCTCCAGCAGCCATGGCCTTTGCTACGCCCTCATATTCTCTATATTTCTCAAATAGAATCGGATCATTCTGTATCATCTTCTTATAGAAGGAGCCTACCTGTGATGGTAATGGCCACTTGGACGCGGTTGTTGATAAGTCGTACTTTATACTCTTGCAAGGTACCTTGCATCTCTGTTCACATTTTTCAGATACTGTCTCCCTTGCTAACTCAGCGCAGTACATGTTATTGTACAGCTCATAGGGAGGCTGGCTAATAGACCCACAATACTTAGACCTTTGGATTCCATCGTCAGGACTGCGCAGCAAAAAAAGATCACTGCAGTTACACATCTCTTCAACAAGAGCCATACTACATCTCCCTATGCATGTTTCATAATCATAGTTATACACTCGTCCTTGGAATTGAAATTGTCCATGTTCCTCTGTATCGATACATTCCCTATATGAATATGGTATTGAAAGTCGATCTGTTCTGGTTATTTTCACACAGTGGGTAGTGGCCTGTCCAGGCCCGGCTAATGCTACTCCATCATGCATTGCTGGGACTCCGTATGGATCTAAAGCAGTAATGATAACACCTGAATGTGGCTGAGGAAATAGCAGTGGTTCAAATTCTGTATTGACATTGTCTTTCAAACTATCCAGGTGTAAAGTGAAGGTGTAGCCAACAACCGTTATGTCCTGTGATAGTAACTCATAGGCTCTACAGATCCCAAAATGAGGATGGAAGAATCTATAGCTTGTTGTCACGTTCTGACAAGGATATGACACAAAGCCTGAGCCTATGTCTACTAGTGCTTGACATAGCAACACTAGGTGATGGTCCCCAATCTTCCAAATGGCATCTTTTCCCACATATTGAAAATAACCGCGATTTGTCATAAGCTTCTGTTTAATAGATCCTGTAAAAACTTCAACCTCTGGTGTACAGCCTTCACATTCGGTGAGGTCATGGACACGATTGTAGTAATCTGCAGGAAGTGGGATTCCAAACTCTTCAAATACTGAGGAATTGCTGCCAAATTGGTTCAAGTCACACAAAGTAACTGTTGGGAAGGGGACAGTCCCATTTGGATCTCTGCGATTAACGATTTTTTGCTCAACAGAAGTCACCTTAGGATACTTAAGGTAGGCTGTGACATTCAAGTACACCGTTTGAATGCAGATTCCGAAGAAAATTAAAAAGGCCATGGTCCAAAGGATACGGTGGAGCACATTAGGAGCGGTGAATATCTTTGGCAGTCCCTTAAGTGATGAGGTCTTCATAGCTTTAGTAACATCCTCTCTATACCCTGCCATTTTGTTTGGTTACAGGTGTGTAGCAACCACTTCTAAAATGTCTGAAAATGTAAAAGTGATCTATATTAGACAATTTAGAAGCCAATGGTTTATGCTTCCTTTTAAAGGTAGGCTATGTTAAGTTGAGTTGAAAAAGCTTATTTGCAACAGGAGAATTCACAACGTGTATGCTTTTCATAATTGTATGCTTTTCATAAGGAAAACCCAAAATGTGAATCATAGGACTACACAGGGTAAAATATTATTGCAAATTGTATCGGAAGACACAGGACCTATAACAGTATGGTAGGCAGTAAAGTAGGCGATAATTAATCATCATAGACAGTTGTCGGTAATAACAAATCCTATCTGTGGATCAACACGGTAAAAGGTACGCCCGCGAGGGGGTGCATGGGCATACCTTTTTCGGCGTTGATCCACAAATTTAATTTCTGTTTCAAGGCTGCATGGTGAGCATCAAAAACTAAGTTGCTCCACAGAGTCTAGAGTCTGTCCCCTGCAGGCTGTTCCACAATATTTTCTGGATCCCTTGAGGACGTGTGAGGCCTGATAGATTAAACCTAGGAGGGATCTGTAGACATAAATGAGGGCTCTATCAGAGTTACAACTTGTCTTATCTAAAACTTACTCTCATTGGCTTGTTGGTGATAACGCCATTCACATTATATTTTTTTTAAATGAACCTTTAAGTACTGCACTGGCCCCGGCGCGTGTGCCTCGAGCATTGTCGGTATGGACATAATTGAGGGCATATTGGGTGATCTCGACCAAATCATTCATTTAATGACACTAAAATATTTCTTCATCATTTTCTTAGAATCCGTTGTAAGCTATGTTGCATTTATGGCCCTACGGTTATCAAGACAATGTTGTAGAGGTAATTAGGTTGCTCAAAATATCACAGACTACAATGTTGAACCCTTCTTATTATGCCAATATTATTAGTGTTTTACCCATCATGCAATGATTTAAAGATGGGATCTAGTCAACTTTCGCTGTATTTCTTTTTCATCCCAATCAAAGAGCCACAACCTTGATGGTATGCATGAAACTATCAAATCACTCTTACGTGCTAGCAAGTTATCCACGGGAAGTTATATATCTTTTCAGATGTTAAGTAGAATGAAATTTTAAAAATTGAATCGATTTCATCAAACTCCTTCCAAAACTAACCTTTCATTTACTTCTTTTACTCGAATGCTGAGGTAGGTAGCTATAGAATTAGTAGCTTATTAACTACTAAGACTAAATGTGGTTTCTGTGTGTGGTTTTCATATTTCAATTACTAATGGCTGTTACAAAATACAACCATGGAAGTCTCGAACCACTTTCAAACCCCAAAGAACAATTTGGAGGGATTCTAAAGACTTAAATTGAAAGGGAGCGATTAAACTTTATAGTTTCCGAGAGCAACTTTATTACACAGTGCAGCAAGAATGATACTTATATATAGCAAATAGATAAATACCTCACGAAAGCCCTTGTTCTTCGTGGTCATGACACACCGCATTCTACATTGTCCTCACAAATCTATATACCTAGGCGTGTCTTGATGTATGGGTAATTCTAATTACGATGGGTGAATGAAGGAATGAAGGTGGTAGTCCACTGCATGAAGGATGTGCAGGCGTTAGTCAGGAGCGTGTTGCTCCTATGGTAAAAAGAGCTGTCAGTAGGTACCCTCTTTTTAAAAGAAGTCAGGCTCTGCGTTACCATTCAACTTGCACTCACTACATTAGTCTGAAAAGTCACCTGCCTTGTTTAAAACAGAGAGAGCTGCACTATCAGGTACCTACTCATGTCACACACTCTATAGTATATTATACTTACTGACTTCTCCCAACTAGGTGCCTACTCAAATCCCCTTTTTGAGCACCATACTTGAATGTCCACTTGTGAGCAACAAAAGGGACAAGTCATAGCTACATGAAAAGAAAGGACTGCGAACAAGGGCATTTTTAGCCAGCTCTTCCTTTTACTATAGGAGCAACACCCTCCAGACTGGTCAAAGCCCGCAGCATTTTAATCCAAGTCTACAGCACATGGTATGTCCACTGCTTATATGCAGGACCACTGACGTGATTCTGCTGGTCGCCTTTGTCATTACCTCCATTTACGATTTGATATTCTGTTTTGAATATGCCCGTATACAGAATTACCTCATGCTGTGCCTCGTTGAATTGGTTCTGTTGCTTCCTTTAGATCCTATGGTTTTGGATGACTATTTTAAAATACATGTAGATTTGCCGAAATGTTGATCACTCTTCACACCATGAACTCCATTCATACGAGATTACCACGGCTCATTTGTTTATAGTTGATGATCTGAAGTTTCAATGCATTAATGACGACTTGGAGGTCTTACAAGTAAAATCCCATCCTGACCACTTTCCTCCATAATCCCCACTCTATTTTTTATGGTAGAATTCTTAGAATACAAAAAGAATTAATAAGGAAAGTAATGCAATCATGTGATCTAAGATATTTTGATTCGGACATGGTATTGTACTATACCTCATCTTATACAGCCAGTAGGTTGAGGGGGTCAGACGGCAGGAGATGAGAAGGATTCGGTGGTGCGGCAGGTTTAATTTTAGTATAGCCACGAGAAAACATCAGATTCTGTGTACCGAACGATCTACTGTTAAGATGTCTATGTTAAATATACTTTTCAAAACCACATCTAAGAGGCTTAAACTAGGACATGTGCATATGGACATATGATGTATGATAGTATGTCGTCTTATATTTCAGATACACCAGTAAAACCAGTCCCAGGTGACGCCTGTTAGATTCATTTTATTTGCAAAGGCTTATTATATAGCAGTCTCACTCTCTAGGACCTTCTGATAGGTAAGGTTGGTGTGAAAGCAGTAATGAGATTTATCAAATGTAAGCCTTGGAACATGAACAAATAAAAAGCATAAAAATAAACTGCTATTTACATCTTTTCTCATACCTGACAAAGAGAGTGAAATGTTTTGCCTAGAAAGTAGATTTATTCCTCTGAATGATAATGTCCATAATGCTAGTTTCCATTGTATAAATAGGCCTACCTATTATAATCATGAATCAGATAGTGTTAACCTTCTTCCCCTAAACATCTACTAAATGCCAAAATACAACATTGCACATATCCCAGTTTTCATGTATTTTGGACCATAATATGTTTGTTATGACACTTCTGCCGTGGGTGATTTGTCCTCTGTATCATTCTCCTTCTCCTTGACCTGGCCATCATCATCTGCCTTGTTCTTGGCCCACGACTGTTCCTTATCAGTTATTGTTAAACAAAATACCAATGCCCCAACTGCATAAACTGCAGCTGTTATACAGAAAACCGTCCTCCATTTCAGGGGGTCACCCTGTGGAAAAACATTCATAATTCTGTATGAGGTCCTTTGGGTATATCACAGACAGACACGGAGGTTCATGAGAATTATGAATTAAAGTTTTGATGTTTTTGTTGGTTTGTACCAAGTCATGAATTGAGTCGACATGAACCGTCATTCTCGAGAATGGAATGTGTTTGAATGAGAGAAATGTGGGGAAAGTGCCATTGCATGAAACAGACAGGGATGATCCACAAGCATCATCAGTAGACAATCATCATTGTTCTCTCACTGGGATCAAAAGTCACGTCTTTAGTAGTTCACATCTATTATTATTCTTATAAATTGGAACTCTCCAGTTTTTCTAGCAATCGAGAGAAATGACAAGAGAATGTCTCAATTACTGTGAACATGCTAATTATGGATGTCTTATGTTCACTGGAACACTAAATTTGAATATGGTATAGGCCCTTACATACTTTGATTATTTTTATTTATCTAGACCTACACAATAATATAGACCTATACAGTATGATATATTATATCATACTGTGTAGGTCTATATTTTTGATATCCTAAGTCCTTGGTATATTCATGGAGGTCTCTTCCAGCCCCTGGTATCTCTCATGACCATTGGGTAACCACGAAACGATCTTACGATTTCAGCATAATAGGCCTATTGTTCTACAATTCATTATTGGATGCTTCAGATACTTACAGAGTTTCCAGTTAATTTGGCAACGACTAACGGTGACACAAAACCAAACAGATTACCAATACCATTGATCACACCCATTATGGAACCTGGGGAGACCAAAGTAATCCATTTTGTTGCGTGATACACTCTAACAGAAGGCATACATAGCACAATGACATTTTTACTGACGAGCCTTTAGATACTTTATTGATTAAGCTCCACACTTACTCAAGTCAATACATAAATAAAATGGTCTGCCTCATAATCTGAAAGGATAATTTACTTATTAAAGAATTTAAAACAATTTTTACTCACCGGAATAAAGCGGAGCGATATCAAAGATAGCAGTGATGGGTCCGACCTGGAGGAAAGTGTTAGCAAGAGTACTGAGGACCAGCAGACATACTGCTGCCACCTTGTTACAACCCACGAAACCAATTAGCAGTAGAAACACGCCAGGTAGCAGCTCACCTTAGTGGGGGAATGCCTAATTTAGTATCTCACAATGGTAAAGTTGAAATCAATTTTAACAACGGGTTGATTTGCGTTGATGAGCTTCGACTTTGCATTAACATATACAGTGATGACAGAAATAGGTGCAGTGGTACTTTGGACAGCCCCTTGACAGTATTATCCTGACATCAACAATGATTCAATATTGCCATTTCAATTTTGTCAACCATTGCACATTCCATCATCAGATATTATTCTGATAATAGTTATACAAATCAATATTCAGAATATTGTTTTTAATTCAACATTGTTTAAACATGGCTTTTCCCCTTTGAAATCACCACTATCACACTAACTATAAATGTATTGTTGTTATGAAACAATATCATATGAATGATGAATCAACACAGCATATCTGTTAACCCTTTCCATCCCTGGGTTTTCCTAATACAGTGTTATAGTACTGCATATGTGCAGTAAAGGGAGTTTAAGGGTTAAAGTAGAACTGATGTGTGGATGTTGAATCATTTGGACCATTTGATTATGCTGTGTAAACGTTTTAGAATTTAACCATATTTAAGCCTTGCCTTAACCTTTAATATTCAAACTTTATATATTATATCAACATTTATTTATCTCAAGTGTATCCACTGGGATTACAAAGCCTAATTATAAAATGGTAAATATAAAAATGGTTAATTCAGTTTTTGTTACTTTAAATTCGTTTTGAACCTCAATCTACTGATTTCTGTGTACCTTTATCCATTATTTCTCACAAAAAAAAACACTCTCTTGTATTAACGGGACCTATCAGAGATAATTATTTACCTATAATACCAGCGAGACGGCGGATATTGGCAGCACTGAGAAGGCCTTTCCTGCGTAACACATCCGACAGTATTCCAACTCCAATGAGTACAGGCACAGGAAGAAGGCTAGGTAATGCATTAACTACGCCATCCTGTACGGTTTCAAAGAGATGAACATGTATAAGATCATAAGAAGATGAACGCAGGCCAATGTTGTCTTTATGGCGTTCATGGCGATAGATCAAGAACCTTTATTTTCTATATTACTTTTCTCTTTCCTCTGCATTAGTCACGAGGCCAGCCCTTTCCGACAGGAATAAACAGGAGTCATTCATAGGAACACTGATCAGTGCTGTGATCTCCCCATTCTGAAAGGAACATCCTGTTCAAAGTAAAGAATCCATGATGTACATTCATTGTACACTTACTTCAGCTTGGAATTGATATCTATACAACATAATGGACACCAACTGAGTAAACAGTCACAGCAGACAGCATCCGCTTCACTTAGATCGAACAAAGTATACGATGACTTTAATTTGTCTTTGTTACAAAATAATGACAAACCTGAGAAATATCAAAGTGTAGCACTCGCTTCATGAACAGTGGCATGCAGCTTGATGTGACATAAAAACCGAATGTGTCCGTACAGCTGATGGTGAGGATACCCCATATGGGCACACATAGTAGAATTGAAGGCCAGGGCGGGTTGATATACTGAATGTAGAAGAAAAAAAAACAGTGTGTAAATAACCAGCACTTAAAGCAGACAGGCAATCTGATAAATTGGATGTCCAAATAGAGTTGGACAGCTATAGGTCATGGGTTCCTATTCTATCAAATGAATGCCACTCACATTCCCGGTATTTTTTTTATGTATACGTAGTACTCAATCAGATTAAGTACATTTTATGTAGCTTAACAATCTCGTATAAAGAATCTTTCCCTGTAGGTCGAATCCCACATCCCTCTTGCGATTTTGGGACCTACCCCAATTCGCAAGGATATAACTACGCTAGGGTGTATAGAACACAAAGACACCGTTGCGTTTTGTCATGTACTCCTTGGGGTATTTTGCTTTTGTTGAAGTTTATATCTCTGTGTATTATGTATTCCCTGGCCTAAAATCGCAAAAAAGTGCTTGTAGGATGCATTTCCTTTTGAAATAAGCTTAATAAACTATGGCTATACTATCCACTGACATTAAGATACTCAGCACTACCCATCCCATAAAAAAGGTATCTATAGTCCCACAGGGCTGCTCATTTCCTTATGTGAGAACTATAAGCTTCTGCTTTAGGAGATAGCCTGGATCATTAATCTACCTTGTATAGAATCATGCGCTGTTTAATCAGACGAATAGGTTCACCAGACGAAAACGCTATTGTCCTTATACTACTTTCGCTGGCCATGGCCAAAGTTGGGGACATTGCTTTGAATTTGAAAACGGATTTAAGAACTTATATAACCAACAAAGCAGATAAGTATTTTCCGGTCTTATCCACGAGTGTAGAATCGCACATGGTATTTACAAATACATCGTACGAGGGGCCTTTAAACGAATTTGGGTCCAGTACAGAAATCCGTGCTACTGCCATTGGGTCCACTCATATCCAGAGGATTATAAACGCTGCCTACCTACCTTAACAGTGGCTAAACCGTCTGTTTCCTGGAGAATATAGTTTTGTTCTGCAGTAGAGATTCGTGGGTGAACAGTCGGTGAATCGTACACCAGTAGTAACCAGCATATGGACCACACCATGCCAAGTAAACCTAAAGATCAAGAACAAATAAAAGGAGTATGTCATAAATGCATTCTATGTGAGCGTGTTCATGAGTGGCTGCTTCATTTTCTGTTCGATTTGAATGAAATGATTGCGTGATACTGTAGATGAAAGGTCGACCTCCTTCGCAGGAGCAAAAGCTCAAATGCCACTTGGCGAAAAATTATTCAAACATCTCTGCAATTTTGAATCTGTTGCGGTTGTGGGACCTTCTCCAAATTAGCAATGCATATAAATACACTAGGGTGTATAGAACACAAGGAAACTGTTGTGTTTTTCTTATGTACTCTTTGAGATATTTTGCCTTTGTTGATGTTTATATCTCTGTACATTATATTTTTCTGGCCTAAAATCGTAAAGATTGCTTGTGTTCTATACACCCTACTGTAGTTATATGCCTTTCGAACTTTGAGTGTGTCCCATAAACGCAACCGATTCAAAATCGCAGAGATATTTGGAGCATTTTTCACCATGTAGGATTCGACCTATAGGAATTTTAGCATATCTGTCTAAAAGTGCCCCCCCCCTTGTCAGTCATCATTGTGCATGTGAAAATTAACTAAAAACTGAATGGAGTGTGATATATTGATCAGATACCACGAGGGGCCCTGGCCGTATTAAATGAATCATATTCTCTGATTGTCCGTGGGGAGGGGGCTGAGAAAGGAAGGGTGCAGAAAAATACTTTATATAAGCCATCCGATTCCAAAAGTGGATTGAATGCTAAGTAGAAATATCAGGCTATCTTGTGCACTTGAAAATTTTGAGATATTTCATGGATTAGTGGTAGAAAAACTTGATAAACTGATATACATTCCCTGCCAAATAGAATTTGTCAGTATACCAGTGTACATCAAAGGGATGCTGACAAATGCCTTGAAGACACTCTTACCAAAGAGATAAAATGTTGCTGGCCAGCCGTCAAGAAACGTTGACTGACAGAGGAACCCTGAGACCGCTGGGCCAATAATAACACCCAATACACTACCTGAGAATGTAAAAATCCGTTTTATTGAATATCAGTTCACAATTGTCAAGTTCAAACAGTTAATAGAGTCAACAAATGTTATTAGAAGCCACCTATATAGAGACCTACAAATCTGGAACAGGTTAAAACCTAAATACACACTCAGAGATACTCTCGCCAAGTTTAAAGCTGCTATTAAGAGTAGATTGAATGTTGATTAATCGTCACAATGTAATCACCTAATTTCTCATCTCATCTCATTATAATCAACATAAAGCCAGTTGTTGTGTTAAGATATATTCCACTGAGAATAAGTAGTATTACTGACTTAAGGCCATAGTGTATGTGAAATACAGCCACTTCACCGAAAAGGGGTACTACCTGCAAAAGTGCAAAGTGCACTGGTAGGTTTAAATACCTTTACTTGTAATTGTATTAATTGGACCCTATAAACACTAAAAAAATTATTGATTTGGGAATTACACATACAATATTTCTCGGCAAACCTTAGAATATCATCCTTGTGCGGAATGTATCTTAAATACATATTGCATGTATTTGTTTAAAGAGAAATATCTAAAACAGCCTTCAACACATCAATTGGTGTCCAGCAGGGAGTTCTATGGGTGAGGAACCACACACCGTTTATTGTCTTCTAGGAGTCTCTCTTTGCGCTGAATATAAAACTTATTAGCGGATACCACAACAGGTCAAATCAGGCGGATTTTGCTCCATTTGCACAATATTCTGGTGGTTCGACAAAGAGGACCCGTAACAGAATGGAATAGGTATTTTCTGTTTCCAGGTGGATTCGATCTCGAGTAATTAAAACATGTACATGTACCTGTATTGACGATTGCAAAGAGACTGTTTCTTTCACTCGGAGGTCCCCAGCGACTCAGCATAGCAAGACAGGCAGGGTAGATAGAGCCCTATAAAGATAACAAAAACATTAGGCCTAGATCTCTAGTCACATTAACGTAGAAAAAACCTCCATGTGCACTGTGATCTAACTGAACTATTAGTCCCCAATACAAAAGCGAGAGCTTTATCAGCTTGTGTAGAAAACGATTTTATTGCTCTGGATGTCATAATGTCATAGATACGACTACCCTGACTTACCTGGCAGAGGCCCTGTAGTGCCCTTAATGCTAAAAGTGCATAAGGATTCCATCTGGCAACAGTTGGCATAAGTAGACTTATACCCCCTACGCTGAAACCCGTGAAAGCAAATATATATTTGCCACCAAACCGTTCTGCCAGATAGCCAAAGGGCAGCTGACTGACAGGGTAGCCATAATAGAACGCACCGAGTAGGGAGGCCTGCAGGTCAGCATCCCAATTAAACTCTCCTGACTGTTGGGAAATAGAAAGTTGCAAATTTCAGCCGCTTAAACAAGATAGCTCACTCCAAATGCCCTATGCAAGAGGTACTTAGAGAACATGAGGCAGTTGATGGTACAATGTACTAATGGTGCAGTAATGTCAACTTTCTTTTGGGTTTAAAGCAATAATTCTCCACGTTCTCCGGCCTATATCTTAATCAATGTATTCTTTAATAGTTGGGCTAGAAATAGTTAAAATCAGTAATCGACTGATACTCACTAATAGTCAATTTTTCTTATAAATGCGTGACCATACCTGAGAGATAGTGGTAGTGTTTGTATCACTGGAGTGTGCTGGACAATCTCCATCTGTCACATTAACATCTGACGGTTCTGTGTAATTTACCATGGCAACTAGAGCTATGTTAAATGACATCCTGTCAGCAAAGGCACAAGTGAAACCAGCCATCATGAGGACGGCTAGTACGTACCGACAGGGGATGTAGCATTGTGGTGTGTCACCTGAAACAGAATGTTCCCCATTTGTAGGTATACTCCAAATAAGGGAGGCAGCGCTGGGTTATGTCACTTGTAATATGTAAATATTGCACATGTATGATAAAGACAGCCATCAGCACACACAGGGAAAATAGCACATCTCGGCCAAGTAAACGTAAAGAAGAAGAGAAGTTTATAGTAAAACATGCAGTGTCTTCATCGCGTTAGTTTTAAAAAGAACTGGCCTCGATTCAGCTGTATTGATTGATGTACAGATCTGAATGGACCTGTGGACAGGGGTATTGGACCAGGAGGGTATTTCTATTTGGCCTAACAGCACACCCCCTGCAATGGTAATGTTGAACCAATGTTGAATCAATATTAAACTGAGAACAATAAAATCTTCAATGTTGATATGTCAACTGTTGATCTGGTGTTGAAATGGTGATGGTTGACAACATTGAAATAGAATCATTGAAACAGTGTTGAAGACAGGTTGATCAAACCCATCAACAAAATATCAATTCGTTGTCAACGTTGATGCAATGTTCTGTGCCCACTGTGTTAGCACACTGAAATACCAAACACTATTACATCCTTGCTGTTGAGTGAGTTTGAGTTTAACAAGTTTAACATCATACAATTGAAGCTTTTCAAGATCCACCCAACAACCAAAAGATACAGAAAGCATAATAATCATCGGGCTGCACATAGGTCATAAGGAAGGTACTGTAACTGAGCAGGTCACAAGTCAATTGTCTTCATAGTAAATTGCACTACTGATAATTGGGTATCAGAAAAAGCCAAGCAGGTATCACATGTTTCATCCTTTAACCTATCTTCAACATAAATTCCTTTTTCTGGTCTAGTCGTTTGATATCACAATAATTTACCACGTGACAGAGGGCTCTTGTTGTACACAACACATATGGATTTACTGATATTTAATTGGATCTTGACATTATCCCTTAAGGCGCATACCGGGATTCTAATATTACCAATATCTCTAGATACATCAAACATCAGACTCAACAGGCTTTTATCTCGGCAAGTCTGAAGCAGTTTACATTTTGATCTTACATCCAGTTCATGTACTGTACAGGTCGAATCCCACATGGCGATTTAGGGCTCAAATATCTCTGCGATTTTGTCCCTTGCATTTTTGGGGTCTTCCTGGGCTCCTAAATCACAAGAATTGTTCAACTTATACCGAATCTAACAGTGAATCAAGACCAATTAAGTAGTTATCCTTGCGATATAGGGGTTCAGGAAAGTCCCAAGAGGGCAAGGGACAAAATCGCAGAGATATTTCAGCCCTAAATCGCCAAGTGGGATTCGAACTTAATGTCTCTGGGATCCATGATACCAAAACAAAGCCTTAAACAATGATTCTGCATGGTTTGTAATTTCTTAACCACCAACCTGGGACCATTATCATGAATGAAACTGGCATGCTCAATTGTTAATAGTACCATCTGTTTACAATTACAGTTTGATGGATAATTCAGCATCAATTTAGCATCTTAGATGCCTAAGTTGATACATTTTTATCTGGAAGTTGATCTTTACCTTCTCCATAATTATGCTCTATAAAAGTTAAACATCTATCCACAATTGTTGTAGTTGTATGACTGTACCCTGCTAATATCGCGGGTGATGTTTGTGATCCCTTAGAATAGTTGTAATAGGGACAACTACATTTGTGCATTGTCAGTAATTTACCACCCGCCTCTACTCAAAAGGGAATGTGACCATTCCATGTATAAATAGAGCAGGAAGGGCCATCACTGTGTGGTGCCTCTTCAGGATAGGTATCTGCTCCTCCCATAACATCCCTCAAAAATAAGGCAGGCTATTTGGATAAGTGCAGCTATAAAATAACACAGAATGTAGTTCTAGGCATAGGCTAACATCGCAGGAAGGCCATTTTGAAATCACCTCCTGTTCTTACAAAGGATGCCGGAATTATAGGATTTTACATCTTCTGCACTATTGTCTAAATGGAACACAAGATCATCTATACTAACCTGTAGAAGATTTATCACTTTCAATCACATCTTCTTCTGTCCTGTTCACCAGTAGTCTTTCCGTGTCACTCATGGTTAACCTAGGTCGTGTTCATAATCTCTGTGATTATATAAAGTGTGAAAAAAGAGGTTACGTTTTTGTTAGCAACCAAAGACTTGATATACTTAATATGCCTCAATAAAGTCCCAATTTTACAAAGTCCTAATGCGGTACAGTTTCAGATCGCTTGTTGGTACTTGTGTACACTATCCTGGAGGTTAATTCAAAACAGTGCTAACTGTGCTATTAAATTTACCACTATTTTGAATTAACCTACAGGTCTGCTTGGATCCTACTAACACCTTTTTACCACCCCACCTTTGCTTTAACATATTATATTGATAATGGTCATGAATCATGAAAGTATTCTAGTTTGCTTAGATATACAAAACTAATTTAATCATACCGAAAATTCTGCTTTGGCCCCTCCTGTTCCCTTCCAACAAGTTGGGTGTACTGTACTGTTACCTCGTATACCCTTGGTAATCCGCACTACAGTGGACACCACAACACAGGTAGTGGAATGTCAATAAACATGATGTCTGATAGTGTACCTTTCTCATTGATTAGAGATAATACCGACATTGATAATAGAAACAGGCGATGGGGATCCTGATAAGGGATCTCTTAGCTGTTGTCAATTGGGGATGATTTGTGCAGGTGCGTTCAGGGATGAGGCTATAATAGTTTAAGTTCTGCGGACCAGCAATTTTCTTTATTATTATTATTATTATTATTATTATTATTATTATTATTATTATTATTATTATTATTATTATTATTATTATTATTATTATTATTATTATTATTATTATTATTCCAAGACTGGAATTTACATTTATCTTCTACCAATCTCTGTTCACTGTCCAACAGAAAGTCCAGTTTACTGGGAGTCTACATTCTCCTCCTTTTCAGGTAGAAGGGGACTTTGGGCCATTTCACTTTAACTTGAAATTTAGCATCATGAGATCTAGTTCCAAAGCTCCTTTGATCAGTATGATCAACCTTTGAATATAAATGAAAGGAGGCGGTGTTCAAATGCATTTCCCCACATTGTGCCAATTAATTGGAGAGCCTCGATTACCAGTGTACAGGCTATATCGCTGCTTGCACCAGTTGTGTATTGGTCCGGGGTATTGACATGGGTTTAGATACTATAGAGGTCACTGAGGTACATTTGACTCTGTTACCATCTCAGCTCAGTCAGTCTAACCCGCTCTCTCTATACATATCTCAGCTTGTGTTCAATTTCTTCCACCTGTCTCCAGGTGTATACCTTGTGAAATATACCTATCCCCTATTATACCTATCCTCCATGCATATATCCTTATATAGGTAAACTGAAAGATATGCAGCATGATTGAAAGGTAGATGTATGAATAAGATGGAATATAACCAGTATGTTAGGTGATAGGTTGACTAAGATATAGTCATCATAATGAAGGTTGGTTTGATATAGGTAGGTCAAGAGAGTTGAGATGGGTAAGAGAGCTATATAGAGAGCATGGGGGTAGGTAAGGATTGGTAGCAAGGGGCATAGGTAGTATTAACAATTAGCGATTTGAGGAATAGGCAGAGTACCTTGTAAGATGAGCAAACACAAAAAAAAAACATGAATACTAGGGACAGATATACAAGGCAGATATGAGGGATGTGCAGAGTTGGGGGATAGGCACAATGAGGGATATATAGGTAGGCTTCATGAAGGGCATTATTACGGATAGGTAAAATTGAAATAGTAGACATGATAAGGAATGTACTGTTAACCATTAAGGGCTTATATGGCAGAAGAAAAACAGTGCAGATTAAACATGAGGTTCTGAGGGATAGTCACTGTGAGGGATAGGTAAAATGAATGATAGACAGATTGAGGATAGGTAGACTAAAGCAAAGAAGGAACAAATAAGATAAGGTAAGGTGAGGGGTAAGCATTATCAGTTAAGCCTTTTAAGAGATAACCAGATTTAACTGTATATGTTTTGGATTGAAGAGATAGGCAGGATGAGTGATAGGTACACAATCGATATGCTGTATGTGGGATAGGCAGAGGCACAGAACTTGTCTGACTGAGAGATAGGCAGACATTTGGGTATGTGGATTAAGGTATTAACTCTGATTTACATATTCTATATTTAAAGATTTCCAATCATTTTCAATATATTTTTTGTACATTTTCAAAATATTTCCCTCATCAAACCTCAATTTCTGGTACTTTTGGTCAAATTCTGAGAATAAAGACCATAATTTTTAGATTTAGCAGGATTTTTTGGTTTGGATGGTCCCTTCATTTCATTTGGTATCCTTTTCATGAAGATACATGATAGCTCCATTAACTCCCTCATCCTACAAAGGGTCCAATACTGAACACACAAGGTCACCTAGTTTCATGGGGGGGGGGGGGTAGAGGGGGGTTGGCCTTCACTATAGGACTGTATCGAGTAACCCATCCTATACTGTACAATCCTTGGTATTGGTATATAACTTATGGTTATTACTCCTATCTGTGATCATGCTTTTTATTAAATAGCTATCATCCTATCTCAAGTATACAGTTGAATTTAAAATCTCTGAATAGGGGATATATTTTGCCTACACGAACGGAACCAGCAAAATATCATTGCCTTCCAACTCTGATGCTAGACGCTCAGGAGGGGATTTCAAAATGATAGCTAAAGATATCGTTTTGAAATGCCCTCCAGAGCCCATGCATCAGTAGCATTCTTTTCTGAATAAGTGCACTTTACTTTGCATTTTCTTCATTTCTGGTTACAAATATCATCATCGATCCTTCATTTAGGATATCCATCCACTTTTGCTCTTTATCAAAACTGTTTTAGTTATCTAGTCTTATAGTAAGCTCCCAATAATGCAATGGAGAAAAATATCCATTTGGCCTAAAATCTATCCCGCCAGACCAATCAGCTAAGTACTGCAATCTGGTTACTCTCTATGACAAACCTTTATTTCATCACGAAATGGGGTTTGGTTGAGCTATGGTAGCAGGGTTCCAGTCCTATGGCCTATAAGCCAAGTAGCCCTGTGACTTATAGCCCCATGACACATGGCCGAAAAATGTATGGCCTAAAAGACATTTAGCCGAAATGTCATTTGGCCGAAATGACACATGGCCGAAATGACAGATGGCCGAAATACTTAAAAATCATTTTATGCTAACCCATTTTTCAACATTTTCAAAGAACCTTTTCAAATACAACCCCAGTACCACACCATACAACACCATACAACACCATACAACACCATACAACACCATACGACACCATACGACACCAGTACGACACCAGTACAACACCATACAACACCATACAACACCAGTACACCACCATACAACACCATACAACACCATACATACAACACCATACAACACCAGTAAGACACCATACAACACCAGTACAACACCATACAACACCATACAACACCATACAACACCAGTACAACACCATACAACACCATACAACACCAGTAAGACACCATACAACACCAGTACAACACCATACCACACCATACAACACCATACAACACCAGTACAACACCATACAACACCATACGACACCATACAACACCAGTACAACACCATACAACACCATACAACACCATACAACACCAGTACAACACCATACAACACCATACGACACCAGTACAACACCATACAACACCAGTACAACACCATACAACACCATACATACAACACCATACAACACCAGTACAACACCATACAACACCAGTACCACACCATACCACACCATTACAACACCATACAACACCATACCACACCATACAACACCAGTACGACACCATACAACACCATACATACAACACCATACACACCATGTTGTATGGTGTCGTATGGTGTTGTATGGTGTCGTACTGGTGTGGTATGGTGTTGTGTTGTATGTATGGTGTTGTATGGTGTTGTATGGTGTTGTATGGTGTCGTACTGGTGTTGTATGGTGTTGTATGGTGTTGTACTGGTGTTGTATGTATGGTGTGGTACTGGTGTTGTATGTATGGTGTGGTACTGGTGTTGTATGGTGTTGTATGGTGTGGTACTGGTGTTGTATGGTGTGGTACTGGTGTTGTATGGTGTTGTATGGTGTGGTACTGGTGTTGTATGCTGTGGTACGGTACTGGTGTTGTATGGTGTTGTATGGTGTCGTACTGGTGTTGTATGGTGTTGTACTGGTGTTGTATGGTGTTGTATGTATGGTGTTGTATGGTGTGGTACTGGTGTTGTATGGTGTTGTATGGTGTCGTACTGGTGTTGTATGGTGTTGTATTGTGAATGGGGGCCGTCAATGGGTTGTCAACATTAAATAATAAATGACAATTTCAATGATTCAAGTTGGGATATCCACTCGAAATGAGGAGAAAGCTATAAATGGGATGAATATATAAACAAGATTGAAGGTCCAACATTGAACTTCAAATCAACTTTTGATACATGTATACAAACATTTAAAATAAGTTGATTCAACAATCTGTCCACTGGATCAGGTTGGAGAAGTATGGAATTCAGTGACATTTCGGCCATCTGACATTTCGGCCATCTGACATTTCGGCCATATGTCATTTCGGCCATATGTCATTTTGGCCACTAATATTTCGGCCATGTGACATGGTGCCAAATGACATGGTGCCATAAGACTTAAGGGCCATGCGCCATGGAATCATGGTAGCAGGGCAACCACTAACCGATCTGGGACCTGTTTTAAAACCTCTATCAGTATAGACATATTAGTCAAATCTGTTTCCAAAGTTGCTATATCAGCTTTTGGTGCTATATTTGATATTTTCATGTCTGCTATAGTAAATTATGCCCTAGTGCCTAATATCTCTCTATTATAGCCAAATTCAATCTGTTTCAGAATGGATTTAATATCACCAAAATATGTTGTTATATTAACTGAAATATTATCTTTTTTTTGCCTGTTTCAAAATTGATTTATATGTGTATCTCCAAGCCACACATAGACTATATTGAGGAAATAAAAAATGTTATTCCACTGAAATTATTCATATGGTGGTAAAGTACATGTGTTACACATATATCCACAAGAATTTAGTGACTTAATATCTTTTAATTTGGTAGTTATTCCAATTCATTATCAAAGCGCCTATATAGATCTATAAGGGAAATATCAAACAGTTAGCCCATAGAGAATGTTAATGGTTTAAAAAAACATTATCAGAACTTATGAGCTCAAATATAACCACATTCTGAAGTAAAAAAAAAGCCTAAAGGAGGCAGTTTCCTAATATATCAATCTGTTTCTCCTTGATATAGGAGAGATACACAGGGTGCTACAGGCATCACCTTTTTTGTTATATTTAGTTCTGAAACTTTTAAATCAGTTATACTAAGAGATAATAGCTCTCCTAAATATCTAAAAGTTTTGAAATAGCCCCCTGTGGCTTTAGATATTTCAATGTACCTGACCCTCGCAGAGGCTCATTTTAACATCCCTGACGACAACATAGTGGTCATGGTGATTCTATGAAGCCTATGTTGTCATCGGGTTATTAAACTAGGCTCTATATTTCACGTCCCAAAAAAGGGTATGCTGTCGTTAGAGAGTTGACATTGACATATGGCTAGGCCTATAATTATAATGTGTGATAGAAGTGTATCATGTGAAAGGAGACCGGTCGTTAGTTCTGGTATTTGTCACGCGTGAGACGACAGGTATATGAATGTAATATATAATGAATAGACTTGCACTAGTTGGCCTCAGGGGGTGATAGAAGCATGAGCCGAAGGCGAATGCTTCTATCAAACCCATGAAGCCAATGAGTGCAAGTCTATTCATTTTATATTGCATATATAACATGGTTTCCACCATTAATTCTAAGTATTTACCCTTAAAAATGATAGAATCCATTGTTTTCTTTTGCGAGTCGACAAGACGGCCCTCCGCCATCTTGATTTCATGTTAACGTATGGTTAAGCTGGCGACCTCCTGCAACTCCCAGTCTCATAGGCCTACTACCGCGAACACGTTGAGACAGAGCTGCGCCAGTCTAAAATCTAATCCATTCTGTACACACCAGGCAGTGGCACCTGTAGTGTTGACAGAATTGCGAAGACGCACGGCCAGTCGCTCACTTCGAAAGTTTAATCTTTTTTTATATAAAATACTGCCATAATATCAAGTAATCTACCCGACAGGGAGTTAGAATAAGGTTTCAACTATGTTATGTCCAAAGCATTTCGCCAGATTTGGTCTATAAGCTTCAAAAATGGAGGATTTACTTTCGTGTCAACTCGTTGTCAAGGTATGTCCGGTCCACTGTCAATTTTGGGTTCAATATCTCTAGATATGAGAACTCATATTATCCATTTTATGAACTGAAATCAGTGCCTAAACTCGATAACCATGTTATATACCATGTTACAAAAGTATTCCTTCATCTTGTTTGCTCGGGGGGGGGGGTATTTTATTTTTTAATAACTCTAACGACAACTATTATGTTCATATCATCATGAAAATTGCTAAGTTCCATTATATGCAGGCCTACATCAGTGCTTAAACTGTTACGACTGCACTACCAAATCATATGTACATGATTACATAAGGTTCAATCTTTGGGAACAATCTCAATCATTATCACTGACAGTAACATAATAACAATAGCAGGCCTATGACGGTTTTTGAAATAGACCCCTGACGACAGCAAAGCTCTCAAGAAAGATGGCCACGCCGTCAGTGAAATTTCAGATCGTAAGGCTTATTGAAATAAGTCCCTGTGTGCATGACCCGTCTGTACACACATAGTGTACAAATAATGACCCAGTTGATTCAGACTGTCTACTGACTATAAGGCTGTGAAAGGACAGTTTTACTTGGATATCAGGTATATTTTGCAATTTATTTCTAATTCTATTCCTTTGACATTTAAGATACTTGACGACCTGCAGATCGTAACATGTCAAAGTTTTTCTGTCAATAAGATATGGTCTCTCTATTTTCCAAAGGCACTAGAATGAAAGTCAAATTAGGGTGTGAGGGTGGTGGACGTTGAACTTAATACTTTGTTGTACTAGCCTATTGCATAGTTCCTTTGGGGTCGATCTCCAGGTTTCTGCTGTAGATCCGGCCATGAGCAAAGTATTGTTGATGTTCTTCCACCTCGTTGAGGAGAGAGCTGTTGATAAATGCACAAATGCAGAGACGGAGGTAAGGTGAGAATGATGTTCAGGGATAAACATATCTCACACGTCATTATATTTATTCAGTGTGCTTTAAGTAGCCTTGACTTAATGATATTGGATAATCTTGAACCCATGCGCAAAGTTTAAAATCGAACTCAGCATACTGTACACAGTATGCAATTCGTTTCAAAACATGCTCATACATAGAAACATACTAGTTTGTTCAATGTCCCGTACAAAGTACATCTATACAATATATCATAGGAGCCATTAGGGGTTGCTTATAGAAACATGAATTCGCCACAACGCCAATAATGCACACGATTGGTTCCTTAATCAATATCAGGACACTATAGTATATATTCAGTAAAGTGTGGTGGTTGCAAATAATATGAATATGATATTGCTCATCGGGCTTCCCTAGCCCACTTAAAAGGGTCTATTTCTCGTCTTTCCTATCCCCTCAGGATGTGTGTGGTGCACATATGCGCAGGCACTGACACATTCCTCTGTGAAATTGTGTAATGTAGTTCTCACCATGAATATGACCTTAGCTGTCGAAATGGCATTAAACATCTATTACTCACTCACTCACTCACTGATATTGCTCATAGGTTGACGTAAGCATGAGACAACCTCGATTCAGGATTCCAGCGGTGCTACTGTGTTGCATTATAGTTTTTGTATTAGTCTTAAACTACAATTATTTTTCAAGTAAGTACATGTACACGGTTCTTGCTACGTTTTATATACATACTGGGTTCTGTTTCATAAAGTTTAAGAACCAGTTCTTGTCAAAATCGTGTTTCAGAACTAGGTTTCATAAAAAATCAGAACAACATTCATGAAAACATGAAGCAGTTCTTGAGACTTCATGAAGTGGTTCTTGAGCCTTCCTGAAGTCCTTCTTGTTTTCAAACTTGTCAGATTTACAAGTTTAAGGACAACTTGTTCTTGAATTCTTCTATGTTAAAAAAAACACATACTATACCTTCTTTAGTGATTTATTTTGGTCATATAAACCATGAATTATACAGAATAGTTAAGATTGTCTTCCTAGGTATATGTTAACAGAGTTTTTTTGCGTTAGTACATAAAATGTCATACCAAACATGAAACATGAAGTGCTTCTTGAAAACATGAAGTGCTTCTTGAAAACATGAAGCCCTTCAGGTTTTCAGAATCAATGGCTATTTCTGTTACACATTGACTATTGACTGACATATTGTGAGTAAATAATGACATGTATTGATAATTGCTGACATTCAGTGACCTAAGTACTGATGTATATTGACTAATTGCTGACAAATAGTGAGTAATTACTAACATATATTGACTAATTGCTGATATTTAGTCACTAAGTACTGACATATATGCCAGTACTTAGTCATTATACGAGGACGCTAGGGGTCGAGAGGGTGCAGCAAAGCTGCAAGACCACTTTCATGAGGGGTTTAGGAGTTTCTGGGCATGATGCACCAATGAATCAATGCCTATTTCTCAGCTGTTTATTGACAGATTTCAAAGAGTATTATATCGATTTTATTGTTTTTATGCATACTGATTCTATTTTTTCAACTTATAGACCCATGTTCCTGATACTTGTTGAGTTAGAGTGCATCATGCCAGGCAAAGCATGATGCACAAATGAATCAATGCCCATTATTCTGTAGTTTATTAGCAGATTTGGACATGTAATATATCGATTTCAAGATTTTCAACCATGCCAATTCCATTTTTTTAACTTTAAGATACATATTCCTGATGGATTCTGAGATAGAGTGCATCATGCCAATCTGGGCATGATGCACCAATGAATCAACCCACATTTTCTCTGCTGTTTACCAATAGATTTCAAAGTGTAATATATCAATTTTAAGGTTTTCCACCATGCCAATTCCATTTCTCAAACTTTTACATGCATATTCCTGATTGATTCAGAGATAGAGTGCATCATGCCAATCTGGGCATGATGCAACAATGAATCAACCCACATTTTCTCTGCTGTTTACCAATAGATTTCAAAGTGTAATATATCAATTTTAAGGTTTTCCACCATGCCGATTCCATATCTCAAACTTTTACATGCATATTCCTGATGGATTCAGAGATAGAGTGCATCATGCCAATCTGGGCATGATGCACCAATGAATCAACCCACATTTTCTCTGCTGTTTACCAATAGATTTCAAAGTGTAATATATCAATTTTAAGGTTTTCCACCATGCCAATTCCATTTCTCAAACTTTTACATGCATATTCCTGATTGATTCAGAGATAGAGTGCATCATGCCAATCTGGGCATGATGCAACAATGAATCAACCCACATTTTCTCTGCTGTTTACCAATAGATTTCAAAGTGTAATATATCAATTTTAAGGTTTTCCACCATGTAGATTCCATTTCTCAAACTTTTACATCAGTTATTACTCACTATTTGTTAGCAATTAGTCAATATAATGTCAGTAATTACTCACTATTTGTCAGCAATTAGTCAATATATGTCAGTACTTACTCAGTGAGTTGCTGACAAATAGTGAGTAATTACTGATATATATTGACTAATTTCTGACAAAGAGTGAGTAATTACTGATGTATATTGAATAATTTCTGACAAATTATGAGCAATTACTGACATATCGAGAGTGAGTGAGTGAGTAATAGATGTTTATCGCCATTTTGACAGCTGAGGTCATATTCATGGCGAGAACTACATTACACAATTTTTGAGGAATGTGTCAGTGCCCGTGCATATATGTGCACCACACACATCCGAGGGGAAAGGAAAGAGGAGAAATAGACCCTTTTAAGTGAGCTAGGGAAGCCCACCGAATTATGAACCCCCACCGAAAAAAAAAATTGCTTCGAATCTTAACATGATATCTAAGTACTGACATACATTGACTAACTGATGACAAATATTGAGTAAGTACTGACATATATTGACTAATTGCTGACAAAGAGTGAGTAATTACTGATGTATATTGACTAATTTCTGACAAAGAGTGAGTAATTACTGATGTATATTGACTAATTTCTGACAAATTATGAGCAATTACTGACATATTGAGAGTGAGTGAGTAATAGATGTTTATCACCATTTTGACAGCTGAGGTCATATTCATGGCGAGAACTACATTACACAATTTTTGAGGAATGTGTCAGTGCCCACACATATATATGTGCACCACACACATCCGAGGGGAAAGGAAAGAGGAGAAATAGACCCTTTTAAGTGAGCTAGGGAAGCCCACCGAATTATGAACCCCCACCGAAAAAAAAAATTGCTTCGAATCTTAACATGATATCTAAGTACTGACATACATTGACTAACTGATGACAAATATTGAGTAAGTACTGACATATATTGACTAATTGCTGACAAAGAGTGAGTAATTACTGATGTATATTGACTAATTTCTGACAAAGAGTGAGTAATTACTGATGTATATTGACTAATTTCTGACAAATTATGAGCAATTACTGACATGTCGAGAGTGAGTGAGTAATAGATGTTTATCACCATTTTGACAGCTGAGGTCATATTCATGGCGAGAACTACATTACACAATTTTTGAGGAATGTGTCAGTGCCCACACATATATATGTGCACCACACACATCCGAGGGGAAAGAAAAGAGGAGAAATAGACCCTTTTAAGTGAGCTAGGGAAACCCACTGACATAGCGACTAATTGCTGACCAATAGTGCATAGGTACTGACATATTTTAATTAATTGCTGACAAATTATGCATAACTACTGACATATTTTGACTAATCGCTGACAAAAAGCGACAAAGTACTAACATTCATTGACTTATTGCTGACAAAATGCAAGTAAATACTGACATATATTGACTAATATCTGACAAATTCTGAGTAATTACTGACATAAATGGACTGATTGTTGTTATATAATGACTAAGTACTGGCATATATTGACTGTGTGCTGACAAAAAGTGAGTAAATACTGACAAATATTGACTAATTGCTGACAAATTGTATGTAAATACTGAAATGTGTTGAGTAATTTCTGATATCTAGTGACTAAGTACTGACATATATGGACTAATTGCTGTTATATAATGACCAAGTACTGACTGATTTGGCTGATTGCTGACAGATAGTGAGTAAATACTGACATATATTGACTAATTTCTTACAAATAGTCCATAGATCTATGCTGACATATTTTGACAAATACCAGTCAAGGCAAGATGCACAATTGAATCAATGGCTATTTCTCTGTAATATATTGACTATTTGCTGACAGATTGTGAGTAAATACTGACATGTATTGATAATTGCTGATATAGAGTGACTAAGTACTGACGTATATTGACTAATTGCTGACAAATTATGAGTAAATACTGACATATTTCGACTAATTGCTAACAAATGGTGATTAATTACTAACATATATTGATTAACCACTGACAAATAGTGAGTAATTACTATCATATCATAGCACTAATACTAACCTGTTATAGCCTTAAATTTAATACATGTACCATAAAAACACAGATTAAAACACAAATTAAAACACAGAATGGTGTCAACATTTTCAATCAAACACCAGAGAATGGAGAAATAGAAAGACATCCATTCAGCAATGACACACATCTATATATATGGAATAGCACCAAGATACTGGATAATTATGCTAATTATGCAAATAATATGCACGGATATGGAATGTTTGGTATCAATCTGGGGTGTTGCGTCCCCCTAAAGAACATGCCCCCCTAAAAAATTAGTTTCGGAAAAGAATAAGCGAAATAATTTTTTTAACTAGCAGCCTTTTCGGCCTGAGCCGGTCCACCTGCGCCCTACCTCCAGCCAAAACCTATCTGTTTTAAGTGTCACCGGCGAAAAAGGGCAGGTATGAGGAAGGAATGGATCGTAATATAGGTTTTTTTGGGATGCGGGGGCAGATGCCAGTCCAGGTACTGGCAGAGAGGTCCAAGAACTGGCAGTTTTACAAAATAAATCGTATCTCCCTTAATAATAGGAGTTTCCCATAGTGTGAACTATAGATAAAGGGTAGCTCGAGCTGGTGAACGTCATGGCGGTCTTTATTTTCAAATCTGCTGTTTGGGGTGGTTAGGGCTCAGTAGAACGGCTTCAGAGGGGTCTATTGGTGTTGTACAGGTACTAAACTGTGTGGGGTGGTTAGGGCTCAGTAGAACGGCTTCAGAGGGGTCTATTGGCGTTGTACAGGTACTAAACTGTTTCAGGTCGTACATCACACAGTAATCAACCCTCATACTTCTCACTAACAGGGTAGATAGAGGACATTCTAACGAATCCATAGATGTAATTTGAGCCCTGAAATCCAAAGATAAGACCCTGTTTCGAGCAAAAAACCGGCGAAAATCGGCACTCGGCGATCGTGACCCGTTTTGTCACTGACACACGACTGTGAGTCTATAATTATAGTACTGATATTCGTTTCACATAGACATTGTAACATAGAGAAGCATTGATGATGAAAGATTCCTTCATATATTGATACACTTATTTCTCAGAGATTTTCCTAGGCAAAACCATGTATTTTGACTGTCTGCCAAGACTCCTTGCTTGTGTCTTTGTTGTGTGGTGCCTCTAGTACTGGTGCAAGCTAGTAACAAGCTTCAGCAGGCATAGTTCACACCTAATCCACCAGATGGCAGCACTATTCACGAAGTGGTTCAGGTTGATTTCCTAAACCACTTCATGATAACATGAAGTGCTTCTTGAAAACCTGAACAGCTTCATGGCAGTATGATTTTCTCCTTACTTTATTTTTTAAATTTAAGCAAAATCATGCAATTCGTGGGGGTGAAGGCCTAATAAGAAGTAGTTCTTGTTTTAATGATTGATTTTTTTATGAACACCAACCCTGGTGTATGGTGAAGCATTCATGCATTACGCCTACCATACTGTATTTATGCCAATCCAGCACATCACTTTGAATATGAAATCATCATTCAAGATCTAGGCCTTCTACGAAGTGAATCTGTGTCTGATTTCATCATTGGTTTTTCATGAGTCTGATAATATGCTATAGAAGACATCAATTTCCTTAGGCAAAAATTAAAATCAATATCAATATGATTATAACCAATAATATGATTATAACCAATAATCCATTAGGCGGTTTGAGTTCAATTATTCACGCATGACTGCATGTATGATCTAACGGCAGTTTCCTCTGTTCATATCCGACAGTATATAACATGATTTCAAGTGAGAACTGTGTATGATTTGAGGAAAATACCTTTAATCGTCGCATATAAGACGCAACCTGAGTTAGTTTAAATCCTGTATAGGACGCACCTGGGGATATTTCCGTTCTGCATTGCGTATCTATAAGTGGCGCCCTGAATTGGGCTAAATCCCATAGGATGCAGATTATGTATAATTCCCGCATATAAGCTGTGTCTTATTCGCGAGGATTTGCGCTATTTTTTAACCATTAGTGCTTTGAACAACCACTTCTAGGTCTTCAATCTTTGTTATAAAGGTCTACTCACAAAACCAAATTGCCAAATCATGCTCAAATACAACACCATAGTAATTCGGGGTGTGACATATAGGCCCCAACAACCAAGCAAACCATGGAATATAATAATTTTCCATTGTTACCCACTTGGCTAGTTCTCGTAATTTTGAGTTATAATACATGTGCATTGTTGCAGGAAAGCTGGCACATCTTTCAAGTACCAAACCTCTACAGCATGATGCTAAAATCACCGTACAACAAAACGTCGTAGAGCAATTCAAAAACGTAAGTTATGCATTATGAGTCGCTATTGTATTGTTTTTACTTCATTTTTTTTTTCTTATCATTTCAACTTGTTATGTTTTATACAGATAGGAAGTAATTCGCACACGCATGACTCTTCAATATGCCAAAGTTTACTCTATCAGAAATATTATTGCGTAGATTAACTGAACAATCCCCTATTGATGTTGTTGCATCGACTACAATTTATATACTTTACAGATGCAGATGCCTAAGTTTCTGATCGTGGCTGCAGACTCTCATGGCCTGGGCTTACAGCAGGTCTTTCAGAGGTATCTTCCTCACTGGAGAATCACTGTGTCCTCCTACCCTGGAGGTACCGTCCAGAACATTTCAGCCGATGTGGTCAACATACAGAAACGACTCAAGCAAAATGTTTCCTACATAATATTTCACGCTGGCACCAATAACTTTTACTATCCTTCAGCTATTGTTAAAAATACTATCAACAGCACTAGTAATATTTTAGGGCAGGATTTCCAGCCTCGTGACTCAAATGCCGTCATCATTGCAAGCATCCTCAGTGCTCTTGAAGCATTAAGGCTGAATTTCCCAGGAGCAGCTATTATCTACAGTGCTAATCTCCCAAGGGGGGATATCCCTGGGTATTCTCCTAGACAGACTGAAGTGAATAAGAAGGTTCAGGAAAAGATAGCAGGGATGCCCAGGGTCTATTTTGTAAACCACAGCCCGCTCTTCCAGGCTGGACCATTGCAGATCCATAAGACATTATACAAAGGTGATCATAAACACTTAAATAAAGATGGACAAAATATTCTGGTTAGGAATCTCATTAGGGCTATGTCTGATGTAGGGATCAAGGCGCCACCGAAAGCATGGTCTCACTATAAATAGGCCCTCTGTTTCCATTTATTTGTACCCTTATTCATTCCAAAGAGTGTTCATACTGTATGCGTACTTTTTCGGGTCTAAGCGCACACCCCATCCCATGATTTGTACAGAAACCATCACTTTAAAGTAGAACAAACTAATAAGACATAGGCATTTCTAGGATTGTATTATTAGTTACAGTTGTGCGCTATTATAATCATTTTTGTTTTAGGTTTTGAGCACTGATAAAATAAATTTATGTGCATGTGCACTCTTTAGAATAACAGGATTTAGGTCTATGTATAACTATCATTCCAGTCTATCATGTAGGCTTTCAAGAAATTGATCCATGCAGAAAAGTCTTTTGATGGTTGAAGAACAGTGATAACATTGATTGACAATGTTTTGTCAAAATCCTGCCCTTACATGGAAGCATGCAAGTTGCTCAGTCCGAGCCAGCATGGGTACAGGAAAATCACTCCACAAAGATCGCTATCAATGAACATGTTCAAGCTATTATTCACAATTTTATCTTTAACAAGCCTTGTTATTGCCTCTACATCGAGCTACCTGGCTGGGCGCACTGGGCTGGGCTAAGCCACTACCTATAACCTATGTAGTCCCTCAGGGCTCAGTTTTAGGCCCTGTGCTGTTTTCTATTTATATCAATAGTTTGTATTGTGGAGAATGATAAATTAATTCAGGCTAAAAGTGATATGGAAAACTGTGTCGATCATTATACGACTGAATACGAACGCTTGAAATAATATTGTGTTCAACAAGGCGAGGACAATGAGAATGTCCGAGTAGGTATCCTGAGATATAACGAGCAATATGTGATTTCCGAGTTAGCTGTAATCCTGGCACAGGGGTCCAGTGTCTGAGTGTTTTGGGAGGAAGGTGGGGGAGCTGGACAGGAAGGCTAGGGGCAGGGATAGAGAGGCTGAGGACACTCCCTGCTCACTGCATGATAAGATGTACATGAATAACCATAATGTTTATGTAAACCATTTAAATTCCTGGAATGATAACTCCAAATTAGCTGGTGCCTTATTTATGTAATCTGTATACATATACAGCCAGTGCTTGGGTGACCAGTGGGCAATGCCCAGCAGGAGGTGAGTGGATGTGTCAAGGGTTTACACCCAGGGGTGCTGGTTACTATGGTGACCATGACAGGTGGCAGCATCCATAGGTTTGAGTTTTGTACAAAAATTCCTCCTCACAACCATAGAAATATCTCAAAAATATTTCAAAAGAATGATTTCCTATGTAGATCTAAAAGGTAGTGATCGACCATACTTGTGAATCCTGAGGAGAAAGGCCATGTCTTTCACCTCAAAAAGTGAGGTTTTCCATGAGGTGTCCATTCACCCCATAGACTTTCCATAGTATCCTGCTCACCCTCCTTCCCTGCTCACCCACCTTCCGGTCAGAGACACTGGTACACTGGGTCCATGTGCCAGAACTTTTCCACAACAGGGAGGAACTCGAAACTCACATATTGTTAAGTGATCAGGATGATTATCTACAAGAATTGCAAGACTTGCAAAATACTGCAGCTGTGTTGGGTGATTATGTCGAGCAAACCCAACAAGCCACCGGTCCATTGGATAATACTGTGAAAGTGCAATTGGCAAATCGTTTGCAGACTGCTACCGATATAAATGATAGTACTGTAATTAGTATACAAACATCGGCACTTGCATCGGGTCCTACTCGGTATAATCCGTTTGTAACTGATGGTGCAGATAAACATGTACAGGGTTGTATTTACAAACCCGGTACATTGTCTAGTGGGGATGATGCACACACTGTAATAGTCAGTGCAAATGCATCTCCCATTAGTACTCCTCAAGTGACTACTACCACGAATGGGACTAATGGAAGTGTAGCGGCACCACCAGTACCGGTTTTGACTTATTTAACAGGTCAGAATACAGCTGCTGGAGAAGCCCACAGATCCTAAAGATGATGGTTCCGGAGGACCCGATGAAAATCAGGGAAGGAACCGACATCAACCGGATCCACCAAAATCCGTCCCGGGGTGTCACCCTCAATATCCCGGGGCTAGTACCCCACGTCCCCCTTCCAGGAGTCAAGTTCCACATACTCCAATGACAACAGCATCCCTAATAACCCAGAGTATCCCCATGTCTTAACCATCTTCAGCCCACCCGAATCCAGGGCTACAACAACCACGAGCTGCGTATCCCCCACAGTCACAGCCCCGAAACATTTATAATTATGGTAGTCAAAATCGAGAGGTTCCTCCAGCCACAGCTACGGAGGTGGTACCGGATCAGCGAATAATGGATATTAGAGACAGGGTTCTAATCAGAATCAGAATTCAGCATCAGCTGGAGGATCTAGAGGTGGTGGAGGCCCACCAGGAGGATCAGGAGGAGGACCTCCGAATGGTAATCCTGGAGGTATAGGAGATGGGAAAAAGCCTAAGAAATTGAATAGGCGTTCATCAATGTCTCCCGGGATGCAAGAAATCTTTGAAAGAAGTAGGTGTATCCAAGGGTTAGGCATCAATTGTTACTAAAAAGATGCTTGAAGTAATGGATTGGAGCTAAAGGGAAGCCAATCGGCTCAAAGGTTGCCCCAATCCTGCTCGTTGTATGGCTACCACCATATGACCCAAATGAACCTTGGAAGGACAGTTACCAAATCTTTGTTGATGAGGTGAATTGTAGCGGATGGACTAAAGATGAGGCTTTACCCTATTTAGTTTAGTTTGGCTGAGTAAAGGGGGTAAAGTATCTTTTAATCGGTGGCAAAAAGAATATGGAATCGATGGCACATATGATGAATTGTTAGAATGTGCCTGTTATTTGTTCGGTTCCATCATTTGGGAGGATCCTTGGATTACATTCAAGAGACGAACCCAGAAACCCAAAGAATCCCATAAGGTATTCGGGTTAGAATTGCAGGACTTGCTTAGTAAAGCTAGACCTAATTGGGAATACAATGATGAGTGTTAGATACAGGAGTTATTCACTCAATTCATTGCTGGCCTTTGAGATTCAGAACATAAGACCATAGCCTGGGATGAATGGAAAGATGATACGTCTTTCAATGATTTATTTCTGGCTATAGAAAATTATGACAGAAAGAAGCGATTGTTAGGTGTAAACGCACCACCTGCGAGGGCTTCAGCAATGAAAGGTGAAGTTCCTATACTGTAATACCCCGCTTCAATCGAATCCGAATTGATGAATTCCAACTATGAATATGTCTCAGACGAAAACGGAGAACACATAGGGGCAGTCCAGATAGCTGGTAAACATTATCGGCAGAAAAGATACCATAAAGTGGGTTTGAAGAAGAAAGCTAACTCCATCAGACCTACCGGTAAAACAGCGCTATCGGCACCCCAACTGCTGACACCTCAAAAGCCGGTATCTCAATTACCGGTACCACAGTTACCAACAGCTTCCCAAATCCCTAAGTAGCCGTTTCTACTGCTCAAGGTGATTTTATGGAAAGTTTGGTTACTTGAATAACGGATGCCCTGAGACGCCCACGGGTGGATAAGTCTCAAAGGAGATGTTACCGATGTCAAGAATTCGGTCACTTTGCTGCCAAGTGTATTGCTGAGAAACCTGTATACAGGTCGCAAATGAGTTTTTCCACTGTAGAAAATAAGGAAAACTAGAGAGGGATTCTGTTTCGGGCAAGCAACAGGATCCCAGCAATGTCACTTGCCATGCTATCACCAACAGTGATGCAGAACCGAATGAAGTAGCACAATCGCCTAATACTGAGGTGGTTCAGGAGCCCACTCAAAAGATTGGGGAATTCGGTATAACAGGTGCCCAGGGAGCACAGGGAAACCCAGTACCGGATTAGAGGTAGGAGGTCATTTGTTGGCCAGAGTCGGTAGTGCTCACCGCCCTCGGGTCAACCTTGTCTAGAATACCTAAAAGGATGTTGATGCAACCCTGGTGTGAACTTACTGTCAATGGAAGACCCGCTGAATTTCTTGTGGATACAGGAGCTAGCCACTCGTGTGTCTCTCGGAAGGTAGCGGGCCTTATTCCAGATGTGCATGATGCTCTCTTAATGGGAGGAAGTGCACAAACGGCAGTAAGATGCAAACATATGGTAGGACATGTGTGAAACTGCAGTTGGAAGGTGTTCATGAATACGTGATAACAGCAACCATGGTGCAAATGGCTACTTTCAATGAAGTAATGATGAACTGCAGTATATTATCTATATGCCACCTTGTGGAAAATGAATAAGTTATTTAGGGTCACATGTGTGAGATTGTGCCAGATGGTGCCTGATGCATTGAGAGAGCTCACTCATGGGCTTGCTTTGCATGGGTATGCGTGACTTGTGTTGCACCTCCCACACACCTCACACTTTCCAACACCTTGTGTGAGAATCATATACAAAGACATGTTTTTAACAGTGATTATGACTTAGCATTGCAGGTTAATCTCAGCTCATATACGATTGTGGTCAGAAGTGAATACTGCAGGCACACTGAATGGTCAATAACCATGTTGAAAATAATGTCAATAAATATAAACCGCGAGAGTCCAGTGCTCAAAGTTTTCGTGGTCAATTCATATTTTAAGTCAGCCTATATTATGAAGGAAGGATGTATCTATTAGTTCTAGGGTGATTTTTAGAAAATGAACATGTTTTAATGGGTGCTATCGCGTTTCGCGCTATATTAAATTATACTGTGGAACCAATTCCTTCTATGAGACCCTTAGCAGGGTTTGAAGACTTATGGGGATGGATTGACTTGTTTTCTGTGCTACTTATCTGGTCTGTAACAACACTCGAGGTCGTGTATTTCTACATAATAAAATGGCTAGAAGATGGGAAGGAATGTGATATGTTTAGGGACCCATTGTTTGTTAAATGGATATGAAATGGTCTGATGTGAGTCCAAAGTATAATATGACACACTTGGCACCATAGGATATAACATTTCCAACCTATAAGTTCCCGAAAAGGGGGGGAGGCATTGCTAAGTAGGCACCGAACGTGTTTTTTTTTTCTTTAATTAATGTTTCTCAATTTGTAAAATGATTGTTAGTTACGTTTCTGAACGTTAAAGGTTTTAAACAGATTTTTTGAAAACTTTGCCCCCATCCCTATTTTTTTATTTCTTGTTTCTCCTATTCCCATTAAGGATATGAATGTATACACCATTGTAACATTTAAACATACATCTTGGGGCATAACTTGGATTGCAATGAAAAGCGCCCCTTAAATTGGATGTGATGTGTTTGCCAATAGAAAGGATCAAACTCAAACTCATCAAATGTGCGTAGGACAATTCATCGGTGTGGGATGTTGGTACTTGGTGAGAAAGTGGTAAAACATGTCAAAGTCTCCATCTTGGTCTCGTAGAGGTAAATATTTATAAAAGAAACATATGACTGACTGCATGACTGCATTCGGGTCAGCTTCAAGGGCACCCCCATGTGTACAACACGCAGAGAATCACTCAGGTAAGAGTTGCAGTACAACAGGGGAAGTAGGTAGGTGCTATGTGTTATGTCACTCTTGTCTTTTATGAACGATTCGCCTCTTATTGATTTATGATAATTGTATCGTTATTCTAGTTGTCTATATACTCCTTACTCAATATGACAGACGATATAAGAGCCGGATTTCACCATTAGGGAATGTAAAGATGGAGATGGTAGGGTTTAAAAAATGAGGCCAACACTAAACAGGCTGGAACGATATCTCTAGTGTATACGTTGTATCACCAGAAGAAAAAGTGGCCTTTGCAAAGCAGAAGAAAGTAGGGAAGTGATTATTACTGTAGGGGTTCGTTCCCCCGTCGGGTGCGCAGAGCCTTCAGAGGGACTGTTCACTTGATTGTGTCACTCCCCCTATGTATACCATACCGATCCAGGGTAGTTAGAAGGTAGAGAATGTCAGGCCAGGGGAAATAGCTCAGAGGAAGAGCAGCCGCTTCGAAGTTGGAGGGTCCCGGGTTCGAGTCCCGGTTTCTCCATGACATTTTCCGCTGACCACTACAGTGGTGGAGAAACCGAGTGGTCCTGCCTCGCAAGGGGGACCTTTAGAGAGCTCGGTACCTGGGCTGGTATGGTATAGACAAGCGCTTCAACTTGCTAGTGCTGGGAGACTTGGAAACAGGTGGCACCCACAGTAGCACCTGGGAACAGGAGTTACCAAATGCTGTGTGTGACTCAGTACTGGTACTGTTCAGACTGGACTGGAGGACCGGTTCTGGCGGGATACGGTTGAAGCTGGTTGGGAGGAGTGTAGGGGTTCGTTCCCCCGTCGGGTGCGCAGAGCCTTCAGAGGGACTGTTCACTTGATTGTGTCACTCCCCCTATGTATACCATACCGATCCAGTGTAGTTGGAAGGTAGAGAATGTCAGGCCAGGGGAAATAGCTCAGAGGAAGAGCAGCCGCTTCGAAGTTGGAGGGTCCCGGGTTCGAGTCCCGGTTTCTCCATGACATTTTCCGCTGACCACTACATTACTATCAACAGGAGAGGGTGGGTTTGAGGTGAGGGGTGTAAAAATATTTGACCCCTACTGGGAACGGCAGGTTAACAGATTTTGACCTCAGGAAGGGGTAAAAATTGTGACCCCTCCTGCGGAGGTTGGGGATCTTATTTTAGCAAAACATTATGACCGTTCTAGAGGGGGGGGTGTAGATATGTACAATCGTAAGTTTCATGAACGGTGCATGAATATTTTTTTCAACAAGATGGCGGATTAGAGGGCAGTAGCAACTATTCAGCTTGGAAGCTACAGGTCAAGTGTACCCTTAAGTACAAGAATGTGTGGAAGATTGTTACTGAAGAGGAGACTCTTGCAGGTGACGCGACCGAGGCACAGCGGGAAGCATTTGAGGTGCAGAAAAACAAGGCAGTCTACACTATTGTACTAAATATTCATCCGACTCTACTGTGGGTGGTTCCCCCGGATGAAGAGGACCCAGCAGTGGTATGGAAGAAGCTTCAGGAGATGTTCCAGAAGGATGCGTTTGCTAACAAGAGAGAGCTACGGAAGAAGCTGTGTACAGCGAAGCTTGCAGAAGGAGGGTCAGCAAATGACCACATCAAGTACCTTTCTCAACTATTTGATGAGCTGGCAGTCATTGAGGCACCGGTGGAAGAAGATGATAAGGTGACCTATCTTCTGTCTAGTCTGCCGGAATCATATGACATTCTTGTCACAGCATTCGACGCCATGGATGCTGTTCCTTCTTGGATGACAGTGGTCCAGAAGGTGTGGGCGCATGACAAGAAGAAGTCAGCAAGGGAGGATGAGAAGGCATTGATGAGCCAGCGGGAGCTACATTGCTTTGAGTGCAACAAACTAGGACACTTTATTCAAGATTGTCCAACCCTGAAGTCCAGCAGGAAGTCTGGCAAGAAGTCCAGCAGGAATTATGGCAGGCAGGAAGTCCAGTAAGAAGTCTGGCAGGAAGTCCAGTGGTAAATCTGGTGAGAAGAAGAACGGACACAGGAAACAGAAGAAGAATGAGTCAGAGGAGTCTGATGATCAGTCAGGGTCAGAGGATTTGGATAATGAAGTTAACATCAGCCTGTTTGCACAACACAGCACACATGTGCAATGATAAAAGCCTCTTCAAGAAGATAGATAGCACAAAGAAGTCAAGTGTGACGGTAGGAGACAGGGCACAGTCTCAGATGTGCTGGAGTGGTGTTGCGGTTGAAGATCCCCGAAGGAAAGACACAGCGGACTGCGGTGAGGGATGTGCTATATGTGCCAGATCTGACCTTGAATCTGTTTAGTGTCCAGCTGGAAGTCGTACCGGGTTGCTATACTATCTAGACTTTCCATCAACCTCAGATGGCAAGAGACATCAGCAGAAGTCTAGTGGAAAAGGTCGTCGGACAACCAAAGAGCTAGTGCATAGTGCCGTCTCTGGGAAAGTGGACAATGATGAACCGGAAGTTGTGGTAGAATCAGCTGAAGTAGACAATATGGTCAAAACAGGGGGTAAAGAGTTAGTTGATGCACCTAGACCACCAGAGGAGGATCCGGATGATCAGTATGGAGTCTGGCAGACTGTACACCGACATGATCGCTACGGTGGAAATGGTTGAAAGACCTATGAAAAGGCCAAAGCTCCAGAAGGAGAAGTGAAATGGTGCAGTAAGGTTGAAGAACTGCCACACCGAGAACATGGTGGCAGATCTCCTCACAAGAGACTTGTATGTGAGAAAAGCAAAGTCCATGCAGTGCATGGCATAGTTAGCTGCTGTGCAGTGAAGGCACAGAGTCACCTTAAAGGAGGACTGAGCTGGCCGTTTTCAGGTTGCCATAGACCCGCCGATCTGTAAGCAGACACTGCACCACTCCCAGGTCACTCAGTCCACTGTGAAGCTTAACCATTGAGACCCTCACTGTGACCACTGCAGCCCACCCCACCCAGCCAACCCAGCTGATGGATGTTACATTGGACTGGGCTTGGGTGCATTTACATCTAGGTTTCAAACTTTTGTAGAGCATTATTGAGAAATACTATATAGGATGTGTCTGTGGGTGGAGGGGGGGCAGATGATTTTTTGGGGGTTGGGGCCATTTACCCCATACTGGAGCAAAAATAAGAACGAGAGATTTAAGATGGGGGGGGCAGAAGATGTTTTTCCCATAATTTTGGGGTTGGGGCCATTCACCCCAGAGCCCCCCCATGAAAATTTGCAAATTTTTACCCAAGGCTTTATAGATCTAGGTTGCAAACCTTACTAGAGCACAAATTAGAACTAGAGATTTAAGGTGTGGGCGCAGAAGATGTTTTCCCCATAAATCTGGGCTTGGGGCCATTCACCCCAGAGCCCCCCCCCCCTGAGAATTTGCAATTTTTACCCAAGTCTTTATAGAGCTAGGTTGCAAACCTTACTGGAGCACAAATAACTAAAGATTTAAGGTGTGGGGGCAGAAGATGTTTTCCCCATAATTCTGGGCTTGGGGCCATTCACCCCAGAGCCCCCCTGAAAATTTGCAAATTTTTACCCAAGGCTTTATAGATCTAGGTTGCAAACCTTAGTTCCAAACCTTACTGGAGCATAAATAAGAACTACAGATTTAAGGTGTGGGGGCAGAAGATGTTTTCCCCATAATTCTGGCCTTGGGGCCATACACCCCAGAGCCCCCCTCCAAGAAAATTTGCAATTTTTACCAAAGGGTTTATAGATCTATGTTGCCAGCGGAGGTAAGAACTAGTGACCCTGCCTCCTGGATAGTCAGGTTAGTTTAGCTACTGTGTGGTAAAGACACAGTGTCACTTTAAGTGACAAGGGAGGAAAGAACTGGTGACCCTGCCTCCTGGTAAGTAAGACTACATCTTTTGACTACATATGTAAGTTTCTTAAAACATGGTAATTTTATGGTTCAAAATGATTATCAAGAACTGGGTAGCAGAGTGGATGCTCAACAAACACAGTATGGTGTTTAATGACATATATTAATGATATACATCTCCCTGTAAAAATAGGTGTTATCAGTGCATGTCGCTAGGAGCAGACCCAATCCTGTTTGGAGCCTGTATGAAGCGATTCATAGAAGGTGACGACCCATCTAGAATTATACAATGAATTTAGAAGCGATCCTTTTCAAAGATATTTCTGGAGATCTTTTCAGAAAAATGCACATCATTTATAAACTTTCAAACACTATTTAAGGATAATGATTGAATTAATAATTATTGTAAATGAAAAAGTGTGTTCCAACAGCTGTGATTCTATTATAAAATTGTTACCTTGCAAAAAGAATGAACATAATCAAATTCAGCTTCTAGATGATAACAATAATTTTGTTCAAGAAAAAGATATCCCATCTTATATAAATAAGTACTTTTCCAATATAGGTCATTCTCTAGCTAATGAACTACATTCTGAGTGGTCTTATGATGGTGACATTAAACAAGAAGAAGGTTTGTCTGAGGTAAACATCACAGAGGAAGATTTATCTGAGTTTATCAAAGAAATCTCTACTGTTAAATCATCTTCAGTAGATGGTATCAATCCAAGAATTCTTAAAGATATTTTCCCAAATTCAAGAGATAAATTACTTCATCTATTTGAGTCGTCTCTAAGGTTATCAGTCTTTCCCTCGAAATGGAAATGTGAAAAAATACTTCTATACCCAAAGGGGGTGATGACAGAATAATAACCTAACTTAAGACCAATTTCTCTATAAGCTCTTCCATGTAAAATCTTAGAAAGAATTGTGCATAAAAAGTTAATCAAATATCTAGAAGAAAATAATTTAATATCAGAACATCAATTTGGCTAGAGAAAAAAAAAGATCTACTAAAGATTCAGTTGGCAAATTCACAGACATTTTATTAGATAAAAATTCAGGAAAAAAACACAATATCTACCTTTTTTTGTTTAAAAAAATCTTTCGACACAGTTAATCACCAAATCCATGAATCAATGATATAGAAAAAGTATGTTATCATTCAAAGATTTGTCTTTTTGCAGATGACACTCTTATCTATACTTCAAATCAATGTGAGGAAATATCAATCACAAATATGCAGAAAGATGTAGACAGCTTTGTGACCTGGTGTGAAAAAAAAATAACTGTTAATGAGAAAAAAAAATTATGGGCTTTTGTCACAAAAATAGGTTTTAAAAATGCCAAACTTTTTATTAACGGTTCTGAAATAAGTAAAGTTCCAAGCTATAAATACTTGGGTGTAATATTGGACCCAACGCTATCTTATAATTTTTATTACATATTGTACATTCAAAAATGTCAACAATGCAGAAAATCTGAACTATATTAATTTTGTAGACATGAGTATTTTCATAGAAAGATGAATTTAGCTTTACTCCGTTGGCATGTTTTTGTCCATGTATTCGTCTTAAAACCTTATTATTTTCATATATGTATAGCATTTAAGTTTGTATATAAAATAATACTCATTTTTTTTCAATATATTAATAATGCATACCGGGTGGCTAACTTAAACTAATTTGTATAATTAACCCTTAGGTGCCCAAGCGCGCATTTAAGCGCGGTTTTGTGCTTAAATGCATGTATATTGAAGGAAATTTTCATCCAGACACTTCTACTGGTCCAATCTGCAAAGATAGACCCTCTATGGAATGCTTATGACCTCCCGATTATGATATAACTATTCATTTGGCTGTATCTGCTTTATATCAGGCACAGTGTGTCAAAACTTGAAAATGAGTTGTCATTTTATGTGATTCATTAACAGGAAACCCTCCAGTTAAAATCTGATATGGTAACAAAATGATGATGGATCATACACACATAGGTTCCTCTATATTTTACAGCAAGTGCTCATATCTTAAAGATAGGCCATGCATTGTTTCTAGTACAACATATCATGTTTCCTGTGTGCCAGTACATGTAGATGCATGCAGGCAAATCAGCTTTCAAAGGTCTCAGGATTGGAGGGATTATGGATATATATATAGAGACCAAATACCACTAAATGACAACAAATGAAATGTTTTGGTAACTATGGTTACTAGACCTGACCAGTAGTATCACATCCTTCACTGAAAGTCTTCACTGAGTTATGAGAATTAAGAAAATGTAATATGCCAAGGCCTTATCAAGGTAGAAGATCGAAATTACACATGGTCTTATAAAAAAAAAATTAAATCATGAAATAATGTAAAATAATGTAAAATCTTCAAATAATTCTGGGCACAAAAAGGTTAAGAGGCAGCCCTTTTGTTCTATATTATTCATTATTTGTACATAATGTATGTATTGTATATCTATTTGTATAACACTGTATCATTATTAGAACAAATAAATTCTTTGATATTCAAATTGAATTGAATTATTTCCATGAACCAGAGAATTTCATAATTCTCTGGTTGTCTCCCCCTGCTGATATCGTGAGTTTTTTTATGAATTGCCCTCCTGCCGGGATAGATTGGAGACCAATGGAATCATTCTCGACAATCACTGCTGAATTCGTAGGGTGCCACTAGTATCTATCGCTGTTACAGCAGTCTTTATCTTGCCAGTACCAGGACCAGCAATGGATACGCCCAGTGGACAATGTGGGAAAGGCTTATATATAGGGGTGGTCCCCGATATCCACCGTCGATTTCAAGAAAGGACGATGGGGGATGCTCGTGGAATAGACCCTACTGGCTAACTCATGAAGAAACTTTCAGTTTTGAGTGATTATCGTGAACTTGTATTAAATCTGTATTGACGACTAAAAAATACATTGCTGAAAAGATGGGATATAAAATGAGTGTTAGATCTATAATCTTGGAGCTTGGAGAGTGCAACCCATTATGGCAGTCAATGTGACTATTAAACATAAAGTAGACATTGTTAGTCAGACATTAGCCAAATGACAGTGGTGGATTTAGAGGGGGACACGGGGGTACTTGGGAGTTTGATTAGTAATTTGGAACCACAAAAATTGCTCAAAAATAGGGGGTGCGCCCCCTCCTTTAGGGCCGCGCCCCCTCCTTTTCCAGATCCTGGATCCGCCACTGGATGAAGCAATCCTGATTAATTGGCCGTTTTGACTCAGTCACGAAACACGAAAAGAGAGCTTGAACAAAATAGATCATGGACTTCCTATCAACGTAAAATCCACCCAGTAATAGGTGAGGCTCCACTACATGATCTTTTGGTACATTCTCACCTAATTTTATCCCTATAGTGCCTAAGGTATAGGGTGTTTACATTCCTATATTGTAAACATGAGATTCACAATTGTACACATGAGATTTCAGGGTTATTTTATGGGTGATCTCTCTCCTTGTGTGCCATATTTACCAACTAACCTGTACCTGCATAGACTCTGTGATTGGGTGGGAGTTCAATATATAAACATCGACACAGCAAAATATAAATAACAACACAGCAGTCACACAGATTGCAGGGTCTTGTACTGTAAAAAATCAAACCTGTCTGATATTGAGTTGCAGAGAGTCATCAGTGTGAAAGTGCAATATTTACATTAGGTCAACTTGATTTAGTAAACAAAAACATCTTTTGGCAACAAAAATGTGCCTGAGATTGTACACAAAGCCTTCCCCACATAAACAAAAAGCTCTCTGAATCTTCTATTTACACCTTGAAATAATAACAAATACCATTCTATAATCTGTGTTTGTGTCTGCTTTTGTGAGAATAGCTCCGATTTTCAGCAAAAATCGTGTAGTGGAGCCTCACCTATAGTTAGGTTCTATGATCGAAGAGTAAAAGGCAATTCTAATAAGTGTCGACGTGTAGGTACTGAACCTTACTCTGTCCATTTTTCTATACCATATTGGCAGCTTTGCATGCGGATGACTATAATACACTTCTCTGTAATTCTTCTCTATAATTTCAGAATGAACTTTTTACGGGCTAGCGTTCATATGTTGCTTATGATAGTGAACCTGTCTCAAGCAGATGTCCCCAGGGATGATCTACCAATATGGCCCTCACCTGCCAAAGTCCATAGTCTGTCTGAGAGCATAAATGGGACATTGCTTTTCCCACGGTCTCCTAACTACCAGTTACGAGCTGAAATGGCCAACACGCGATTCAACAGCAAATTTGCTGTAATCGTCATGGCTGAAAGCACAGGTATGTCCAATATGGTGTTCTAGGGATGCTTCTTCTGTACCCATCACATTTTGCATACAATGTGATGTCATGTATGCTGGAGACAAAAAAAAAATGAATAAAAATAATTCATTGAAAAATGTAAAAAGTATGATTTCAATATCCTTTCAGCCGATGTGCAGCAGGCTATTCTCTTCTGTAAGGAATATAGAATTCGTCCAACTGTAAAGAGTGGTGGTCATGATTACATTGGTCGTTCAAGTGGTGACCACACTGTTAGCATCAACCTCAGTAGGATGAAGAAAATCCTGGTCCAGAATGATACTCGTAGTAGTACAGGGGTCTCAGCCATTGTGGAACCTGGTAATACATGGGAGGATGTATACAGAAGGGTAGGTGTTATCAAGGATGGTATATGATACAGTTCCAAATATCTTTCAACGTGTCTTAAGTAATCATTGGTTTTCTTAAACACAGAAATGATCACTGCAGGACATTTCATTTTGAAATGCCCTCCTGGTATGATTTAGGTTATGTAATTATAAACCCTTTCCTTAGATATAAACAATCATAGGCAAAGTCAGTTTTTTACCAGTATGTATCAAGCTATTGAAAAGTTATCAAAATATTTTGGGTGTAACCACTGAGCCATCTATTTTTTCCCAGTTACATGAGGCAGGTTACCTAGTGGTTGGAGGCAGTGCCCACACTGTATCACCAGGTGGCTACACCCTTGGTGGTGGTCATAGCCCCATGTCCCGTATGTTTGGTCTGGGAGTGGACAATGTCATTGAGTTCACTATGGTCACACCAAATGGCAGCATTGTTAAACTCACAAAGAATGGTATGCAAAAGCTTGGTCCTTGTTATATCCTCTATGGATTTATGTCATACATACAATAGGGAAAGGTTGAGTATGAAAAACAAACTGAACAGACCCTCTGACTACTTAACAATAATTGGTCATTATGTCATTGATATCACAATGATTTAGTGAGACATAAATCAAAACAATAAAACTTTGAAAATGTACAATCTAGGTTGTTTCCTGGCATATACAATAATGATCTTATTTATTATCTGCTTACAGGAGGCACCATCCAGAAACCAGGATCAATGGTGATTGAGACCTACAGTGATCCAGAACTATTTTGGGCAGTGCGTGGTGGTGGTGGAGGAACATTTGGTGTTGTGACATCTTACACATTTCAGCTACACGTCCCTCCTAGTGATGGCTTCTGTAGATACATTGGCATCTATCCTATGGACCTTGCTGGACACAGGGTTGGGAAAGATATCCTTCAGGCATTCGGAAGTTATCTCTTGTACAACATGACTGATAATTGGGGTGGATATATTGTCTTTTCCCCTAATAGTGCTCCATTGAATGCCTCTAATCCCACAGGTCCTATGGTCCACGGGTTCCTTACATTCAGCTTGCTCCATGTGGGTAGTTGTGAAAAGGGCAAACCCCAGTTGGACTTCCTCTTTGAGATGTACAAGGTGATAGCCTTCCACAGGGACAAGGTTGCATACAACACTTTCTGGGAGTATGAAAAGGATATCAGTGATGAGACGGGTTTCAGGACATACATCATCAATCGTTTCCTCCAGCCTGCAGACATGGAGAAACCAGATAAGATGGGCACTGTGCTCTCAGAGATCATTGATGCCAAGAAGCCAGTGGGTGGAACATGGACTCTTCTAGGAGGTAAGTGCAGTAGATACCTCTTGGAATAATCGACATAGTCGTGTTTTGTCAAATTATATGCCCATCATTCTCAAACAGAAATAATATCATGTAGTCCATCACACGCCGATAGCTCCCTAGTACTAATAAGCTGATACATTATAATAATATCATGAATACATCTATGCCTCATATCTGGTAATGTTCTATTTAAGGTTACTAGCTCTTATTTATCTGAGTTCCATATTACCCAGGACACACAATACATTATGCGTTTAGGCATGTCTGCTACCGAAAATAAAGAGTGTTAGCTCATTCCTTATAATTATTGTCAAGAATGAAATCTGTTCAAATCTAGCATAAGCTTGATGTTAGAAGAGCTTTCATCATAAGCAAGTGTTTGTTGGACCGGTTCTGGTTCAGAGACGAGCCAACATCTCCATCTAAGTGGCAATGGATCCAGGTTTACCCAATATTCTGTAAGCATGTCCAATATCGTGCAAACTATTTCTCCCCGCCAGGCAATGACCTAAATGCTATCAAAATATTGATTCTGGTAGGTCATCAGAAATCTCCGTTTTTGGAGACAACCCTTTTTCTTGTATATTCTTCTTAATCTCAGCTCTCCAGATCGACCAAGAGGTGATGCAAAGCTATTCCAACCTTCAGTCATTACTTTTCCATCATAACCTGATGTGCTCATGAGCATTAATAAAGTATCTTGTGATTTCACAAGAAAGGGTGATTAGTTAGAATCTGGTAATTCAAAAATTGAATCAATATCCCTGGCTTGGTGCGAAATGTCCGCACAACAGCTGTTTGCGAATGTCGACACTGTATTGGCAGTCTCATGTTGGAATATTCTGCACGATGGTGAAATCATTGCTTAGCTTGGCCCATTATACCCTTGACTAGCTGGGATATGCTCCTGTGTATTTTCTTTTCTGAATTTGTATTAAGTGTGAATTTCTGTACTTTCAGGTAAAGTCAGTAGGATTCCAACATCTTCATCCTCAGTAAGTGCAAACTTCAGAAGTGCCCTTGGCTCGCTGTCTCTGGGTGTTGGTTGGGGTGAAGCTGAGGAAGACGATTCCTACATAAGTGCTCTGCGGGAGTATGGAGAAAAGCTCTACACCATTGGTGATGGTGTGTATTTTAATGAACCAGATGAGTTTTTAGTGAATTGGAAGGAAGAGTACTGGGGTATGGACATCTATGACCGTCTTCTGGCTGTGAAGCAGAGAATTGATGCGGATCAGATGTTCTGGTGTGTTCATTGTGTTGGGTCTGATCTCAGCTGTGCAACTGGCATCCAGGCTTCAATCCTACTCATAGTGCTTCTCTGTCTGTATCTGTTGTCGTGAACCTGAGCTGAAAATGGCAAAATTTTAGTTGGAAGAAAAAGAAAATTGTTTCTTTTATTTCTTCATTGTTTTATATATGAAAACGTAATTATTGCGTTTTTAAGTTCTGCTAACATTTGTCAAAACACCAAAGTTTTTTTCTGTGTATCTAGAAACCCTATAAAAACGGTTTTATTTCTATGTCAGAAGAAATGTAACTTTGACGTTAGATAGTAGCTAACAAACGTTCGAATTCGTTATGTTCTTTCAAAGTGGGTGTGTTGTTACATCAGCACCTCAGGATTCCACAATACATGTACAACATGAATGTACATGTATTATGACTATCAACATGTTATGTAAGATCAGGTAGAGAATCAAATGGCTTGTACTGGGAAAGGGGTCCTTATTGCACACTGTACTAAGACCCCTTTTTCGCAGATCGAGTCACTAATATTATTTCTGATAATAACCTCACAATCACTATCTGGGCCAGATTTCCTGGGACGTATAATTGGCATTTTTCACACTTTTGCATGCTTATGCAGCCATAGATTATAAACTTCTGGATCAATATCCTGATTCTCTTGTCTTAATAGAAAGAAAACACCCTAACCTTTAAAATGCATGTCTTTTTGGCCATATCCAACCAGAATTTTGGGTATTGCAGCCCCCAAAAGTTGAAAAAGGTAAAAAACCACAAATATTACCAAAAATCAATTATTTACAGGCCTCTTCTTTATTCTAGAGGGGTTCCGGATCATCCAACATAGCTTTTTTCCATTGATATATCATTTAAGTTGATTTTTCAGAAGGTTTTGTAGTGTTGTAGAGGATAAGTATTTATTCATGAAACATTTAGTGGAAAATGACACTCAAATGTCCATCCGACAGTATAACTAAAACCCACCATAGAATAAACTAAGACAGGTGATACATTATCCTTACACTACTCAAATTTGAGGGGCACCAGGGTGATTAAGTTTGTGCAAAAAATAATGTGCCCTAGCCTGAAGTCTTCCCTCTACAATTCGTGGGCGATTTTTTACTGTCGGATGGACATTTGCACTTTTACTGTTAGAAGCACAGTTTTTGGAAATCTTTGATTCATGAATTTAAATGCATCTTTATGTTTCAAATTGAGTATAGCCATCCCCTGAACAATCTTAGGTAGCATTTGTACCAGTATTCCCCCCATAAGTGCCTTGTACACACTCTAATGAGCTAAAAAGTGTCCATCCGACAGTTAAAATCCTAATTTTAGGGTCAGTTTGAGCCAATGGTGTGCCAAGTTGGTCTTTGATGGGACTATAATGAATGGTTGTTCCTAAAGTAGTCATGCTGAAGTTAATGTAGATTGATTGTAATGATTAATTGACTATTTTGCAGAGAGCTAGAGAGAAAATATTGTTTGTGATGTTCATCAGCTCATATCTCAAAAAGTTCTTTGATGGCATGTTTCATTTTTGACATTATTAAACCATGTGGCCAGGCAAGCAAGAACACCCCTCTGTTACATAACAATATGGTGAGTTTTACCATAGATTTTGATCTAGAAGGAATTTTCCATTTCTGTTTTCAATGTTGGGTTTTTGGTGAGTATCCCCCAAAAATTGGCATAAAAATCTGCAAAATTAGACTATTGGAATGGTTGCCATGGCAACCAGAAACAGGCATATAGGTCGATTTCTCAGGAAAAATGTTCATTTTACCCTCCAAATATGGGCCATTTCTACCAAAACTGGAGCATTTTAAATGGGACCATTGAATTCTGGATCAAAAATTGGGTTAAGGTATTTTTATAATAAATTTGAGTTATTTTGTCCCTCCAATGCCCCCTGGTGGTCAAATGAGGAATTAAAAATCCCCCGCCGAGGGGTGTTCTCCCTTGATCAGTCACATATTGTACTAGCTGGTAAACCAAATTGGGACTTTCTAGGATGTATGTATGTGTGATAAATATATATCACTGATTAAAACTGTTGGATTGACACAAAAACTGGTGATTTTTCATCGCATAGCTATAAAAATAGAACCGGTAGGGATAACTGTGCCTAGTGATTCCATGAAGCCAAGATATTGTTCTTTCAATGTAACAAAGTTATCAAATGTTATTCTGAGTTCCATTATTTTTACCTCCTCGGGGGCAATTGTAATTGCAAATCTGGCCCATCTACGTGCAAATCAAGTAATATTACATCATCACTGAAACAGTTCCTAACAGTTATGACCACTTCACTTGAGTTCATCCCCGAATGACTATGACAGGATGTGGTCGTACTTAGTATGATAAAGGATTTATTGAATATGTTTATGTGGGCCACGCTTATTGCAATAATATCGAAGCGAACAATATAAATCAGTACCGCTGACGTTACACCTTTGTAGTATTCTCATCTACTGGAGGGGGAAAATGATGGACAATAAGTCTTTTTTTCTGGAAGGAAGGGCAGGGTGCTGTCCAGAGCAGTACTCAAACATGCATGGGATCCCTTTCGAAAATCATTGAGTTCACAACTTTCCCAACCTTCAATTACTCGCTATCCTTCGTTTTCCCCACACTATATCCATGGTCATGTATTGGTTAATCAACCTAATTAGTCATGTATCCTGACATGTATCCCAGTAACCGTATCTATCATAATTATAATCGTTATGTATCATGTTAGATAAGCAAGTTATTTATCCATTATGATTGGATTCACGTCATTAGCCTTTATTTGCTTGTTTCTCAAAGCTCGGGGAGTATTTCTAATAAACCCTTAATTATATTATAGCTGCTTGTTGTGTGTCAATTTGCTGATATAGGGTAAATTTGGGTTTGGGATTTGGATTTTTTTCTGAGATCTGAGACTCAATGCAGATTTTAGGTGTTCCACTTCCACATTAAATAATACTATATCAATATTCACTGATATATAGATGTTCACTTTCCATCACTAATAGATTCAGATGCAGTTACAGATATCGCAATTATAGTGTGGGAACTTGGCAAATGTACTTTCACATTGATTTGCCTATCGTGATGACCATGGCCTGGTTGCCTTTGTCCCGTTATATGAGGAGGACATTGTAAAAGTTTCACATTTGCAAGGGCTTAGGGCGATATAAGTGAAGAGTTTGGTTCAAAAATGCAATAAACTCCATTTTGAAAAAAGAGGCAAATATTTCAAAGGCCTACATGTTAGAGATAGTTAAATATATCAAGGGAACAATTTTATTTGAAAAATACATTTTTCAGCTGTCCAGAGTCTGTAAAGATTTCATCATGGTAGCACCTTTAAAAATTCACTCCAGGGGAACACTTCAAAAAATTAGTATAATGCTGAAAATCCGGGATGGATTTGTTGCGTTTTCGATCCAAACTCTTCAAGCAAGGGTAACATATAAAGTATGAAAATTATTTCAAGGTACAGACCAAAACGTTGGTGTAGGAATACAGCAATTATTTTCTTTAAAATGTTCAGACAATTCTTCTTCAAGAAATTGCGACAACCGCTACATCAAATCACACAATGAGCAGAACACACCTATGTATACAGTGGGTTGCGTGGGTGGGTACTCACCCCCACCTGGTGGTAATGCACAATACCAGATACTAGTCCTTGTGGACTATATGCCTATACTCTGATATGGGGTATTGGTCACATATAACTTAATCCCTCCATTTGAAATGAATAAATTTTCAAATACCATAACCAAGATTCTGTTGAAAACATTACTTTGCTTTTGATGGACTTGTGTTGTGCTAAACTCATTTACACCAAAATAAAATCATCGACGTCTTTCTTGGTTTCTGTCCGTATACTGTCAATAACCATCAAGTACTATAATTTGTTGTCATCTGTGTTATTTAGTCAGTTATTTAGATTTCCCATGGGATGGCCTATGTGTGGTGCTGTGCTGGGACACTAGATGGTCTCAGTTTATCATTCGAAGAGATTTCCATACAATACATCCTGTGTGGACAAAGTCAAAATGTATGACTTCGTTGAAAGCAGGTCCGCGCTACTACCGTAATTACACCAAGCATGAAATAACGGCCATATCTTAGTTTAGGTCGATAAACACAAAAAATATTGGTCGCTAAAAAGTGGTCGCGATGGAATAAGCCACAATTCTGGTCGCTAAAACTGGTCGCTAGTGTCAGCGACCTAAACTAAGATTATGCCCAGCTACCAATGCATGCAAATACATCAGTGGGAAATCTTGCTGTGCTGCACTGTCTTATATTGTCAAGTTTCTATTGTAACATGGCTTTTATCATTAATGACCGATTGAATGACATTGGTTTTTTGTCAGTACCTAAATATTGGTTTCAAGTATTAGCATGATTTATGTCCACTAGAATTTGAAATGGTTAATTCGGAGATGACGCCAAATCACACACCACCACCGAATTACACCGTGGTGTGACGTGTGATTTGGAGCCATAGCAGTTTATTTCTGCCTGCCAGGTAGAAAATACATCACCTGGGTTGCGGCCCATAAATTTTATTTCATTTTGAAATAGCGTGAAATAGGTAAAATAAGGCCTTATTTCTGTGTCGGAGGGCTCCTCCGACATAAGTTATTTTATTCATGAAATAATCTATGATACCCGGCCAAATTGGTAGATGAGAGTCTTTTTATTTGAGAAACCAAAATTCTACTTCTTATTTCATCCTTATTTCTTATTTCACTCAATTCTTTCTGGGCCGCAACCCAGGTTGACTCCAGTAATAGCCTTTGAATCTTAAATTGGTGCTGCCCAATGGGAACCCATTCCAAACCCATGCAAAATAGAAAAAGAAGTCATACAATTAATAGAATAAGTACCTACCCAATGCCTGTTATTATACACTAGTATGCTCTGTTGATGCCCATGACCATAAATTGGCAGGCTCCAGCTGGGGATTATAATTTATTATTATCATAATACTGACTTCTATATTTTTAAGTATTTACTTTAATTTAATTTCATTTTGTGATTTATAAACATGCTGTGAGGTATACATACTCACACGTTATTATGAACAAAGGGAGAAAGTTACTGGTGTTGTGTGTGTGTGTGTGTGTGACATTGTGTGTGTCTGTGGGGGGGGGGGTTACTGCTAAGTATACAAACTGCTACTACATGCCTCCACAGGCTATGGGGGTTATGCTGTGTGATACATCTGTACCTGAATGGGGGAAGCTCATTAAGCGATTCGGGTAGTTTGACAGTCCACCTATGGTACAACCCATATGCATGTCAACAAGGATGTCCAATCATAGTGTTGATATCCAAGCGGTCATCATTTTTCTTGGACCAAATTAAAAGGAGGTTGGGGGCGGGGCGGGGAGGGTATTCCAAACCGTTAACCCCAGGACCCCTATCTACATCTCCCCGGGAACACCACCAGTTGTATTTGAAGAGTTTGGTTCCAAAACGCAAACATTTATCATTCCAAGAAATTGAAGTTGACTTTTTTGTATCCATATAATAACCACAAAATATATTTTTCTTTTCTATATTAATTTTGACTTTCCTCATTTAGTTGGATATGGATAAAACATTTACAACTACTTTTTTACACTGATGGTTCTTTCACAGACAAAAGGTGATTTATCATTTCTTTGTAAAATGCAGTAAATCCGGTTTTGTTACAAATCGCAATAAATCCACAATCTTTTGTTCCAAAACACAATAAATCCAAAAACACATTAATAGGTTATTCAATCCATGAAAATAAGGTAAGTAATGATAAATGGTAATTGTTTTTGGGGGAGGAATGATTTTGCAACATTTTACCCCACTTGTCCCAACATTTTGCTTTTCATCTTAACTCCATTTTAGTCAAAATCGCGTTTACTGTGTTTTGGAACCAAACTCTTCATTTATTTTTCCTTTATCTCAATGCCAATGTTCCATATCATCAATGAATCTGCCATGCCTGATTATGAATGTAATATATGATGATTATATAGCAACTTGACATGAAAGGAGGGCGACAAACACAGAACTTGTCTAGGCCATCTTGGGATGCTGAGAGAGATTATTTATTCAAGTGCACATGCGTGGAAGTGCTTGTTATCCGGTGGTCTTTGCCGCCTTTGCCTTTTGGGTTTGGTTGTATACAAGTACCTAAAAGGCAAATTGCAAGCATAATCATCACACATTGCGTTTATACCACCATCTGACCTTTAGGATGCATTAGAATGCATCAGAAAGCATTCTGCATTCACTGATATACAATTATAACACGGTTAGAGAGTTTTCAGTGCCGAAAATGGATAATATCGGTTCCTATATCTGGCGATAGAGCACCCAAAATTCACGGCGAGCGGACAGCGGGGCGGACATGTTGAAACCTACCGCGAGACGAAAGTAAATTCTCCATTTTTGAAGCTTATAGACCAAATATAGCGAAATGTTTTGGACATAACATAGTTAAAACCATATTCTACCTCTCTGTCGACTAGATTCCTTGATATTATGGCTGTATTTGATATAAAAAATTATTAAACTTTCGAATCAAGCGACTTGCCGTGCGTCTTCCCCGCTCTGTAAACACTACAGGTGCCGCCGCCTGGTGTGTACAGAATGGATTATATTTTAGACTGGCGCAGCTCTGTCTCGACGTGTTCGCAGTAGTAGGTCTATGAGAGTTGGAGTTGCAGGAGGTCGCCAGCTTAACCATACGTCAACATGAAACCAAGATGGCAGAGGGTCGTCTTGTCGACTGGCATAAGAAATGAATGGATTAGATCATTTTTGAAGGTAAATACTTAGAATTAATGGTGGAAACCGTGTTATAAATGTAATATATAATGTTAAGACTTGAACTCATGCCTTCCATTATATATTACATTCATATATATATATGGTATCCATAGGGTCCCAGACATATGACTCATCTAACCAACCACTATTGTCCAGCCCCGTGGCCTAATGGATAAGAAGCTGAACTTTATACCAGAAGGTCCCTGGATCGATCCCAGGCAATGTTGAGCTTTTTCAGTATGAACCACTGTCAAAGCCATGTCATAGCTGCAGTGACATATAAGAACAGTATAGAAAAGAACACTGTCAATATTCAAGTGTCAACTCTCAGTGCCTCTATCCTGAAATAAAAGCACTCAGATTATCCAGCTTGGGCACCCAAAATCGTTCTGAAATGTGATAACGGTGGTATAACTATCATTAGAGCCACTTCACAGGATACAGATCTAGTTTATCAGAACTAGTTTATCATTAGTTGTGATCCTGCTTGCAATGAGGTAGGTTGTGTTGTGATGGAGTATTTAAAGTGGGGTTTTATTGGATTTTAGCAGAGGCTCTTGGTGAATTTCCTTGCTTCAAGGGGTCCTACAAAGGGAAGTCAACATGCCAACACTATTACCTGTGTTGGAATTCATAACGTTTTATTAATTTTGTTGTGTGTGCCTCAGCTTGATAAACACTTTCTGGTCAGTTCATATAGACTTTGACTTAATTCTGGGGGAATGCTAAAAGGAATATATGATTTGAATATTTTAACATGAATTTGACTGTGCATTAGCAAGTAGATGTTTTAGCAATTACTTCGCTACCTTCACATTTCCTTTCTCATACAGCAGATGGTGTGTGTTTAAAAGTGAACATGTTGTCATGTCTTTTGATATATTGTGAATCTCATGAATATCATGAGAATGTTATGTAGACCTATACCCTTCTGAATTATACATAGTGTATTTTCTATGAATTTATATTTAGAAGATATTCTTGTTCAGCTTTGCAGTGACTACAGAGGTACACCAAAGTAAAGCATCATAATTATTTTGCAGATTATTTGCATAATATTATCATTAAATTATGTTAAGTCTTTCTCAGGACCTACATCAGGGAGTAGCACTTTTAGTTTCAGCTGAATAATTGTAAAAGCTGATATGCATTTCAAAGAATGGTAGTGAATGACAATATAAAAGTGAGATGGGCCAGATAGACACGACATCGGTGCCATGAGAAGGAGCAGGATTTGTGAGAGTACAGGTCCTTCTACCAATGCACTTCTTTACAGCCCATTCTTATTTCAGAATGATTATTTCACAAAAAAGGGCCATAGGCATATTAGTGTCATTGCTTGCCACTGTGAGCTCATCTCAGGTATATGTGCCGAATGATAACCTTGCAATATGGCCATCCCTTGCACACCTCAACACCCTCTCTGCAACCATCAATGGAACTATATTCTTCCCAACGTCTCTCAACTACCTGCTGCATTCCAGTATGATGCATACCAGATTCAACAGCCAATTTGGGATCATTGTCATGGCTGAAAGCACAGGTATATATAATAATATGAATAATTTGCCTTTCATACATTATGCAACACAACTAAGCACAAGGTGACTCACTTCAAGTAAGACAGCAGTGGCAGTATATAGCATAACTGATTGGTGGTTTATACGCAGTTTGATCACACTTCTGGAGGCAGAAATTACCATGTGAGGTAAAGACACAGATTGTTGCAGCTTCCCCATATATAGTGCTCTATACCAATGCTGTAGATAGAATGTCGGTGAATCCCATCTTTTTGTAGGGGGCATGCTGCATGATAAAGAGAATACTGTAAGGATATTGGTATGTCTGTGGATGGTGACAGCTATCCCTCCTATTGTTAACCTCTAGTGCTTCTTATTTTCAGCTGATGTGCAACAGGCCATTCTTTTCAGTAAGGAGTATGGGATTCGTCCAACTGTGAATTGTGGTGGTCATGACTATATTGGCCCTGCAAGTGGTGACCACATTGTCAGTATCAACTTGAGTTGGATGAAGAAGATTGTGGTCCAGAATGACACTCGTAGTGGCACAGGGGTTTCAGCTATTGTGGAATCGTGTAACACAATGAAGGAAGTTTACAAAAGAGTAGGTGTGTGCTTAAGTTGCATGAAATGCTATGAACTATCATTTTAATGTACAGATTATCATTATCCTAGATGACAGAAATCAAACGAGGGACCCTGTGAAATCTTAGCAATTATCTGGGTAAAACATAAAAGTAAATGGAAGATGTCATTCCAGAATTCAAGGAAAAGATGTTCATCAAAGATACATAGTCTATGAATTACTCTAGTGCAACAGGTATTATAAAAGGACAACCCTTTATAGAGGGGAATGCTACAAGGCACAGATGGGACTTGATTTTGACCATTTGGAACTGTTCTAGACATGGTGTATAACTCCCACCTATAAGGTGCACCCTGGCCTCAGTCAGATTGTATAAGGTACAGAGCGACTTTGCAACTAAACTCTTGATGTGAAGGTCAACATGTATAAAGAATCAATCCATTTGTATTGCAAGATAATGTTGGAGGCTGGAAAAAATCCATTGTGTGAAATAATTTCTTTTCAGTTGCATGAAGAGGGGTACCTTTTTGTTGGAGGCAGTGCTCATACTGTAGCTACAGGTGGCTACACCCTTGGTGGTGGTCATAGCCCCATGTCCCACATGTTTGGTCTGGGAGTGGACAATGTCATTGAGTTCACTATGGTCATGCCAAATGGCAGCATCATCAAGCAGACTAAGGATGGTGTGAATGAATTTTACATTCACCCATTTTACATTGCCATAAATAACGATTATAAAAAAACCCACAAAAACATTATAATATATCAAAACAAAATATGCCAATTATTTTATCTAAAGTCAACTTGTAAAAGTGCAACAAGCTGTTCATACAAGCTAATGAACTCTTCTGGGCTGTTTGTGGTGGTGGTGGTGGAACTTTTGGTGTTGTGACATCCTTCACTTTCCAGCTTCATATCCCTCCTGAGCATGGATTTTGTCACTATCTTGGAATCTATCCAATGAATTCTCCTGGTGACAGGATAGTAAAGGATATCCTTAAAACCTTTAGTCTCTATCTCCAGTACAATATGACTGATAACTGGGGTGGCTGCAGATACAAACATTTCAATTCCACAAGATTCCCCAATGCATGGATTGCTGTGCTTCAGTCTGCTCCATGTTGGCAGTTGTGAGGTGGCCAAGCCTCAACTGGATTTCCTCTTTGATATGTACAAAGAGTATGCTATCTACAAGTAAAAGTTTGAATACAATTCTTTCTGGGACTATGAAAAAGATATCATTATCCATGACCCTGCAGGCTACAGAGTATCCATAATTAACCGCTTTCTGCTGCCTGCAGACATGGAGAATCCAGAAAAGATGGCTACTGTTCTCTCAGATGCTAAAAAGCCAATCATTGGTACATGGACACTGCTGGGAGGTAGATACTATTGGTTGTTGTTTTTGTGTATTATTTCGAGTAGAATTTGGTTGCAATATATATACTTTTATATAAATAATTAATGCTTTCATATGTCTTTCATGCTTGTAGAAAGAGAAAACTAACACAAACACCCACCTTTGGGGGTAGATGTGCAGAATGTGGGAGTTCATTTTACCCCAATGGCAATGGGTTTCGTGTGCTTCTTATCAGAGATGTTGATAGATGTGCCATGTTGTTGTTATGTTCTTTCAAGAATATAGAAGAAGTACTCACTTTAAATGGCAGTTTAGTGTAAGAGAGTAGGTTTTAAACCTTGAGGGATCCATTCTTAAAATAGTGAGCTGCTTAATTCTCATCAACCTCTTTCTGTACTTATAGGTGCCGTTAGTAGAATTCCAACATCTTCATCATCAGTGAGTAACAACTTTAGAACAGCATTTGGTTCACTGTCTGTTGGACCAGTGTTGGTTGGGAATTTGCTCATGAAGATAAGGCCTATATTGAAGCTGTTCAGGAGTATGGACAGAAGCTCTATACTATTGGTGATGGTAGGTAGAGTTTTATGAGTCACCCTGTTATTCATGTAGAATTTTATAAATGCCTATATCCTGTTTACAGTGGATTATGCAAAGCCACAAAAATATGATTTAGGTTGACTAGTTGATAGTATGTGTCTGTTTGGTGCATTGTACAAAATAATCCATATTTTACAGGTGTGTATTGCAATGAACCAGGTGGGTTCCTAGTAGACTGGAAGGAGCAGTACTGGGGTATGGACACCTACAACCGTCTCCTGTCTGCCAAGCAGAGGATTGATAAGGACAATATGTTTTGGTGCCTCCACTGTGTTGGATCTGACCTGAGAGAATTCGAACCCTAAGCAGCTCAACGGGCATTCTGGCTTTCATTGGACAAGGACTCATCTGTACAAGTTGATGTGATCATAATTGTCTTGCCTCTAGATTCAATTTCACAACACAACCTTATAGTAATTTATATCTGGAGTTGATATCATGTTTAACAAATGATGATGGTAGAATAAACCAAATTTTATCAAATTCAATATACAAATCATTCTGTTTTTTACGTAAATTCCCCTATATACGAGCGAGTTCAAGGATGAAGAGCAAGCTCCAGACTTGGCTCTGCATCCAATTGATTTAGGAGAACTGTAAGTAAGTGCAGATCTTAAGATTTTTCACCATATTTTTTCCATTTATTAAAATTACAGACTCTACATCTAAAGGTCTGTGGTTCTAGACCCTGGATGTTCTCACATTTCTCAGGTGCATACCTAAGCTTACTTCATATAGAATGTGAAATAAATGATAGGGTTTTATGCTTTTATGTCTTTAATTGTCAAGTAGAATGGTATTGGTTGACTTATTTAGGAATACTGCCAATTACATGTGAGGAGGGGAAGAGCAGCCATCACATAATAAATGGTTTAGAACCTTCCCAAAATAACATATATACAGTGAAAAGCATAAGCGGAAAACTAGTCTCAACCACATGTTCAGTGTAGTCCTCTCTAGTAGTATAGACAGGGTCTGACAGTCAGCAAAGTCCCCGGTCTCCCCTGTGTTTACACAACCCACCCAATCCACATGGCTACTTTGAATATGCATTATCCCTAGGTATCCAAACACATGCACTGTACACATGGCTGAAGTCATTAATTGTACTATAATTGCCCCAGTGCTGACTTTTAGATTAAGTGTAAATTGTAGTTAGTATGGCAGTGGCTAGTAAGCTGTAGGCAGTCATTTCCTATAATTATGTATGGTCAGGTAGCTACACCAGAAGTAGAAATTCCATGAGCATTTAACATATTCGAAATAAGACACTGTAAGAGCTATACAAAGCTGATATTAATACATTTTTGAACTTTATTCGGAAAATGAGGAAGTCATATGATTGAACCTAGAAAATAGGCCTTATGAGCCTATTTATTATGTGTATATGAAATGCAAGAGAGTGAAGTATTGTCACCTTACCCAACACATACCCAGAAGCAATCATTAAGTGTGCCCTATCACCTAGTAAGAGTGCTATGGTCAGATGTTGGATACCTAGGAATAATGCATATTCAAAGTAGCCATGTGGATTGGGTGGGTTGTGTAAACACAGGGGAGACCCGGGACTTTGCTGACTGTCAGACCCTGTCTATACTACTAGAGAGGACTAGACTGAGCATGTGGTTGAGACTAGTTTTCCGCCCATGGTGAAAAGAGACTTCTGCCAGCTCAGATATTTACCAGCTTGAGCCTACATGTGGGCTAGCCCAGAGGGATCAGAGGTATCCCATCTGGGGCCCTTGTGGACGTGCTGGTTTGGTCATAACCCTGTAGGTTTTATGATATCACATTGGGGATATCATGGTATTATGATACAATTCAAACTGTTCATGTAGAGTGAGTGTTCCATTGTATTATTTCCATCTGACATGGGTTGCGTTTGTTGCCCCCGTAGTCCGCAAGCCCACACAGAAAATAATCCAAGTTAGTAAATACTAATCTAACTTAGACAAAATCACCCATTAGGCAAAATACCCAACATGTTAGTAACATCTTACTAATGTGTTAGTAGTATTAACTGACCTATTAAGGCAAACTGACTTGACTTAGCCATGTCTAAGGGGTAGTAGTTTTGTCTAAGGGGTAGCAGTTTTGTCTAAGGATTAGTAGCTTTTTTTCACACCAGGTGGCAGTGTGGTTTGCATGAGGATTTTTATGGTAAGTGCATATCATGGAAAGGCCTATGAATGTCAGAATAATGGTTCTTTCAATGACTATCGACATAATAACGCCTCTACAATTCAACCTGGCATGTGATTTAACAGAATACACTTAATAAATATATATTTGTTATTGAAGGAGCAATGAAAAATAATGGAAACACCTTTTCTGTGGAAATTGAATTTACTCATATATCCACATCTTTGACATTATGATAAACCCAGAGCAACTAAGTTCACGGGTTGCAAAGAAAATGATGTGAGGTATTGAACTTGCTTCTCAAATGGAGAGGCTCTGTTCTGGATGTCTTAACCTATGTGGAATTTACACTTACCATTTCAAAATGAAGAGAATTGCTATGTTGCTTGAAAGTCTATGTAGTTAGTGGAAAAGTCTAAGGCAAGTTAGGAGAAATCAGGCAAGTCGGGCATTTTTCCTAAGGGTTAGGCGTAAACTCCCAAGAAAACTTCGGTGGTTTGGGGACGTGCAAACTCCCAACTTGGGTTAGCAAGTCCAACAAATGTTAGGCGAAAGGCCTAAGATATTCAGAATATTTTTTTGTGTGTATTTCATTGACTTTTCCATTGATGATCTCATGATCTCCACAGTACAAATCAAAATCCATAATTCAAAGAAACTCCAGATTATTGTGACCATACAATTTCATCACCAACCACTTACCACTTACAATTTAACAATAATATAGCATTTCTGTGCCCAGATAGAGAAAAATATCTACTTTTGGAAACAAAGAACCACCCAGTGCAGTGTCAGAGTGTGTGCACAGAACGACCACTTTCTGGTTGCAGTTTCAATGGGAAACCTTTTACAAAAAAAAAGCCTGACCATCCCTCACACTTCTCTTGATATCTCAAAATCTTGAAAAGATTTTAAAATGGGGTATGCTGCGTTGTCTCTCAAATATGTATTAAGCTTTCCATTGATTGGTTTTAATTCCATGCATGGTTATTTCAATTAGGGGATAACCACCCTAGATACAGTGCATCATCCCCGGATGCATGATGCATCAATGAATTAACGTACATTTCTCTGCTGTTATTCAACAGATTTTAAAATGTAATACCGTATTCATTCTAATAAGCGCACATGCTCTAATAAGCGCACACCCCTCCTTTTTGGGCCCCACCTGGTGTAAAATCGGTCAAATAAAGTGTAATAAAATCAAGATTTTTATGGCCAAAACAACGATTTTAGGCTTTAGAGGGTGCGCTTATTAGAATTAATTCCTCTAAGAAGGTTTTGAGCATTCAAAAAGTAATTTTCCGCACATGTGAGCTTATTAGAACGAATACGGTATGTCGATTTCAACTTGCGATCCCCGGATCCCTCACACGGTGCACAACCATTAGGTGACTTAACACAGCCAGCTGTATAAAGAGTGTGAGACAGCTAGCCTACCGAAGTAGCTAAAACACGGACATTGCCAGAATTCGAACCCACGCTGACCTACAGAAAAACCTTTAGTCTGATGTTTCGGATGGTTGCTGAGATGTACATGTATCATGCCAATCAGGGCACGATGCACCAATGAATCTTATTTTAAGGTTTATTATGCAATATATCATCTGTGGAATAACATCAAAATGTATGACTTAGTTGAGGAATATGTCTGAATAAAATATATTTAATTGCAGTTTAGCAATTTATGAACTATCCCACTCATATTGCATAACTTAACATGCATAATTAAGTATTCAGTTGAAGACACACTTCCTCTAATTTAGAATTAATTCCACGCCCCCTCACTGTAGGCCCTATTATCCAAGGACTTAATGGCATAAACGAATATCTAGAGTAGATGATGGGTCTAGACCCCTAAATTCGACAGGGTGACATGGCCATTTCTTAAAATCGACATGTGACATGGAGCTTAGTGACAAGGACATGGAGAATGAAAAAGCTAGTGACATGAGACATGACCTTTCCTTAAAATCGACATGTGACATGGAGCTTAGTGACAGGGACATGGGGAAATAGGAATTTAGTGACATGTGACATGGCCTTTTCTTAAAATCGACATGTGACATGGGGACCCCCCATCTAGACCCCCTAGATGGATATCCTCTACGGGCCAATACTTGTTGTTGCATAATTCGATCTTTTCTATCTGCCTTCAAATCTGAAATTTGGTCAGCCCAAGGGGAGCCCATTCCAAACCGATATAACATATTCATAAAAAAGAAAAAGAGGTTATACAACTAATAGAATAAGTACCCATACAACTAATAGAATAAGTACCCATTCAATGTCTTTAGTATATATATATATATATATATATATATATATATATATATATATATATATATATATATATATACCCACTGGGCACACTAACATTGGTTCAACATTAAATCAACATTTGCGATGTTTGCATATCAACAGTTGATTCAGGGTTGAAATATGTTTGAATTTGAGAGTTGATGCAACATAATCAAAATCAACTGTGATTCAACATCTAACCATCAGCACTGATTCAATGTTTGTATTTCTATGTTTATTCAATGTTGTTTCAACATTGTGTCAATATTGAAACAATGTTGATGGTTGTTAGGATATTCTTTGTTGACATCTCAATATTGAATCAACATTGAAATTGTTTTTGTTGATTCAACATTGACAGATCCACTTTGCACCTTGAGCCGTACCCTTCTAAAAAAGCTCTTTTGAAAATTAGAAGTAGATAAGTGTCTTACATATAATATGCAATGTACTGGCATTGGAAAAGCTACTGCATCAAGATGATAATGTGTGGTTATAGTAGCTAGATTAAAGGCAAAATCGGATAATGTAAATCTCATCAGAATAAAGGTGGCAAAACTACCCTTGCATTATAGAAGCTTTGTATTAGCTCTGATTTGATAGACTTTCAATATGAAGTATAATAATGCATTCCTAGACTTTATAATCACGCTCTCAGTATCAAATAGTTCCTCTACATACTAGTAACAGTAGGATTTCAGTGTAGGTTAGAATGCATGCATCAGAGCATTATCTTCTAGTCTTCTATTCCAAATGATTTTGGCCATGAATCTTGTGATGTTATCCTACATACTCAATAGTTTCTAATCAATTAAATACATTCATATGTGTGTAAGGAGTGGTTGTCTCAAGGTGAAATGGTGGTTGTCTCATGGTGAAATTGGTATGTCCTAGGAAATAAGTCCTAAATGGAAAGCGTTTAGAATTTCCACACTTTTGCTTATGCTATCACTTGGTAATGAGATTTATCTTTGCCCAGAGTAAGAATATTGTACATGGGAGGAATTTTGATAAGCAAAGTTGGAGAATTCTGGTAAAATGACCAGTTAGTCATGATAAAATAAGTCAACTTCAGGGTATTATTATACAAGGACAATTACTTAATATATCACTGAAAATCATTCTATGGGGTTCTATGACACCTCTATTTCAACATTATTAGGCTTGAAGGCTAGAATACAATGTGTAAAGCAAGGTGACAGGTGGACGACTGAAGGTATGTGTTCGTCTTTGGGTTAAGCTACCCTATAACCATATATAGCTGGCAATTCTCTATCAGTCACCAAGCAAGGAGGAGGTGGGGGGGGGGGCAAATTATGCTGCATATCAATTCCTGTGGGACACAGGAAGCGGCCATTTGCCTCGAGATCTATGGAGTAGTGCAGTCCGAATCAAACGGGTGTCTTGAGACCCCGGCACGCGACAGCAGTTTATAAGGTAGATCTCTATGAGAATCATCAAAATTTCAATGGCGGTTGCCGATTAGCAATTGGCATCTCTAACTGGCCTTCCAAATCTGGCATGTCTATGTTGCTATCAACCGTGTTAATTGCAATCGTCAATTGGCAGTTCTTACTTGCCTGGCATCTGGCAATTAGCAAATTGGCAATTATTAAGTCTTATTGGCCTGCTATCTTAGATTTAATACCTGTTCTAACAGTCGAGTCCATTTACGCGCAATTTAATTTGTTGAAAGCCATGCTGGGTCAAGGGACCCAGCACTAAGAGGAAAATTATTTCCAGTTCACAGTATTTCAGTCTTATTTTTAGGGAAATATAATATTTGGTTATTTTGCACACAAAATTTGCGGATATTTTAGATGTCTATTGCGTCTTGTAGTCTTTTTGCTCGCATGATCATGTTTTTGTTCTATTTTCTGGGCCCTGGGCCACACTTTGATAAGAAATGTCCGATTTGCTTGGTCACACATATCAAATATCCTAAATTTGTACTACCTAGTGTTACCTAGTTTGTTTTTCTTTTCTTTTTCTTTTAATTTGAAGATCTAGGCATTCGATAAAAAATTGTTATTGGTTTCAAATTAGCTGGTAATTCGCAAACTCAGGGTACATTCAGGCGTCCTACAACCGAGGACTTCTGGTATCAAAATCAATCAGATAGATAACAAGCTCATTGACAAAAATGTAAATAGCGCATTTGATACATTATTTATTAGCCACTGATTATTGGGGAATACATACAATCTCTGGGTGTGTATTGTAATCCTCAAGCAACACGTCAGATACCTCACAGTCAATTTGTTTGACAGGGGAGTCAACTGGACGCCATGTCTACATGCTTATATAGCCTCCCCTGACATGAAATTCTGTGAGTATACCCACACACTCAACCTAATAATATCCGTAGCTTTGAAATGGTTCTATGACCTTTAGCGTGGCCGGGGGCAAATATATTATTTTCCATATTTACAGTAACAATATACAAAACAAACAAGACTTTGTACAACTTGACAAAAAAAGCACCTTAGTGCAAAATAATCTGCTTTGTCTACCCTTTTTTTTTTTAAAGTGGAGGGAGGTATAGTAGTGAAATAAACAGGTAATACATCACGGAGATTACCGGTTATGTTCAAGCTTAGTTCTTCAGAATACACACAGGTGGCAGCAGTGTGGGTAAGGCTGAAATAAACGTACCTGGACAGCTGCCAAATGTCATTTCACTGAAGCTCTAAATCTTAACTTTTAAAATTCTTAACCTGCTTGATGGGGTTAAACTATAAAACATACGTTTAGTGACTGACACTATGGGCACATACATTCTATTGATATCTCCCTCCTTCAAGTGAATTACTGGCAAACGTCCCTGATCAAAACTGTCATTCGCATATACAAAGGATAGCAGAATGTCAGATATATGGCAATTTTGAACACTGTTCGATTTCATCAAAAGAGCAAACCTCAGTCTTGCAGCCAGGTTTTCTCAAATCTAAAATATGTCTAATCAAATCTATTCTATGTCACATTTAATACTAAGACATCGTACCAGAACAATCTTTTTTTATCCAGTCAATTCATAAGTGATCCCCGTTATCTCGTACACATGTCCATTATAGTTCACTATAAAATGCGTTCTTCCTACAATGAATCAGAGAGGGCTTACTGGTGTCATTGACCATTAATGTAAGCTAAAATCGTACCATAATTACACAAACCTCATTAGCTGCCTTAATGAAAAGTGTATATTCAATTAAAACGAGGGAGACTTGTATGACAGGCATGTAACGTGACTATCAAATTACAGTTTACATCGATTAGTATCATTCTCCCTTCCCAGTTCTTATCTATTTTGAAAAGGAGTATATATATATAAAAAAAGAAGGCAACTCGTATCAAACCTATCGCTCTAGGAAGGTGCGAAGTCTTAACGTGTAATACATGTATGCCAAGTATGATTTATCTCATATCAATAGTCTGATATCTTTGTTGAGGACAGTGCCCACTGACCGGGCTCGTGACTGATCATTGCAAGATACATGTACATAATGATGTACCTGGTGAATACTGATTGTTCTCGGGTTATATGTAAGAGGATTCTAAGAGGACCTTTGATAACAGACAATCAAAACACATATGTGCGAATACAGGTGGATACTGGTAAATACCGTACTACCTCACGTGTAAGCTAATTCAAGGCTTACTGCCGAAAGCGCCGTTAAAGATGGAATAAAGATCATTAGATTGAACCGGTCAAAACCAATTCCTACCGCGCCTTATATGTGTATCTTATATGCGGGATGCGTCTTTTACATATACAGTATGTGTATTCATTTTGAGTCACACAACATAATACAAATCAATGACTGCAGAGGATTCAAGAAGATGTTGGACAACAATGTGCACAAGATATATCTTAAGGGAAATGTACTCAATGCTCACTGTTCTAGTGGATTATTTGATGTACACACATATTATATCAAAAACTGGTAATGCATGTTTCAGATTAATTTCCGGCAGGGGATGATTCCCTTCAATTCTTTGACAAACCCGAAAGAGCGTTTTTAAATATAGGCATATATATACAACAACACTGAAAAATAATGCAGCCCTCTTAAGACCAGTGCCGTATATTCATGCGGCTTCTACGTGAACCAGATCCAGTTGAGTCGGGGGAGGGTTTATACCCAATATTTTCCCAAGTGGCCCCTAGGACCCTGTAGCTTTTTGAATTTTGAAGATACCTTCATAAGAAAAAATGTCATGCCATTTAAGTGTTTTTTTTTGTTGTTTTTTTTAACTTTTTCACAAAATCGGGGTGCGGAATTTACAGTATCACTATGAGAATTCTATTCCTTGCATACATTTAACATTGATGGCTTCGATATGCTCGACTACAGGTAGTTTCATTTTGTTAACACGCAGTGACAGCGTGTAGGGAATACCCGGTCATGGTCATAGCCAGAGGGTATCAGATTATTTGTTTGTTTACACTCGAAACGGGCCTACATTGATAGGGAGGGAGGGGGTAGACAGGAGTCCCTATCGCCTGTTAGCATTAGATAAGAGCCTGATACTGATAATAATACCAGTAATACAAGTAACAATGGACGGTTACTCCCGTGCTGCTGTCTGCTAGTTTGACAGGCTGACATAACATTGTTGTATTCTCTGTATGCCGTCTCACTTAAATAACTTATGATTTACGATGTTATGTGTACTGTGTACTGTATTTCCAGTCTAAAATAAAGACTCAAACAGATAGCCATGGCGTATTGCAAGCTTTTAAGGTAAGGCGACTCACTTATTGATGAAAGTGCGGAAATCATCCTAATTTTACCAATGTTTAACAAGAAATACATATAGGAATTAGTCAAAAAATTCCGAAAGGCAAGCAAAAGTGGGGGCTTATCTAGGAAAATCACAATACTACTTGGATCTTTCTGCTTTGTGATTGCCATACTATTACCATATCAGGGATGTAAGTCAGAATATTTGAAAAATTCTGAACACATTTAGAAATCCTCCATTTAGTGTAAAACATTATCAAAACTTTGATGCAAGAAAGGTAATTTGGTCAAATCTATTAGAAACATCTGGTTCAAAAAATTCTGAAATCAGACAAAATTCTGAAAACGTACATCCCTGCCATATGACCACATTGTGAAGTAATTAGAAGTGGGATTGAGATGTAGATAAGGTAGGCTGGTTCAAGTTGATTACTCTTGAAAAAGTAACACAATTCAAACCATGAGCCTTGGTCTTTTTTTTTTTTTTTTTTTTTATAGCGATAACATTGTGCTATGGACAGTGCACACTAACTAAGTGCGTTTAGTCATATTTCAACCCCACCCGCTCTCCTTTTTTAGAGGCATTTCTTTTCAAGGATATCAAATTAAAAATCTGTCGAGTGTGACACATGACACACATCTTACTAGGAGTGGCCTATGTGTGTATGTATAAGGATAAAGGGGTTGGAGATACCTTGGTGTAAACTACTTGTCTTCAAGTGTTCGTATTTTCTTTCAACAGTGCCTTGATTTCAGGTGTGAATGATTTACACATACATGAACACCGCAATACCCCCGCGTATAAGGCGCGGTTTACACATGCGGCTGGACCTCTAGTTTGCCTTATACAACTGGCAAAAGTTAAGGGTGTGCCCTATTGGCGAGGATAATACACCATAGAGTAGTACCAAACTTCTCAAAACTCATGCTCGAGCTGCACCTTGTAGCTTTCCCTTTTACCCAAACTGTGCCTTATATACAGGATGCGCCTTACATGTTGGGTACTGCAGTATTATAGTGTGACATATCAGAACAGTAGGTTCGAAATGGACTTTCCTGATTAAACTTATTAAGGGTGAAAATATATCAGGCGTTTAAAGAAATACAACAATTGTAATTGATCAGTTGACCAACAGGAGAATACTTTTAGTGTAGTAAACAAAGTGTGCTTGGAATTTTCAACTTTCCTTTGTAGGAGCGATAATGGGATGTCTTATTTTGATCTAAATGAGCTGTACACATTTCAGTCAACATTGCTGACGTTGCTTAAGACACAGGAGTAAAACCAGTTCAAAATACAACAGGGTATATCAATAAAGGGTAAGCAGAATCACGTTCTCTCCTTATCCAGAGTAAAAGCTAACATATAAACACAAAAAAAATAACAAGCTATGTCCAATTGGCATAAATACTGAATAATTGCACTGTTCTATTTCTGGCTTTTCCTGCAAATACAAATGTAATTAGATTAAATTTCTACTAAATTTGCAAGGTGTCGTGCCAGAATTGCTGCGGCATAATACATGAAAGCTACGCGAAAAATAAAGCCATGGTGATTGTGCCAGTTATGAATAGGCTTTCGATATCATTATCATACACTTATCTCAGTATTACATACAAGAGGTTACAGACCCATATTATGATACCACCAAGGTTAATACTGCAAAACTATGGACCGCCAAATTTTCCACCATTCATCTACTCAGCACCCCGTATGACATTCCAATGTTACATCACGCTTATAAATGGGGGAGGAGCTGATCCAAAAATCTTTTTTCCAATTTCCACTTAGTCATGTTCACCAAGTCATCATCAAAGTGTACCCCTGGTACACTCAATCTTTCTCATGAATAAAACTAAATGAAAAGAGTTAACACCTTGCTTAGTGTAAATGTTGGGATCCACCAGTACTTATCCCAAAGAGCTAAGGTATCACACAATGAATAGCTAACATGATCATACATATAAAGTTTATGACAATTATGTCACAAAGAGTTCGCTCTTAACCCATCTTTAGGATTAAACTTTTGTAAATATTAAGTCGTTCACAGAACGATTTCCCTTTTCCAGACCTTTTAAAAACAAACCAATGTAGGATAAGAACCCAAGTAAACTGGACGAGACTTAAACTTTAGAGCTATAATAATAATGCTTCCAGGGAATACTTGTATTTGCCCAATATGGAGTAAACCACAATATCAACATGGTTCTTAACTACCGGTAACTAATGAACCGCTGCACTACCATCTTGACCATCTAAAAACAAAAGACAACAAAATATCACAACTGCCTCTCTTCAGATTGTCCCAAAAATAACGAAACGAGGTCATATAAATTTCAATATGAGAGCATTTTTACGACCCCCCCCCCCTCCCCCCTTAACAATAGTCATGCGGTTGCCATGGCATTGCATTGATAGTGCTTAGGGTATAGATACACATAAATATATACAATATATATATAGTAGGATTTGGGAAAGTAGGGTCACCCTACTCTAAAACTACACTATCTGTTTCTATGGCAACATGCTTTAGCAACGCAACTGGGACAAACGAGAAATAGCACAGGTCATCAAACTTAAATAGCAAACTATATCCATAAATGGGCGTATACAAACTTCAACTAAGGTGTACTTGATCCAGATGACTGAAACAAGAGTTTCAAATTTAAAACTGGGATATCAATCTTTCAAAAATAAAAGTTAGAATCTCCAAAGGAGCCACTAATGTTGATTTGAATGGGGATTAACATTGAACATGCCCCTAGACAGTCTTTGTACTATCAGTACATAATACTCTTTAACAGTCAGCAGCTCTAACCTGGGGGTTGTACAGAGCATTTACATTAATAATCCGCGTATGGACATATTGGTAAGTGCCAAACGCTTCAGCTGCCCTTTAGTTTGTAGGCCAAATATATGCATTAGCCATTGAGGTCTCAAATCACCAACTCTATAATTGAGCACAATATTATCAGAAACACTGGAGGTGAAAGTAGCTTGCAATCCTCTCGATGTGAAGGGTGTACACACAGGGTCTATCCCAGTCTCTGTACATCCTATTAGGCTATTTCATCATTAAATAATCCCTTAGATTCAGTTTGAAATTTCCAAAGTGTTAACACTAAAGCAGAATCTCAGTTATGGAATAGTTTTCTTTTCTCCATAATGCCATGCAGATACAAACAAGATGCACCATAAAGTTTCTTAAAGATGTTGCAAAATGTTCCTGGTGATGTCAAGTGTAATATATCGTTGGCCTTACTTGCATCACGGCCGAGCCAAGGCTTTAGCCAGAAATCCAGCCGATAAGTTTGTACAGATGTGCTGCCCACAAATAACAATGTAAATTTGTGTATATCAATACACATTTTATAATCTAACATATCACCGTTCCATGGGTGCGGTGTATGACTAATCCTAGTGCGGTAACAGTGGACTGTTTTGTGTCTGATCCAATGACTGATCACCCAGATCCAGCTGTTGGTGATTCTGTTGATGTTGTTGTTGCTGCTGTTGTTGTTGTTCATCCTCCTCCTCTATCTGAGGTAGGAGGGCCTGTACTTGTAGTGGTTGTTCACTTAGTAGTGGCCTGTCAGGATGCAGGGGCGGCGGGTGACCTGGGGGTGTGGATATGTTGTTTAAAAGCGCTTCCTGCCCCTGGTGTGCATTCGCCTGCCCTAACGAGACGGTCTGTGGGAGGAAAAAGAATACTGCTAAAGCCTTCTAGTGTAACCTACCATCTAAACACTTATGATATTTTTGCAAACGAGAAGTTTCAATTCAGGATGCGGCTAATCAAAGGTTATTTGAAACTAGAAATTAGAATACAGTACAAAAGCTGCAAAATTTAAGGGCCCAGATGAGGCTTACATATTATTTAGGGCGTGGCTTATACGTGAGAGTTTATAGGGTTTAGATCACTTTAAATGATATATGACACTCCATACAAGACTTACCAGATTACTTTGGTTGCGTTTGTGGACATACTTGGCATGCCTCACAGCATACCCCACTACGACGATGAGCCCAAGAATGAGGAACCCGACAAACGCCAATAGAACAGCAGTGGTATGCTTCTTAGACGCGGGAGCTTTTGGGGTGTCGGTAATGATGATCCCGACAGCAATGTCCATGTGTACAGTGACCCCACTATCCACCAGCTCTGCCAGCCTCGCACCGTATATGTATTCAATGAGTACCGCAGTCACATTGGTCGCTAAGAGGAAGAAATAAAGATGGTTATATGATGTACACAACACTGCGGTCAACATGATCAGTAACAGGATAACAGGAAGATGGCTCTTGATTAAAGACATGCAGTCGGTATGGTACCTTATAGGCCAGAACTATTATGACCCAAAACCACTTTTATTTGGTTATGCCGTTTGCTTAGAACGTGGTCACACACCCCAGGAATGATATGGTAATTCAGAGCAATACAAAGTGCGTTTGCCATTTCGCCATGTCAGTGCAATTCCGCTGATGAGGGGCAGCATGATAGGTACATGTACCTTTTCCTATGATAACATCTTTGATATAACCCCACGTTCAAACCATGGCTTAACAGATCATTTCAGACCTTGAATCACCTTGCTAAGATTCTGGTACTGCCCGCATGTACTAGGAACTGTCGATACTGTCATACAGGCATAGAATAAAATCTTGTACCCATCTCAACATATCACAGGATGACTCTGGATCCGGTTTCTGCCGTACCTCTTACTTACATTTGTACAAAACCATCTTCCAGTAATACAACCCAAATGTGTGAGCTGTCACAAAAGGCTCATGATCCTTTACAATCATGCTTTTTGTCATTTTTTCTTCTTATATTGAGTGATTGATCGGTATTAACATCGAAATAATTCCCCATGCTTCCCCAAAATGATATCCATTTTCAAATGATTTCAGAAGCATTCATGGTGGTAAAATCCTGAAATTTCTGTGTCAAAACAAACTATAAGTACCGATAGTTTTGTATAACCAGTACCAGCTTTATACTAAAGGAAGACCCTGAACCCACAAAAAGCTTTTTACTCAACGCTGTTGTCATGATACAAGGATGCAGCAGCGGCAAGTTACTCACCTATACAGCAGCAGCAGGCACCCTGACATTTCTGCTACATTACTACATGATGAGCACAACAAACTAAAGCCTTGAGGCGCCATGCGGTCCTTAGAAGGTAGAATAACATCTGCATGACGCCTATATTTGTGTCATGACCCCCTCTGTGACTTCCTCATCCCCTGTGGCTCACTGATGGATGGCTTAGCACCCCTTGGTACAAGAACTGTTCTCAACCACAACAAATTAGTCCTAGGTCAAAAAAAAATCGTGCTTCAGGTAACAAGCTGAAAAAAAATTAGTAGGGTAGGTCGGATTTATTTTTTTATTCTGCAATTGTTTTAAACTGCTACAATGACTAGCTACGAGTCACAATGACTCAGGAACAAGCCCCAGTGAGTCAGGGACAACGAGTGTTGAAGCGACTGAACTCACAAGTAACTTAGAAAGTATAGGTCTCAGTGGCGGATCCAGGATTGTTTAGAAGGGGGAGGGCAAGACCTGGTGAAAGCTGATGAGGTACTATATGTGGCCCCAAGCACCACAAGCCCCCTGTTTTGGGCCCCCTGTACTACCTCCCCCCCCCCCTTTCTCCTTTTTTTTTTTTTTTTGGGGGGGGGGCCCTTGGCCACCCCCTGAATCCGCCACTGGGTCTGGCCATAAGGCACAACCTAGACCGGTCCATAGAAACATAGTCTGTATGTATGGTCATGTGCATGACACCCAACCTGGGCAGAGCTGACACCCTAAGCTGACACCCCCATAGGAAAGCATTGAGTGCACAAGGTGTCTTACACACATTTTGAGATGACCTATTATTTGAAACCTTAATATCAAAAGATAAGAACCAGATAACAGGTAACAATAACACTTCTATGATCCTGAATATATACACTATTTCATGACAGGTTTGATTTTCTCTCATATTCAATCATTTTGATGTTATTTGAGGGTGAAATGACAGTCCCATTTTGAGTTCTTAATTTTGCATGTGCCCCCACCTGTCTCTAAAAACTTGGAAACTTTCCAAGTTAACTAAAAGTCTAAGTCTAAAAACCTATGATCTCTTCTATTAATGAAGAGAAAAATTAGAGGCGGCCCTGCTAGGCTGGGAAGGGTCAGGTTACCTGAAACAAACATTTTTTTTTTGCCCTGTATCGACTTTGGACTGTATTCTAGGTTACACGACGTTTACTACCGGAGAGGTCTAGCAAAATAAATTGTGTTTCATGTAACAAGGTCAAAATAGATAGGTAGGTTCAGTTACATATTTATATTAGAGATCTGCGTATAAGCCATGTTATACGGTAGGACCTATCCTCAACTCTATTGACAACAATAACATATTGATTAAATTCTTCACTTCCATTTTCTTTGGCATGACTTTGGGAAACTCAAATTTCCAAAGAACTTCACCACGATTGATTTCAGTGTCGACTGAGACAAAATAACACTTTCGAGATACACAACTTTCAACAACTAACAAAAGGTGTGCTGTTAACACAGAAGTTCAGCAGACTCAAAATCAAACATCCTGTTCTAGTCTGAAGGTCCCTTAAAAAGATGCTAAACACTGGCAAACACAGCTCTATTTCGACCCCTTTTGATGAAACAGAACACCACCCTTTTACAGCAGAACCAACACTCCTGGCCCCCATTTTTGTCTATTGGCTCCCTGGGTAGATGGTGCAATACTACCTCGTAGTGCTCCACATCATGGCACATGTATGATGCCAACTAAATAATTATGCCTAGACATGGGTTGGGATAATAGGGTTAACGGCGCATTTATATGGACAGGGGCGACAGGTTATTTTTTTCCTTTCTTTAACAGGCTCAAAACTATAGCTACAGTACCCATACATCATACCTGCCCATACATCATACCTGCAAACTCCGGACAAGAAAAAGACTGAGTTCCTTTAAAGAATGGAGGTGCCACAAAATATAGTTTTTTTATTGGTAAAAGTAAGGTGTACAACATCACAGTATCATTCAGTGCTGATAAATAATGAAAGGAAATAGGGCAGTAGGGTTAGAGAGTACTTGCGAGCAGCATTTACACTACTGTGCAGTCAATACTACTGTACAGTCATCTAGTTAATTGTGACGTCATACTCTGCATAAGAGAGGTTTCCTCCCTGCCTGAATCATTTTAGTCAATAGAAATACTACCAATATAAGTCATCATGAAAATAGGGCTGTCTTTTCCTTTAAGTGAGTGAGTGAGTAATTTCGACAGCTAAGGTCATACTCATGGCGAGAACTACATCACACAATTTCACACAGGAATGTGTCGGTGCCCATGCATATGTGCACCACATACATCCGGGAGGACAAGAAAGAGGAGTGATAGACCCTTTTAAGTGGGCTATGGAAGCCCAACTTTTCCTTTAAGACAGTACGTAACAATACCCAACACATCACGGTCCTCACCGCCCCCCTTCAGAGATGTCAGTTGGGTATGGGCTCAACCTCTGAAAATTTTTGGGTGTTTTGCTAACACCCAGGCCACCCTTAACAATATGTTCGTTTCCTGTCCAGAGGCCTGGTGGATATTTTTGTGAGAATGGGAAAAAAATTTCCTGAGTTCTGAAAAAAAGATTTTTTTTTTCATCTATTAGCACAAGAATCTAGGCTTCCAATCACTCAATCTTAGAATGTGATGGCAAATTCATGCCGTCTGCGCTTACAATGTTCATGACAAATAAAAATATTTGCCTAATAAAAAAATTTTCCCTCCCTCCCTCCCTCATGGACCTGAAAAATCCCACCCTCTGGGCAGGAAACGAACATATTTTTAAGGGTGGCCCCATTCTCCCAATGTATTATGCTATAAAAAGCACCCATTTTTTCTTCCTTTCAACCTATTCCCCTCACTTAAAACCTCTCTGGAGTGGATGGTCATAGAAATACAATTAAAAACACTGCATTGGAATTTCAGCCAATCAGCAGCCAGCTTAGATTCATGTCCTCTGAAATGAGAGATCCTCTGATCTCTGAAAGGTGGTTTGTCTAGAAAAAGCTAGAGGGCAGCACAAGGCATGCTTGATTCCACCTGCTGAAGCCTGAATTATGCTCAGCCTTAGGCTCCCTAGAAGTAGAAGGGCATGTTGTAAGGGTGTAGCTACGATCGATGTAATTCTCTCTATCCATATTATATCACAATTTGGAAGAAGCCGCTGAGATCTCTGATTTTTAGGAAAGTTTGAACATCTGAAAATAGACATCTCTGTGGCCCCTTTAAGGCGACCGCAGACAGGCCCGATCCACGCAAAACTCAATCGGTAACTAGGTCTAGGGTATCTCTATGATAGTCTATGTGTGTGCGGCAGATGCCCTTCTGATTGAGTCCATATGATTTGCTGCTCAAGCCCGTCGACTGAGTCGAGCTTTTATTTTATGTCAATAACTTCTTTCCATAGAGATAGCATTGCGGACCCAACCGCCACACCCCCAGTGGCATAACATGTGCCGATCCACCACAGCGGCTGATCCACCACTGCAGCCTCGTTCCGGGCGCATGTAAACATTCAAAATGGTGGACCGCCGCTTGTATGGTGAACTATGGTAACGGATTTTGATAATTTTTCCTTATTTAAACCCTCTAAAATCATAAAATAAATATAGAACTAAACTCCCCTGGTATCCTCAGTGGCCGATCCACCCCTCGGGGGAGGGGGGGGTCTGCCACTCGGGCTAATGCCCTCAGGGGAGACCCCCCCTCGTGGTGGATCGGCCACCTTGTACACCACGGTCGTTTAGTTCTATGTCTGCGGTCGCCTTTTACCTGAAAAGGCCCATGCATAACAGGCTGTTATCATAACTACTACCTGGTGTAGGATGATTCAATGCAACTATTCTGTGCTATTAATGAAAGGAAATATTGCAGCAGGGTTAAAGAACACTTGTAAGCACCATTAAGTTTTCTTTGTGGACAGACACTACTCTGTACTTCTGTAGTTAATGCTACGATACCGGTACTCTATATCTCGCACATCCAGTGTAAGCCCCCCCCCCCCCAGTTGTTTAAGAATGATCACTCCTTAAAGGGTGCCCTTAATTAAAAGGAGTTCATTTTTAATAAGAGTCCACAGGGGTGGGGGGCAGTGAAATTCTGTGCATGTGGGGCAAACTTTTTTGTGTCCCCTCTTTTGGCTTGGAGGGGTCTGAAATTTTACTGTCCTCTCCTTTCTTTAGTTTAGTGGCATGCAGGCTTTTTCACTGAAAAAGAGTGAAATTTCCCCACCCCGTTGTGAAAAAAATGACCACTACCGTAACAGAAACTGAAAAGTGTAAGGGGGCTAAAAAACGTTTTTAAAAGGTTATTACTCCAACGTTTTTTTGAAAAACTTATTTTCAACCTTCAAAAAACGTTCTGACTTGGTACCAGTATTTAAAAGGTCAAAGAGAAAACGTTTTTATCTTAAGGCCATGGGAAGTCAGGTTACAGTTTACCGTCCGAGCCATTTTGAAAATCGATGAGGCTTTTTTTCATTATTCATTATGTATCAACCAGTACCTGGGATTTTCTAGGTTGTAGATGTCACCATGTTTTTACCATTCCTTGCACTATAAGCTTTAATCTGATACCAAATATGTCCACCTTTGGTCATTCCTATCATGTCCAAATTCATTTTGAGAATTTCTTCAAATTTTATTTTTTAGCGCCTCCCACGCCGCGTAACGGCGGTACCGCGAAGCGGTACGGGAGTGCGCTATGATGATTTCATTTGCCCCATGTGATGAGGTCTCACAATACAAAATTACTGAATACCGACATTAACGGCGGGAGGCGTTTTTTTACGCGGTCACAACCGCATTTGTTGTTTAATAATGAATAATGAAAGTTTCTAATGCGGCCCCTTTAAAAGCATGCGGGCGGTGGACGGTAAACTGCAATGTAAGTTCCATTGGCCTAACATTTTCTACACCTTTTCTGAATGTTTTGAAAAGGTTTTTTTAAAGGTTCAGATGAAAACGTTTTCATCTGAACCTTTTCTGCACCTTTAATGAAGGTTCAGGAAAGGTGCAGATTAGGTGTAGAAAAAAAACCTTTGTCTTTCACCTCTTTTAAAACGTTTGAAAAATATTATTTTAACGCTAAAATGACGTTTTAAATATGCACAGAAAAACGTGGGTTTTTTTTTGCACAACTTTAAAAAAACGTTTTCTCAACCTTTTTTTTTTTTTTTTTTGCAGGGCACCACGCCCCACTCTTGATAAATAATGACCACTCCCTAATGACGTGTATTGGCTTATTATTTACCAGCAGATACCCCCCGGTAATGTATATTAAGGAAATGAACATTGACATGATCGAGGAAGAAAGATGATGGAGCAGAACACATTCTCCCTCAGGCCTCCAGTCTAGCCTGGCCCTGGATGGCACACAAACCTAGAGCAGAGGCTAGACATGTTTATTTATAAACACAGGATAATAATACGTACGTGTATGGTTCATCACCTCAATTTCCGAAACACTTGCTGCATTTCTCTGCGGTTGTTTAGCATTGTAAATGACAATAGCCGTGGCGTTGTGGAAATAAGCCATGTCAATTTTCTGTTGGAATGTACATTCTCCCCTCTGTACCAGTGCCACCCATGGCTGCACGTCGTGGGTATGAGAGGGAGGGGTGTTGACATAGGCCGAGCAACCATGGTGGGTCCCGTTTACAACTCGCACGTGGGTCACCACTCCCGAAGTGTTCCTCACCAAAGTGCCATGTCCGTATGCACCCCATGCCACATCATGTGTTGTTTCTCCTGTTGAAGAGTCAGTGAAGGTATATGACAACACGGCCCTCGTCACAGAGGAGATGTTGTGGCCCATGTTGTGGGCGCTGCTCTGTGCTAAAATGGCACACAAGACGAGCAGGCATAACCACGGCCGCCCCCTCAATGTTGTGGCGGGGGTGGGAGTCGGGGATGACCGATGCTCTCCTACTCCGCCCATGTTTGACGCGTTTCCCCACCTTCTCCCTCGGTTCACGACACTCTGAGGCCGTCGTCGTGAGACATGTCGCCCGTGTAAGGTATGTAGTGTGTCTTAGGTTTCATTCAGGATGTTGGAAGGTGATACGACGAACCTAACAACATAAGGATTGTCATAAAAACATCGTCTCTGTCGTCCTCGTGCTCCGACTTCGATGTTTTGGCTCGGTGCCAGGTCACGTGACCCACTTACTGCGCGCGCCGCTCTGAGTGAGTCATACGGACTACCGCGCGGTGGTCACCTCTTCCCGCCAACTATTCCCTATTGGTGGGGAATTGGGGGTGGCGGGCGGTAGCTGGCGGAAGGGCCATCCGGTGTCTGGAAACTGGTAGGCGTACGGTAGTCTTTTTTTAGGGCGTTCAGGCTACGTATTTTTAAAAAAACACAGGTAAACTTAAAATTTCGAGTGGAATGGAAAAAGCGGATCTAGATTAGATCTACAGTACGGTTACCGTAACGGTAATATTACTAATAAAATGCTAAATTGTGATTCTACTATCAGTGGTTCTTTTTTAAACTAGTTTTTATATTTAAAAAGTCAGGTTTGAGGTGACAATCAGAGGCCCTTTATTAAATGTGGGTAACTCCCATGCCAAACACGTCCTGTTTGCAGGTGGGGTGGGGGGGCTGGTGGGTTTACGACAGACGCACAAAAAAATTCTGCCCCCCCCCCCTCTCAAGGGGACGAAATTTTTTTGACCCCCCCAAAAGGGCTGAAAACAGGTGAAATTATTTTGACCCCCTGGTCAAGGGGTTGGAAAAATTCTGAGCCCCCCCCCCCTCAAACCCACCAGCCCCCCCCCCCCCCCGATGTTGATCACTCCTTTAGAAATCTAAGCTCTCATCTCTGTACCGCCGTGAGACATAGGTACGGAGATAAGAATTTGGTTCCTAAGCTAGTTTTCACGCGGGTATGGCCCTACCATACTATGTAAAAGTGACAGGTCAAACGACATCACCCATGCAGGATCTAACTCACGATCCGCTGATTACTGGTCTGACGCTGCAACCAATCAGGCCACTCAGCTGGCTGTAGGAGCGACCGTACAAAGGTAGTACACAGCATAGATGTGGATAGATTAATTTTCTGGACTTTTTTATTTCAAGAAGCCAAAAAGGTATGAAAATGCCCGGGACCATATATATTCAGAACACTTTTTCCTGAAAGAGAATAATGAATAATATATTTTGGGAAAGTTATCAAAAATTTAGTTACTCTAAAATGGCATCCAACCCATATTTTGGCATATACTATACAATCCTATGGTCGAATTTAGGTGTGAATAACTCAAAAAGTACCCCGGGACCCTATATTTTCTTAGTATCATCCGAAAGGGAATTTGACCTGTGGGGACAATTTGGTAAAGATTTAGTGCCTATACATGGGTAGAAAGTGAAGGTTGTGACGCTTGGGATGGAGAGGTTTTAAAAAATGACGGCCGTGATGCAGGGGTTTTAGAAAATGATGGTCATATAGTCTACATAAAAAGTGACGAAGTGACGCTCCATTCTTCCTAAAAAGTGACTGTGACATCCTGAAAATTTTGAGCACCCATGTATAGGCATGATTTAGTTAGGGAGTGGTCATTATTTATCAACAGGGGGGGGGTGGTGGGTTTTCGCGCGGATGCGCGGAAATTTTTTACGCCCCCCTCGACAGCAGTCAAAATTTTTCGCGCCCCCCGCGCCGGAGGCGCAGAGAGTTTTCGCGCCCCTCTTTGATCTATAGTAGCGCGCGGGCTTTTTTGCTAAAAAGAGGGTGAATTTTTTTAGCCCTCCCCTCAAGAGGGGTCAAAATTTTTTTAGCCCCCCCCTCGGGAGGGGTCTGAAAATTTTACGCCCCCCCTCAAACCCACCCTCCCCCCCCTGTTGATAAATAATGACCACTCCCTTACTCTTAGTCCATGCGCGTGACACACCTTACGCTATTCCGGGTTAGCAGGTCGCCCCATGGGCGCCGCCATTACTGGAGTTTGTTACCAGCGAGTTCTACTAATAAGACCTATCAGATGGGTACCAGTGAGCCCCCGAGAGGACCGCAGTGAATCGTTGGGCTTATCTCATTGGCTAATAAATGATCCTGCTAAGGTCGTATAGGGTTCACCCAGGATATATTATTAACCAATCAGATGATTCCCTGTATTCACTGCATAAGGGACAAAAATTGCGCGCAAACGTCCCCTTTTAGCCTATAGTAACACGCGGGGTTTTCCACTGAAAACAGGTGAAATTATTTTGACCCCCCCCCCATCAGAGGTGTTGAAAAAATTCTGACCCCCCCCCCCGGTCAAGGTACTCTTTTAATGTACATGTTTATTCTGAACGCTAATGTACTAATTAATCTAAGTAACTGTTATGCTTTTGATAATAAGATGGTTGAAAATCCAAGATGGCAGATTATTACTGCAATCAAGACAAGGGTATTATATGGGGCCCTTGATGGGGAGTCCCCATGTCCCATATCGATTTTAGGAAATGGCCATTTCACCATGTCGATTTTAAGAAATGGCCATGTCCCTGTGTCGATTTTAAGGAATGGCCATATCCCTGTATCCACAGGCATATTCTAAGTCCAAATAATGAAACAGATCTAAGAGGGCTTTAAGGAATTGGCCATGTCTCATGTCACTAGGTCGAAAATGCTCATGTCACCATGTCGGTTTTAGGGGTCTAGAGCCATTGCAGGAGGACTTTGGACACACTGGAGGAGGAATGAAAACGCCCTGGAGGAGGTCCCCAAGTCACTAGAAGAGTGGTGTACGACTTGATTAAAAAGATGCAAATCATTGGGGGAGGGTTGGAAACTCAAATGTAGAGAGGATAGATTTAAAGGGAAAAGATGGAGACCCTGGACACTCTGGTTAGATAAATGACAGTCTTGATGCACTAGCTGTGACAAGCTTAGGGAGCGTTCATTATTTATGGCAGGGGGGGGATGACCAAATGAAGGGGGGGTCATTTTTTTTGGAGGTATTCAAAGGGGGGGGTCATTTATTTTCAACCTATTCTTAGAGGGGGGGTCGCTTTTTTTCAACCTATTCTTAGAGGGGGGGTCATTTTTTTTTAACCCATTCCCGAGGGCCAGGTAGTTTCCTGTTGGGAGGTATTTGCCAATGTGATGCAAATTTTATGACAAAGGAACAAAAATTTTCGTGACACGTCGCGAATTTTAACTATTTGGTTTTCAGTAATAATTCTAGATATAATTCTGCCCAACATTTTGTTACCAGCTACCTATAATTCATATCCTTTTGATTATGTTATATGATCAGAGTCTTACTCCTTTGTGTGTCAAAGGGCGGTTAGCACGGATAAGATGTACCGGTACCTGTGTTACCAACTCACATGACCACTCCTTGACCAATCGGGGCATCGGAATTTTTCCGCTGGTTCCTACAGATTTGTGAAAGATCTTTTGGCAGGTACCCATATTAAAATTTGACATGATAAGCCCCCTTTAAAACATGGATGAGGCCAGTCACTACCACTATGGTATATGTATACAGTTTTCCCTGGGGTGTAACACTGTTCAGCTCTTGAGATTGAAGTATTTGGCCCAATTTGTGACACAATGTTCCTTGTTCTTTTGTTCGCCCTGCTGATTGTTTCAAAAGATGTCATCATGAAAATAAGTACTTTCCTTTAAAAGGGTACTGGGAAGGGTATGGTACACCACAAACAACACTTTGTGGTGCTACACCATACACCTCACGAGAGTGAACAGGGCACCAACAAAGTTGTCAGTATTAAAAAATGTTACATGCTGAAATCACCGCAACTCGCAATCAGATCTTTCCAGATTTAACTCTTGTTTTCACCCATTGATGAAATCAACCCTGACAAAAATTATGTCTATAACACCCTTCAAATTGATATAAAAACTGAGATTACAATGAAATCTAAAGAGAAAGACAAGCTATAAAAGTTTATTTCTGTACCGTATATAAAGTTTTTGAAAAAGAAACCAGAACCAAGTCCCTCAATCAGAACAATTTTTCCATTGGTCAGGAGTAGGTCACATGGAATATTTTACTAAGACATACCTATTTTAGCTGCATCAGTAGTAGCTCATGCTAGCCGGCCCTTAAAGGGGGGCTAGCACGGGAAAAAACAATATGGGTACCTGCTCAAAGATCGTTCACAAATTCACAGAAACCAGCTAAAAAAATGCGCACGCATGTACGTCTTATCCATGCTAGCCTTCAAATTGATATTTTACCTAGAGGTAAATCAATCAACAGCAATGTATTCACAATTCGACTGCTCAAAAGATGACACATAACTGAAATGGTTCTAAAGCTGCTAATATCACCTTGTATAATGAATGGACCTGATGTAGCCTCTGTTGAACGTAGTTAAATGTGGTGGGAGTCATTTTCTTTCAATTTATTCTGAAGGGGGGGTCATTTTTTTTCAACCCATTCCTAAGGGGGGGGGTCATTTTTTTTCAACCCATTCCGAAAGGGGGGGTCATTTTTTTTCAACCCATTCCGAAGGGGGGGGTCAGTTTTTTCTGACGTATTCATTCTGACAGATTGTCGTCCCCCCCTGCCATAAAAAATGAACGCTCCCTTACACGCAGCTGAATTCTCACAGGTTTTTACTCCCATTTCTCTTGAATTTCAATTCACATCGAACTAAATGCAATCAAAGCCGATGGTTTATAAAAACCTTAGATCTTTTGTTAATTCCAGCACTATATTTTCCAATAAAGGCGATGGTATAGAGAAACCGTAGATCTTGGTATTGATTCCAGTACTATATTTTCTGTTTTCTTATTTTGAAAGGAAATGGGTAATCTTATTTGCAGTTATGTCGTATGCATGTAGGCCTACTGATATACAGTTCCCATCTATTTACGGGGTTTGGTCATAATTGAGAAGGTATGTATGTACTGTGAATAGTTCCGAGGAAATCTTATTCTTATTGTAGTCATCAGTCTTTCGCCCTTGGGGGAGACAGCCCTCCTCAGGTTGGATCCATGAAAATGTATCTCAAGGAGTCCAGTTATGTTTTTAATCCATGTTATATTGATATAACAATGCTTAAATTCAATGAAATTAGCATATAAATAATTCACATGACCACAGGTGTGGATGAATATATATGTTACACCACTGGAGGTGTGGCGATCAGCCGTTCAGCATTATGTCTCTAATGAGTTGTTAATCACATGAAAAAAATGGGCTTTGTGCATTGAAGCACAGAAGGCTCAGGGTAGGTACCATAAAACCCTCTATCAACCCTGTAGGATCACAGGAATCAGCCCTTTACAAATAGAGACTACCATAATCTCCCGCGTATAAGACGCGTCTTATACAAGGGGTTTTAGTTCTCCTTGGATCCACAAGGGGGACACCAAGACCTTTCTTTTGATATGTTACATGCCATATAATGGTCATAATAGGGCATAAGGGGGCCCAGGAGGGTCCGGGGGGGGCCCAAGCTACACACAGGTTTTTAAATTTTGAAAATTCACTCAGTAGAACCAAAGTTATGAATTTTTTTTTTTTTGAGAATTTTCCAAAACTCTAGGTGCGTCTTATACGCGCACTGCTTCTTATACGCAGGAGATTACGATATTATCTATACATGTACAGTCTGGGCTGGGTGTCCTATCCATCCCTGTTGCACCCCACAGTGTGCATATGAAATATACTTCAAATAATGATCATTTTCTATCAAGAATCAAAATAAGATAGTATGTTATAATGTCTGTTTATTTAACTGAACTATGGACTTGAGCAAGTCAACTAACAAGTCCACTGGAGTTAGTGACAACTGTCTCAATTTCAGACAGTTGTCACTAACTCCTGTAGACTTGTCACTAACTCCTGTAGGAACAAAGAGAAAAATGTCTGGTTTTCAGCCAGAGAGGGAGTTGGGCCTATGGGGAAGTGGATGGGTGGTTATCACTTTTTGTGAAGGTTGTCTCTTTTTAAATTACACTCTTAAAGGGGAAGGCACTACTTTTAAAGATCAATTTTTGGGAGACCGCTGTCTGCACCTCCTCACCTCAACACTACCTTGATGCTACTGGCGTGGTTACCATGCTCGCCTCACCTTATCAACTCTCGTTGCTAAGGTGTGTCTCCATGGCATTCAGTGATGTCATACAAATGAATGCGTTATCACCATGACACTAATGTTGATTTATTGATGTCTCCAGGTGGTTGAGAGTGACAATCTCCATCCTTGGACTAAAACTCCAAAAATATGTTTTGAGTGTAACACATCATTGAGTGCTATGGGTGGACATCAAGGTTTCGACCTCTTAGGGTCTCATCAGGTGTTAATGAGGTTAATCAAGGCTTGTAAACATTGTTAGTTTCTTCCACCATGAATATAATTGACGATGGGTAAATAAATATGTGGTGTGAACCAGCACATAAATATAAATAAAAGTAGGAGACTGGGTATATGATAGGGATAAGCTTAAAAGATTATCACAATACACCCTGATTCTGGTGATGTTAAACTATCTAGGTATTAAATAACTTATGCAGTGGGTGATTGAAAATCAGGCCTAATAGCTTTGTAATTCAAAGTGTACACTGTGTGTACACAAGTCGAGCTGGTGACCATAAAAAAATTAAAGAATATTTTTATTACAAAGTTGATGATCTGTATATGAATGCCCATGTACAACAATTAACAATTTCTATTTTTAATGAACAATTTAAAAAATGAAATAAAATTTTTTTTGGTGCGCCACTGCCTGGGCTATTGGAAGGGAGGGAAAAGAGGGGTTCTTTTGTGTGATATAATTTGGGGTAGCTTAAATTTAGAATATAGTAATGTAGTTGACAAGTCTCCACCATAAATATGATTAGCTGAATGTTCCCTCTCTCCTCCCCTTAGTGAGTGGGGTGGGGTAGCTAAGGTCAAGTGGTAGAGCTATGTCTAAGTCCCACAGCCCATTTGGGAAAAAGGACACATTGAGACACAACACAGCCATCTCCAGGGGGAGTTATATATTTTTAATGATGTTACTTCAGATACCAAGCACAGTATATAATAATAGATGTGGCACAAAGCTTGCTTTAATACTTACATACCAGCATCAGTGATAAAGATTTTATCCATACAGTAGGGTAGTTCAAAAGTCCCAAGGATTGATGCATTAGCTGCATCTCTCCCTGTAAGCTGTGTGTGTAATTGAGTCAAGTGTAAAATCCCACAGTTGGAGGTGGAGGCTAAAGCTGCCCAGCCCCGCTCCAATCCAGCTACTCCCCAGTCGCTTGGTCGGTATTTTAGTCCCGTCAGTTGTCGTCCATCTTAAGGCCGTGTCCTACTCCTGTCAAGTCAGCCTCTTAGCGAGGTCTGCTTCCCGAGCCCTCTACTCCTGACTGTTCTATCCCCCTCTCTACACGCACACACACGGGCGTGCCGACTAACAACGTATATCCCCCCAAAGCTGCCCCACTGGTGCCTACTCCCCTTATCCACTTGTTATTTTCATGTTAGCTATTATAACTCATTTACCTATCGCCTTTATATCATGTATATCTTATTTTCCCCGAATTACCTCTAGCTAACGCCTAACCGGTGGTATACTCAGGTGGGCACTGACCTATCTGCTGTGTGCGGGTCTGCTAGTGCAGGTGTGAAAGTTTTGATCAGCCACAGCTGTAACCTCACTTGTCTTTCCTAATTGATTTTAAAGCTATTCATAGGAGTATCAGTACAACCAAGGTACCATTTTAAAGGGCTTGAAGAGATCTATTGGATGCATTTTTTTTTTAATTTAAGATCAGGTACAGAGAAGAAAATCATTCTCCACTTAAGTTAAACCAAAATTTTAAAACCATTTTATGATATGAAGATGACAGCACATAAAAAGAATGGTTAAAAATGGTCTAGAAAATGTTTAGATTTATTTTCTCTAAAGGGCCTCCGGATGTTTGACAGACAGGGTAGGTATGATAAAAAGAAGGGGATTTGCTTTTTGAAAGAAGTCTTTATGTCAATTTAAAGGTAAATTATGACTATTCAAACTCTCGGAAAGGACCCCAGAATTCTGCTGTGATTCTCATTGACTGCTTGTTTGAGAAGTTAGGTATTGAAGTTCAGCAGACCCATCCTGTGTCTGGTGTTTGGGGCCAGGAGGGAAGGAGCCCAAGACTTCTGCCGGTTTTCAAGGTATTAGTCATGCTAAGTTAACATTGTTATTGAAAGATATTGATGTAAATAAGCCATCAGGGGTGGCTTTCATTAGCTCGAGAGTAATGAAGGACTTTTTGTTGATGTGTGTTACTCCTCTGTGTCAGCTTTACAATGAATCTATCGAGACTGGATATTTTCCCAAGTCATGGACTATGGCAAGAGTTACTATAATACCGAAGGCTGTCAAATCTAAATGTGTGAGTGACTGGAGACCTATATCTATCCTACCTGTTAAAGGGAAAATATTAGAAAAAGTGGTGCAAGAATATATAATTGAAGTTTTGGAAGACAGTCGATATTTTCTGGAGGACCAGTACGGCTTTAGAAAAAACTGCAGCACGGAAGAGGCCGTCCTTAAGTTGGTAGAAGATGTCTTTCTGGCTAGGGAAAAGGGAGCTGTAACAGCTGCCTGCTTTTTCGATGTATCTAAGGCATTTAATTCGGTCCACCATGGCCTGCTTTTGTCCAAGTTAAATAGTATTGGTCTTCCAGATAATATAGTAGCTTGGCTTGACTCTTATCTGAGTAGCAGAAAACAGCATACTTTTGTGAATGATGTGCTATCTGACTGTCTTGATGTGCCATTTGGAGTGCCTCAGGGCTCAGTGCTCGCTCCGACACTGTTCTCTATATTTATAAATGATATCACTAAAGGACTAGTTTTCAGTAGAGTCAAACTTTATGCTGATGATCTGGTGTTGTATACATCTCATAAAAATCCGTCTGTAGCCAGGGATAACTTACAGAGAGATTGTGATGTCTTATGTAAGAATTATAAACAAGAAGGGTTAACCATTAATGTAAATAAAACTAAGGCTATGTGGTTTACGTCAAGGCAAAAGAGAAAAGTATGCCCTGAAATGGAATTGTTGGTCAACAACTCAAGGATACAACAGACTTCCTCCTTCTTATATCTTGGTACAGTGTTAGATGAATTCCTTTCTATGGAGGAAAATGCTGATAGAGTAATGAAGAAGTTGAACCAGTTAGCCTTTAAACTTGGGAAGATAAGATATGTCTTAAATGCTAACGTAGCGATAATCATTTTTAAGCAGACTATTCTTCCGCATCTAGACTATTGTTCATTTTTGTTAGATATCACCACTCAAGAAACAAGGAGGCGGTTACAAGCTTCGCAAAATAGGATGTTAAGATGTTTTCTTTGTATGGGAGTAATGGATGAATCTACTAGTGATGTGCATTAGAATGCTTTAGATAAAGACACTCAAAACGCACCTGGTAAAGAGGTTTTTAAAAGCAGTATAAGGAAATCTCTAGATTCTAACATGAGAGGGAAAAGAGATATTTTCCTTAAGGCTAGACGTTCTAGAAGGTGTATGAGGGGAAGGGTGGAGCCAAACATGTTTTGGAGGATCTTTCCCCCTAGGAAAAAAGTGATTGATGTAGTGACTGGGTAGTCACTCTAAACTGGTTTATGTGACATGAAGGTGACCTTGAGATATGTATAAGTATGTCTGTATAGTGTGTGAAGACAAGTGTTCTCTTGGACAGGGATCTCGATTTCAATTAAGGACTATCTTGAATTTTATGATATAATAAGATAACATCTCTGTGTTTGTATATTGCTGCAATTGTTTTTCCGACCCTTGGTATATGAACTATTGATAATTACTGTTTCTTATAATTTGTACCATCGCCGTCATCTGTATATATTCACTCTGTACATGAGTTTGTTAGTTGTTAATCTGACAGTCTGTACTATGCAGCCAAATGACTGGATGTAATCACCTATGAGTCTAACGTAATTTCTTGAATGTATTACAATATACAATTAGTTCCTCTGCGACACTCGTGAGGGATGCTCCGTCGGAAATTAATCGGGTAGACCACAGCTTGTACTTTATGTTGTTGTGAGCGATTAAATAAAAAAATAAAAAAAAATGCCCATCAATATCCATAATATTAGGCATAATCTAGCCTCTCAAAACAGAAAATCATTAAAAATAGTGATAGAAGTGAACTACATTCTCCTGCATTCAACTTACTTGATCACAAATTTGGACCCTATTTAATCTCTTAACTATGGCAGAATTATAGGTTCGATTTGGTATCTTTAACCAGTCATAATTCCCCTTTAAATTGATATAAAGACTTCATTCAAAAGACAAATCCACTTCTTTTTATTAGCTCTTTCAATTGCTAAATAGATAAAATTCAAAGAATAAAGTTTTGTAAAATAGGTAAGTGCCTAACTCGGAGGGGCCCTGAGCCAATAAAACATGTCCTCACTAGAATATGCAATTTCCAAAAGTATATCCCCTACATGTGACATTGGGGCTACATGACCTAAAGACACTTTCCACTATTTAATACCCTTAACAAACACATTATGTATAACGTATCAAGACAATACAGTTTATTTGTTTGAACTCAATAATTTGTACATTAAGGCTCACAAATCACTTAAGCCTTTGTGTTTTTGTGGGGTTCTTTTTTCATTTAAATTATTGTATACAAGTAGCTTTGTAACTTTATCATGAGGAGTCTCATCAGCTTCCCGTTACGTTTCCATTATCGAACCCTGGAAGAAAAAACGAATACATGTATATACTTTGTACAGAGGTTTTAATCTTCGTATGTACATGCGTAACATTTATCAGTTCTCTGAGTTCTGTCTAGAGCAATGGCAGTGACTCAAATATAGAATGCTTCCATGCCGGGGCGTGGAATGAACGTGGCGGCGGCAGATATTGGCGAGGGGAAGGTGGAGGAGGTGCCGGGGACCTGACGCGGTCAGCCTGGTCTCCACTCCCGGCCTGCCTTTTGCTCAGAACGATCGCATTAATGGATTCATCTCGCCATTCCTGGCTAAAAGAATAGCAGCAGGTCTTGTATAAGGGCCTATATTATCAGTAAATGAAATAACAGAGCCCACATCACCTCCACTAACCTGTAATTAAACCAAATTCAATCATACATCCTTTGTCATTGTCTCCTCTTGTCCGCCATGTCTACTGTCTGCGCCTCTGTGTGAACAATTGTGTTCAAAGTGTCAATCTCTAAAGCATAGACCTACAGTATGGGTGCTTGGGGCCAGCTTGCACCAACCCTTGTCACTTCTTGCAATATGCACGAGATATTGCAATACTTCAACCGATCTTAATCCAAGCGTCTTCGCTGGGAATGTTTCCAACTTCTTGACCTTTTTTTGTATAATAATATACTGTTTCGCTATGAAATATAATGTTTAATTTGAGATCCAATACCTTCTCCTTCGATTCCACAAACTTAGAATGGTGGATGGTTGAAATTAGTTACTTTTAAGGCGGATTTGAAAATCAATACATCAACCTCCCCTATATGTGTCATGGCTTTTTTGGCGATAGCAGAAACGCGGCTCCGCCGCGTTAATCAATTGTTATTGACACAACGTACAAACTTCTCTGTTTTGAACATTCAAAATAATGAAAAGTATTTTGAATACAATTTAAGTGCAGCAGAGGTGTCAGTTGGGTATGGGCTCAACCTCTGAAAATCTTTGGATGTTAGCAAAGCACCCATTCCCCCCAATGTGTTATGCTAAAAGCACCCATCTTGTCTTCCTTTCAACCTGTTCCCCTCACTCAAAACCATGAAAAACCATCTCTAGAATGGATGGTCATAGAAAGACAATTAAAAACACTGCATCAGAATTTCAGCCAATCAGCAGCCAGCTTAGATTCATGTCCTCTGAAATGAGATTTCAGAGATCCTCTGATCTCTGAAAGGTGGTTTGTCTAGAAAAGGCTAGAGGGCAGCACAAAGCATGCTTAATTCCACCTGCTAAAGCCTGAACTATGCTCAGCCTTAGGCTCCCTAGAAGTAGAAAGGAAATGTAAGGGTATCTATGATTAATGTAATTCTCTCTATCCACTAAATTGACAGATAAAGCTAAGGGGGATTTTTTCAAACAAAAAATCTGGGAAAGTAAGGGTGATCAAAAAAACTTTTGGCGGGAAGTTAAAAAGGTATTACCACAAAAGAAAGGGGAACCACCAATTATTAATCTTACTGATATGAGTACCGGTGACCTTATGCCTGTCCACACTGTTGCAATGTATATTAATGATTACTTTACAAATATTGGGTATAATTTGTCTAAAGATAACAACACAATATGGAGTTTCGATGGGCCTTTTGACGAAGAAGATGGAAATATAGCCATGACTACTGACAGAAATGAAGTTCTAAAATTGCTAAATAATATAGCAACACATAAAACTAGTGGGGTAGAAGGTATTAAAGGGAATGTTATGAAGGACGCATTGGTTGCCCTATTGGATCAGGTCACTCATATGTTTAATGTATCACTTGAGACTGGTATTATTCCTAACATTTGGAAGAGCGCCTGTATTGTACCGATTCCTAAAGATGGTAATCCGAATCTAGTGGAGAATTATCGGCCAATCTCACTTCTGTGTACCCCAGCCAAGATTTTAGAAAAAATAGTTCATTCAAAACTCATGCGGCATTTAGATACATTTGAAATTTTGACTGACAGACAGGGAGGTTATAGGAAAGGGTTTTCCACTATACAAACAGTAGGGGAATTAACTGATGACATACTAAGAGACAGAAATGTGGGTATTGAAACGGTGGCTGTGTATATAGACCTGAAAAAGGCCTTTGATACGGTTGACCACTTTATTCTTCTTAAAAAATGTGAAAAGTATGGTATTAAGGGTAAAGCTCTGTCCTGGCTCAATAATTATCTCAGTGGGAGACAACAGTGTACTTTGGCCAATAATGTCAAGTCGGATTATTTACCTATTACTTGTGGAGTGCCTCAAGGATCTACCTTAGGACCCTTATTATTTCTAATTTATGTCAATGATGTTGTACATGTCTGTGATAATAGCAAGATTCTTCTATATGCTGATGATACAGTCATTTACCATTCAGGAGGGGATAAGAAAGTTGTAACCCAACAGTTACAAAATGACCTGAATAAGTATAATGATTGGTGCTCTAAAAATAAGTTGACAATTAACATCAAAAAAACTAAATTCATGTGTTTCGGCCTCAGTCATAGATGGAAAAATTGCAAATTTAAAATTGGTGATCAGCAGATTCATGAAGTTGAGCAATATAAATACTTAGGAGTAATTCTTGATCAGGCATTAAATTATCAGAAGTTTATTGAAAACCAGTTAAGAACAGTAAATTTTCGTACCTATCAATTGACAAGAATGAATAGGTATATAGATATAGATACTGCTGTTTTGATTTATAAGACGTTCATCTTACCCATTCTTGAATATGGTAATGTATTATTGTATGAATGTAATGTAACACATCTGGTCAGAATGCAAAGAGCACAGAATAGAGCCTTAAAAGTTGCATTAAGAAGGAATTACATGGAATCAACTAATATTATACATTTCGATGCAAATATCAATAAGCTGGAAACTAGAATGGTTGCTCACATTCTTTTAGCAGCATACAAAAGGTCAAGACAACAAAAATATGTAGACCAAAGAAGGCTGCATACTAGAGCTTGGGATGCACCTATTCTTAAGTGTTATACTCCACATGCTAAATCATATATCAGAAGTATGGAATGGAATTTAGCTTTCCAATGGAATAATTTGGATCCTGAAGACCGAAATTCTCCTTCCTTTCAGTCCTTTAAATACGAAGTTAAAAAATTCCTACAAACAAATCTTCCGGGTAAAGACTAGTTGCTCAGTCCCACCTCTCCTCCTAAATATCCCAAAAATGACTAGAAAGGTTGTTTATTGATCATCTTTATTACTAACACGGGTATGAATATTACAGGTGTTTTGCACAATACCTGTTAATATTAATATAAGTGATAGTGGGAAGTTTGACGTTTTGCACAATGTCATTCTTCGTAGGGTTCTTTGTGTACAACTTAGTGTTCAGTTAATAAGTTGTAATGTTATTATATGACTACTGAAGTGATGTATGGTAGCATTCTTGATTGAATTGTTCTAAAAATATTTACTGCAGTTAAAATACTCTGATTGTTTTGTACTCATACCGCCATCTTTATGATAGTTATTTTTCCTAGGCGTTGAACATAGTAAGGGTTGCCAACTTAAATATTAGTCTTTCATAGACTAAGCGGCGACCCGTCTTTATTGTCGCCCTGGTTAATTATGGATCTGTATTTATTTTTGTACATTGTTGAACTATTGCAATAAAGACAAATTCAAATTCAATTATGACCACAAATTGGAAGATATCTCTGAGATGTTTGATTCTTAGGAAAGTTTGAACATCTGAATATAGACGGACCTCTGAAGGTCTGACTTCTCTGGTGCAGTAAAGTGTGAAGTTGACTTTTTGACTCGGAGGAATCTTCGATGGTTAGATCCAGGTACCTTGTATACCATAAACATTCATAAGTATAAATGGTATTCAGAGACAAAGAAACCCAACAGATAAACTTGATCATGCACACCTTTCCCGAGAGATTTACATAGTTTAGTACAGAAATTCGACAAAAACGAAACCAAGAATTCCTGGTAAACCAGAAAAAGTGGCATCTCTAGGTATTCAACTCTGACTTACTGGAATAAAGAATGAAGGAAACTCACCTTTGGCGACAGACTGGATTCAGGCTATTTTGATTATTCCTCTATAACGTCCCCATACTTATTAGTCCTCGCCCCTGCAACAGAAGTTTCGTGTTTAAATCAAATTCATTTTTAATTCGTGGGCAAAAGTTTATGCTCATATCAGTTGTAGTATTAAGAAGATAATTGTTATGAAGATAGTTCTGTGGCACTCTATCTTGGTTCATGACCATATGGCCAGTGTCGTCACAGTATTGCACTTTCAACACTTAAACACCCTAATCTACAGTTGGTGTAAGCAAGTTACCCCTATACTTTAAGTCCTCATGTATCCTATACTTTAAGCAGACATGCCACTCACTGGCCGACAAAAACCAGGAAATTTGGATTTTGGACACATTTTCCCAGGAATTTAACATAATTTAATACAGATTTCTGTGAAACAAACCAGGAATTCATGGTAAACCAGGAAAAGTGGCATCTCTGTCTAAGTCCTCATGTATAGGCGCGGGAGGATGACCCCAGGTGTGCTTCCTAGGAGTGGGTTTAACTCTGGGTGCACTTTATATGTAAAGATTTCATACATGCGAGTGCTGGAGAGACAATTGCAAGGACAGGGTTTCCCCAAACTGTAATGACACCCGTAGGCCACCAGTGTCATGCTTACTACCACCAGGCGAAATGACCCAAAAATGGCCGCCGGTGTTTTTCAAGGGCCAATATTTTTTGCCGATATCAAAAACTAGTCTTGTAACATGACCATTTACCACAAGGGGGTATGGGTCATGGTAATAGCAACTGTCTGTGAGCTCCAGTTGGCTGGCTATAAATATCTCAGAATATTCTCATTGGCTGCAGCTGAAGGTCATGACCTAGGTCATGACCTATTTTAAATAGCTAAATAATTTAGCTGGTACTGGCTGGTCTTGTTCTGACCACAGTTAGTCAGGACCAGCAAAATCCCACTTCCGGAGGGGTTTCCATCCAGAAGTGATGTCATTCAATCCATCATGGTGCTGCTGTTACCTAGACCTATACTACTAGTAGCAAGCCTGTGCCGCCTGAGTAGCGTTGGGCGGGACTAGACTAATCAAAAACTATTTGTTACTCCAGAAATTAATTTCCGTCATTCCGAGTGCTGATATTAGCCTACTCCAATACCATTGTACAGAGCACTTGGGAAATCGTGTCGTTGCTAGTGTAGATATCACATAATCCAGGTATAAAATAACTTACTTGGTGGCGTAGGTGTTGGACTTTGGTATTGAGTTCTTGGGGGTGGTTTCTCGTAAAGAGGACTCGTATTTGATGGGCTAGACTTCTGCTCATGCTCTGCACGATTCCGTTTTCTTAGCTCATCATATGAAATATAGCTCTTCGCTTGCTCCTGTGGGGCTGGTTCGGCCATACCTTGTAGGACACAAAAGTACATTTTTTTCTTAATTTTCATTTATATGTCATTGCAATAAGCTGGAATAATCTCATCATCTCTATTTCATGAACAGGAATTTCATAGACTATATTTGAAATGAAATTAAGGAAATGAAATTAAGGAATGTCTTGTTCCACCCATTTAAATCAAGTTAACACGCACTATCTACAGTTGGCCGCTTGTTATCGTCCAGACCACCACCTTGCGCTATATCGAGGTAGTTGTCAGATAACCGTTGCTGCACTGGTTCTTCTACTGTGCTTGGCTGGTCCGATGGACCATGCCCTCCAGCAGCCCCTCCAACCGACCTGAAATATAAAACATCAAGGTAGAATTTAGAGGTTTCACATAAACACTATAGACGATTTTCACCAGTTTAAGTAAAATTCACTATAACTTTTTCCCACCTATAAAGCGCATACAGGCTTTTGGGGAATGCTATAAGGTGCACTTGGGGTTAGTTTCAAGAACAAGTGGCATTTTTATATACACAGGGAAGCTCACGTTCTGTCTGAACGCATCTCCATTAGAGGGCGGCACTGTAGCATGCATTGCCTGGAGCTCTGGTACTTACATTTCCTGCATAAGGTCTCGTCCCCTCTTTCCTTGTCGCATTGCTTCCCCAAGTGGACTGTTAGGAAGGGCCATTATTTTCCGCCGACATTCTCCTTGATACGAGACCTTGCCAGCAATGTATGCTACAAGTCCTGCAACTTTTATAATATGCAAGTAAATGTCATTTTTTATTATTATCATTATTATTATTTATGATCTAACGCATTATTTTGCAGCTACATCTCCTTCACCTTTCACTTTTCAGAGAATATGATAGAGAAAAAAGGTCGGTCAATATGACAATAGGCAAGGATTTATCAAAGTGGGTAGTATACATTTATAAAGCTATATCAAATACGTGTGGTTGTGAAACTAGTGACTTCTGTACTTTTACAAAAGTTGAAAATTAAAACATTAAAAACCAACTCATAAGGTATTTTTCTGGAAAATCAATATATACCCAGTCACCTGTTGTAGTACTTGCACACTAAATTCATACTTACACATGCTCTTTGGTAAAGCTCCATAACGAGGATGGCCACTTAACATGCCTAAAAAATATCAGATAAGAGAGCACCAAGTTACACGACAGGTGACAAGATGTAAAGGTTTTCATCCTTCACTCGACTTAAACACACACAATGTCATATCTACTATGACTATGATTCCGTTCAACCCACGTGTAATATTATGTGCATATATAATCTTCGCAGTTTTTAAAGGCGCTCTGAATCGAGAACCTACGTCCGCCAACGTTAGCACTGTGGCGGACGTAGCTTTAGATTACTAAGTATTTCGCTTCTAATAATTTACCTCGAAACAAAAAGAAAACAAAATGGTAGGTGGTCTTGATCAGAGGGAACTGTACATACCCTTTTTCACGAGAATCGATGTGCCACCCATAAAAAGGAATCCCAGTGGTATACCTAGATACATAACATAAAACGAAAAGCGTGTCAGCAATTTTGATACGAATTTCATTACTTCAACTTTAATTTAAATTTTAATCCTTCTTTGTTCATACAGTTATCTTTCTTTTGCAAATTAAAGGGAGGAATTCTCTGCTCGACAAAAGCAGGATTTTCTTCTTTGAAGGAAATCAACATAATTTGGTAGAGAAAATCCCTTTGGTTACTAATGTAAATACGGGTAGTCCAACAAACTCCAATGCAGGAAAAGTGGCGTCCTTGAAAGAACAAAGCACCATCCTTTTAAGACCAACCTGCAATCACCTATTAGGACTAGTACTTACATCGATAGTAAAAACTCTCTCGGCTGCATTCTTGTAGAGCCTGCATCTCTTCCTTAGTTAGGTTCATTCGCTATAAAAACATAGAAATAATAAGTCATTCCCTGAAGACGTGAGCCCAAAATCGTGAATTTAGGCAACACCAAATTAAAAGATTGGTCTATGGATTTCCCGCCCCTGTTTTTCAGAAATTAAAATCTTATTTTTATTTGAAAAATAACATGTCTATGGATCCCGCCCGCCTCATTTGCAGAGATTTTCATTTTTTTTTTTTGGATCAAGCAATAAATATATGATTAATAATAAAGGTACAGGAATGGCAGACCCCTCATTGGATAGGCATAAATATGCAATGGCAAAAAAAAAAAAAAAAAAAAAATCGCCTTCTTCATATTTATGATGTTCAGAATCCATAGACAATAATTAATTTCTAGAAAATTAAAATAAAAATTTTGCCCTCCCGCACCATATTCTCAAAATGAAAATCCATAGACCAATTTTTTTATTTGGTGTGGCCTTAAGAGAAGTTTACAAGTCATACATCAAATGAAAGGACTAAAAAAAACAACACCAAAGCGATAATCCTAGATACATTTTTATGCTATTTCAATGATTCTTAAAAGCAGAACTGTGGTTGCTAAGGACCTGGCAAAGGGTTAAATTACATAGGCAATGTACTTGAACAAAAGTCACACTTTTACTCTTTTATTTTCTTAATATTGGGATTAGAAATAATGCATTCCATATGCAAAATAAATTATAAATACCGATATGTTTCAGATTTTGTAATGCACTTTGCAGTAGGGGATGCAAATCTTTTCTGAAAAAGGGTGCTTCAAGTTCAAGCACCCTTTGGGTAATGCAATGACATGTGCAGCGTTTTTACCCTTATATTTTACAAGTTACAATTCATTCGTTTTTGGTCTTCAGAATGGTTTCATGATATGGAGTGTTGGTCTGACTGAGGATAATAGTTAATACTCGTGAGATCACCCTCACTGAGGGCCTCAGTCAGACCCAAATCTCAAAATTAAAAAATATTTGCCATCCCCCCCATTTGACACTGGAGTTTGTGCTTGAAACTGAAATGACAACCCTAGAAACAAGGAACGAGATTTTCACCATTTAGACACCAGTAAAAATTGTGAAAATTTGGTGTGCAGAAAATCTTGTGAATTTCATATGAATTCACAAGAATTTTATGTTTCATATGAATTTATACCATACCGTACTGCTCAATCTCGTGAATTTCACCACGTCCAAACAATTGAAATGTGATGAAATTCACGAGATTGATTCATGAATTCACATGAGTTTGTGAGCAGTAGATCATGCGAATTCACGCAAAACATGAAATTCTCATGAATTCATGTGTGTGTCTTGGGTTAAGATGTGAAAAACACATGAAATTCACAAAAATTCATGAGATTTTCTGCACACCAAATTTTTACCATTTTTTCTCGTGTCAAATTAATAGTCAAAATCTCGTTCCCTGTTTCCAGTGAAGGTCAGTAATGAGAAACAATTATTTAGTAGTGGATTGTCCTAAGGGAGTGGTCATTATTTATCAACAGGGCCGTCACTGCGTCGGTGGGGGGGGGGGGAGATTTGAATTGAGGTAGGCATGGCAGGGAGTTTAAATCTTTTTATCCAAAAAATCCAAAAATAAAATTTATCAATACTATAGGATGCTAGAAGTGTGAGTAAAGTGTTTTAATTAGGATTTGATATGCTTTTGATAGCCAAATCCATCAATTGATAATGCTGCCAGGAACAGGCTTTTGACTGAGAATGGCCCCGAATATGCCGAAGGAGGGGGTCCTGGTGAGAATCCAAGAAAATGAAAAAAAATCATCCCACAGCTATCTGTTGCCAGTTATAAGTAAGGCTAACATTTTCTATCCATGTTTCAGTTGGATTTATCATGCTAGTGTCGATAGTTTTTGTATGGGAGGAGATTGTGTGGGGGCTGTCTGAGAGTGTTTCCACAGAGAATGATGAAAAGGCACACTTGACATCATCTATATAAATGGTCATAAATCATTGAATTCTCAATGGATTTTCATGCTGCTAGGTTTTCCTTGTAGGAAAAGGATTTTATTATCACATCACTTATTCATTTTCAAGATGCTGTGATGTTTTCATAATTTTTGAGACCAGGAAAGTGGACATAGCCAAAATTTCTGGGTCGACCTTGTGCTAAACTCACCTTCCAACAAACACTGCCGTGCACAAATCAATGAACATTACACAATTGAGAGAGAGGGGGGACTTGTCTTGGGGCGAAAAAGCCTGCCCGTCTATAGGTAAGAAACTTAGAGAGGGGCATGAAAATTGGCATGGAGGAGGGTCACATAGAAATTTTAGCCCCTGACAAGGAGGTCATGAAATTTTTTTGTGCGTCAATATGAAACCAGCCACACCCCCCCCCCCCGTCAGATGATCACTCCTTTGGCTTTGCCTTGGCCTGGGCCTGGCCAGCCTCGGCCAGCGTCTATTGATACTCAGTTCAATAGTGTGACGGGCTGGAGTGGGCGAGCCTGGGGCCTGGCATACCCAACTTTTGCTCATTGGTAGTCGTAGTATCACGACCTCCATCATATCGTAGCGAAGTCGGCCTAAAATTTGGACCTCGGCAGAAAAACCCAATCTATATATCTAATGAAAGAGCTTGAAATTTTCAAATCATTGCTTTTTGAATCAAGTTGATACTCCTACTTGAAGCGTTTTTGTACCAATTTATAGTTCATAGGTGTAAAAATCTGTCTGCCATTCCCTGCCCTATGATTTTACTCAAATTTCCAGATAAGACTGACCATTAAACATGCCTAGGCTAGCGCTAGTACATATTTACTGTTAGCCAGACTGGCGAATTTGCCTCATTTTTGATTAGCCAGATATGTAATCAATTAGCCAGATTGATCTGATCAACCTTCATATAATATAAGAACACATCATTTCTAGGTACATATACCACAGAGTATTTACAAAGGTAGTGATATTTTAATATGATCAGACCTTTTAAATATCCCACTCCACTTTTGAATGGGGGTTTACATGCAGCTCAGTTCGGTGATAGAGCTCCACATAGATTTGGATTTAATATAAGGCTAGGCATTAAAGGGTTCATCCACGTTTCTGAAAATTTTTGGTATTTTTTTCATGATGGAAGAAAGTGCAACAGTGTCTCTTCAGAAAACTGTGTTTGAATGGGGACATGGCCAGCTACTCCCAGAAACATTGAGTAGGAGCTGAACTATCATAGAGGAATTGCGATAGGCTAGATTTGTGTATAGCCCTGAACAGATATTAAGCAATTTAATCATAAATCAGAAAATGTTTTATCAAGATTTTTAAAGAGAAAAATCACAGAAATGTCATATCCATTTGTATGAAGAGGGGATGCATATGACTGGTTTTGTCATGTTATAAGCTTTCCAACGGTATGCTACACTCCATATATCATATTCCCAGTTGTGAATTGGGAGAAGGATTAGCCAGTCTGGCGAATCCAATGGGAAAATTGTTAGCCAAATTGTAGTTTGATTCGCCACTGGCAATCTGGCGAATGGCTAGCGCGAGCCTAGCATGCACTATGCGTGGTGTATAAGGTCAACACTCTAGTTAATCACTGATAAAATTTGACTAGAAAGGCTCATCTACTGACCAAAGACACCAACTTAAAGCTGTGAGATAGAGCTAGGATTTCTCTTTAATTTGATACTATATAGAAGTAAATATGCCAAGGAGAAGCCCCAGAATCACTATTTTTCCAACACATGTTTACCACTGTGACAGATATGGGGTGTGGCCGGCCAAATTGGGCTGACTTCGCTATCATATGCATAGGGACCGGTAGGCTGGTCCACTTGTTGGCAGGCTCACCCCCTCCAGCCCGACAGAGTACGGGCTGGCTTCAGACCTTCATCTGGGTAGATCGTCGCCCAGGCGGCGAGCTACTTCTCCCAGCAGATGTTATACAACTATATTATTACATAACATCTGCTGGAGAGTGAATACACATCTAGGTTCAATCAAATTCTTATCTAGATCAAACTTTCAAAGACAAAGGGGGCAATCAAACAATAAAATGGAATACACATCCATTTGAATATAGACATGCTCCCAGGCTATTAAACTGAGTATTGATAGCCGCTGGCCGAGGCTGATTCGTTGGTCGATCAATGACTAGGCCAGACGATGACAGCCTCTCGCCACTGCTATTATATTAAACTCCCGGTAGGTAGAGACTAGAGTCTAGAGTCGGCGGAGGGCTCGGCCTATCAATAGGGATGGCAGTACTCGCCAGGTGGCATGACCAACACTCTGCCTGCTGAGGCAGCCATTCCTACCTGAATTTTCTATCTGGGTAATGTCAACTTTGCCCCCACCCTGGAGGAGAACCAACAAAGATATTTATATGATTCCAAATGCTATGATTGCCTACAACACCTCTAGTTTTAGTATCAGGCTATAATTTTAGTAAAAACAAATTAGCAATGATATATATCAGAGTTTCAAAGTTAGGTTATGCTGAAAAACTGACAAAGTTGCTGATACTCTCTAGCCACTATATAGGTGATGGAAAGTCATTATTTTTCTATATAAATCAGTCTTATGTTCATTGATTTGTGCATGGCAGTGTTTGTGGGAAAGTAAGGCGTAGAGCAAGGTTGACCCTGAAATTTTGGCTATGTCCGCTTTCCTGGTCTTCAAAATTAGGAAAACGTCACAGAATATCTAAAATTAATCAATGATGTGATAATATAATATTTTTCCTACGAGGAAAGCCTAACAGCATCAAAATCCATTGACAATTCAATGACTTATGACCATTTATATTGAAGATGCCAAGTGTGCTTTTTTATCATTTTCTGTGAAAACTCCCTCTGACAGCCTGTACACAATCGCCGCTTGTACAAAAACTACTGACATTAGGGAGTGGTCATTATTTATCAACAGGTGGGTTTTTGCGCGGATGCGCGAAAATTTTTTACGCCCCCCCCTCGACGGCAGTCAAAATTTTTAGCGCCCCCCCCTGCGCCAGAGGCGCAGAGAGTTTTCGCGCCCCTCTTTGATCTATAGTAGCGCGCGGGCTTTTTTGCTAAAAAGAGGGTGAATTTTTTTAGCCCCCCCCTCAAGAGGGGTCAAAATGTTTTTAGCCCCCCCCCTCGGGAGGGGTCTGAAAATTTTACGCCCCCCCTCAAACCCACCCTCCCCCCCTGTTGATAAATAATGACCACTCCCTTAGGAAGATAAATCTAACTGATTCATAGAGGGAAAATGTTGGGCTTTGTTATGACAGGTGATAGATAGCTCTGTGATGACATTTTCAATTTCTTAGATTCTTGCCAGGACCCCATGCTCGGGCAGATTCAGGGCAATTCTCAGTGAAAAGCCTGTTCCAGACAGCATCTCAACATTATGGATTTTGCTATCAAACCCATGTCAAACCCTAATAAAAACACACTTTTTGCACCTCTAGCATCCTAAAGTATTGATAAATTTTGTTTTTTGAATTTTTTGAAAAAGAATTTATAACCCCCTGCCATGCCTAATAGTAATACTAATATTACTATCAATCAATGACACGCCAAATACTCCTTTCATAATTCATTCAGCATCTACAGAGAAATTTGTCTTACCGCCTGTTTCTGTGGCATGGCCTGTTGTTTTGAGGGGTCTGGCTGGGTGCCTTGCCATATTGGTGGGACTGGAGAATAATTTTCACTACCACGATCGCCTGCCAACCCGCTTCCCATCCCTCCGGAGGTCGCCATTTTTCATATTTTTTTGTCTGCTGTGGAAAGTGAAGGCCGCTTACACCGTATACAATACATCATTTCAGTGAAGTTTTGTTCCGAAATTTAAGTAAGACAAGCATGTAAGTTGCTTTAAGTTATCAGTTATTACCAAATTAAACATTACATAGGTTGTATATATGATATAATGGATATAAATATGTATTATTACTAATATATTTCTAGGGGGCCTCGCTGAAGCTGGTTTTCGGCAAGGGTAATTCAACATGGCGACGTTTGAGGTGCCAACACGTGAGAGCACAAAATCGGATGCGGTTTTAGGTAAATATATTGACTTATACGTAAATCAACCTTCATAAATCTGCATATAAGCTAGAAGGTATTGTTTTACTAATAAATAAACCTGTGCCATAATGAAAACTTTTTGTTGGATCAGGCTTTCACCTACAAAATGGTAAAGCCTAAGACTAATTACACAAAACTAAGGGAGTGATCATTTTTTAACAACAGGGGGGGGGGGGCCGGTGGGTTTGAGGGGGGGGTCAGAATTTTTTCAACCCCTTGACCGGGGGGGTCAGAATTTTTTCAATACCTCTGATGGGGGGGGGGGTCAAAATAATTTCACCTGTTTTCAGTGGAAAACCCCGCGCGTTATTATCTATAGGCTAAAAGGGGACGTTCGCGCGCGATTTTTGTCTCTTATAGGGGGGGTCGAACAAATTTTACCTCCTCGAGAGGGGGGGTCAAAATTTTTTTCGCGCGTTCGCACGCAAACCCATCAGCCCCCCCCCCTGTTGTTAAAAAATGATCACTCCCTAAAGTCTTACTGGCAAATTTTCTTGTACCACTCCATACTATGGACCATAGGCTAATAGGGGACACAAATCGCACGGAAAGTGCCCATTTAGCCTATAGATCTAGTAACACAGGCTTTTTCACTGAAAACAGGATGAAATTATGTTGACACCCCCCCCCCTCAGACTCAGTGGGGTTGTAATTTGACCTTCCCCGGTCAAGAGGTCAAAAAATTTCTGACCCGGCCCCCTCAAACCCACCAGCCCGTTAAAAAGGATCAAGGATAGAAACTCAAGGATACATGACTAGGCCTAGATTTCTAGCAGATGAGTTCTAGGGGAGTGGTCATTTTTTTTTAACAACGGGGAGGTGGGGGGATGGGTTGGTGAAGTTCTGCGCAGGGCTAAAATTTCTCTGCTCCCCCACCTCCCTTAGTGGGGTCTGAAAATGTGCCCCCTTCTATTCTTTGATACTGCGCATGCATTTTTACTCAAAAGGTTTGTTTGTTTTGTTTTTTGCTCACCCCCAAGTAAGGGGGACGCTTTTGAGGGGGACGCAAAAAAGTTTCTTGCAAAAACCCACCACCCACTCCCATTGTTGATAAATAATGACCACTCCCTTGTAGGGAACAGAGCCATTCCTGTATGGAGGTGGCCATCTTGAAATTAGTTATGTAACTGGCCCCCAACAGCCATCTTGGACCTGGTAGAGGATTGTGGGTAATCTCTTATTTTCCCCTCCACTCACAGAAAACAATGGGAATTGAGAAGACTGATAAGCTGCCCTGCCTCTATCTTAATCACCTTAAGTACCTGTCTATTGTTTTAGGTGCGAATAGAGGGGATTAGCCTGATAGGGAGACAATGGTTTGGTTTTTAATACTCAGCCTGGATTATACACCGTATTTCCTCAAATACAAGCCTGGCCTCAAATATAAGCTTGCCCCATTTATAAGCCTGGTGAAAAGGGGTACTGGGTGTAATACAAGCTGGGCCCCGAATATAAGCCTGGGTGATGGTCAGAAATCCAAATGAGATCACTTATTTTATCATAATTTGAATCAAAGTTAGATATGTATGAATTCCCTGTACAAATTAATCATCAAATGACCCTGTAGACATACCTAAATAGCTGTTATGTTATACTATGAGTTTTAGTATCAGCAAATGTCTGCAAATTTGTTTAAACCTTGGAATAAATATTATGAATATGGCAAAGGAAAAGAGTAAATCTTTTATTGAAATAAATATAAGCCTGCCTCAAATATAAGCCTACCCCGAATATAAGCCTGGTCAATTTGTCACTTGAAATCATTATAAGCCCAGGCTTCTAATCGAGGAAATACGGTATGCCCTCTAAGAACACTTTCAAAGTTTAATTTCTCTTGTATTTGAAGTACTAAGTCTATATAAAGCTAATATTGTTTAACTTTAAAGTATTTGCTATCCAAAGGTATAGATTTTTAGAATATAGCTTCATATAGACTATTAGGAAGGGCCAACCAAAGTAAACTGTACAAAGAGGCCAACTGCTGATCTAGCCTCCGAATACATGAGCCACCTAGGAAATTTGTTTGGTACTAGCAATGGCTCTGTTGCGTATAGGTATGCCATTAATAATAACATATGAACCAACCAAATTAATTATAACTTGGCTTTGCCTTTGACTTGGGTATACAGAATGGACCTGCAGAAAACAATATACTTAGTAGTGTCCGAAAGTGACCACCGTAATTACATATGTACTGTTACTATACAATATACCGTAGTATTTGATATTCGTTGTACTAATAATAAATATTCACATGCTGGTGTCGGTACACCTCAGGTTTAATTTATTTTCCTTTTTTCAGTAAATTTTACAAACGGACAATTAGGCACAGACGATGGAATCTGCTTCGGTATGTACGAGAGTACTGGAAAAGAGAACATTGTTAAAACTCTGGTAAGTGTCCAGTTAAGTTAAACTTGTTAACAAAAGTAAAAATAAAAAAAAAAGAAGATGCCTGATAGATCTATATTTCCATGCTAAGGGAGTGTTCAGCTTTTTCAACAAGGTGGGGGTAGGGTGGAGTCTTTTCATGAAAATAAAGAATAAATATATAGATAAAAGAAAAGTATAATGCAGGGACGAAAGATAAATAAAATGCCCGCGTAGCAACAATTGTATAATCTATTGAAGCTTCTTTCTCGTAGACGTAGATCGTCAGATGCCCAGATGCCCCCCCCCCCCTTCGTAGCTAAATAATTAGCATTGACAGTCCAAGTAAAACTACATCCTTTCATTTCTAGGTTGCAGAAACGGACGACCTGACATATGTTGGGAAAACTACAGATATGCTCGCACCAAAATCAGCAGCATATGCAAGGTAGGGGATATTGTCAATCTCAATCCTTCAATAAAGGCTATCAGCCTATTTGTGACGATTTCATCACATTTTGAATCAAAATTCTTTTTCAGCTGGTATTCGTTGAAAGTTCAAACATTAACTTGAAATACAATAGTCAATATTATGTCTTACTCTGCAGTAAACATATGGTAGCAGTTTTCAACAAGAAGACCCAGAAAGTACGAGTCTATGAATCGCACATGTTCAACTTACAACCACAGCTCAAAGGTGAGATATTTGTGGCATCTAAAATATTTACTATAGTAGAGAAGAAATTAATAAATGGTTTAAACAGTGTACGCCATCCTTGAATGTATCTCTGTGTTTTTGTTGTCATGTGGACACACCTTAAAATGACCAGGAAGAGAATGAACACCATCCACAAGAGATGGGGTTTTTCTCCAGTGATACGTCAATAGGAGAACATGTTACATCAGGACAAAATATAAAACAAAATAATACGCCCCAGTCTTAAGTTTATAGAACTTAGTCTCTGTTATATGTATACTGTATGAGCTCAGTTAATGTGTTTGTAATTTGAGATGCAACTTGAGACGTATTTATCTGTATTAAACATGGATTTGCCATTTTCGTTAACAGTACCGGAAGAAGAAGATGATTCCAAACCAGCAGAGACGTACCGAGACAAGGTAATTAATGGTAATATGGTACCTTTAATGAGAATATGGTACCTTTAATGAGAATATGGTACCTTTAATGAGAATATGGTACCTTTAATGAGAATATGGTACCTTTAATGAGAATATGGTGCCTTTAATGATAACGTTGTGCCTGATAAAAACGGGTAGTTTCAAAGATTCATATTTATTTGCTTTTTTTCCAGATTTCATATTAAGACATAACAGACCAGTAAAATAAGTATCAATTTTCAGGTGGATTTACTGACCAGTGCCTTTGGTGGATCCAAGAAGAAGAGAGCCATGGAGTCCCGGCGTAAGAACGAGATCTCGGGCTCAAAGTTGGAAGGAGTCATCTCAAAGGCAGCTACAGAGGCTCTGGAGAACGAGGAAGTTCTTGCCACACGTAAGGGTTACAGCCAAGTAGAAATTTCATTTTACTCTACATTGTAAGAGTACATTATACATTTTAAAGGGTTATAGCCTCTGAACTTGATTCATATTTGCAGGGTCAGACAGTAATAATCACTAGGAACCTATAAAATGAAAAAAGCATGCAGTTGTCTGTTGCTTTGTATTAAATCTTGAAAGTACTACTTGAATCAACCACTCAGTAAGATAGTGTCCTTTCCTTACTGTTCTTGTTTAATGTTTCAGCTATCCAAGAGACAGATCCATTAAGTGAAGTACTACCTGCATATAACTTAGACGCAACGACCCCATTCCAAGCCTTCCCTTTCCACAATAGTATCCTTTGTGCATTTGTATGTTCTAAATTAATACATTACCGTAATCTCCCGCGTATAAGGCGCGTCTTATACGGGGGTTTTTAGTTCTCATTGGATCCACAAGGGGGACACCAAGACCTTTCTTTTGATATCTTACATGCCCCCTTGGTCAAAATAGGACAAAATGGGGCCCAGGGGGGCCCAAGGTGGCCTAAGCTACCCATAGGTTTTTGAATTTTGAAAATTCATTCAGTAGAACCAAAGTTATGAATTTTTCATTTTTTTGAGAATTTTCCAAAACTCTAGGTGCGCCTTATACGCGGGCTGCGCCTTATACGCGGGAGATTACGGTACTCATTACATTCAGCTCTTCTCTTTTGAACTTCAATATCGTTGTTACTTTTCAAGTCCCAAACCTCTTGGAATTCTATTCTTATACATGTATAACATATTTTCTCTTCAGACAATTGAGAAAAATTATGATTGTAATTGGCCCAGGTCTACCTGGGCTATTGGCGGCGCCTTTTCAGCCAAAAACTGATGGTCATGAATTGGAACTTTAGATGGGAATTGCTCATCGAAATTGGGGGATAATTAAACAAAAAATCATGGAAACATGTTCTTTAGGATCTAGTCTTTCATTGCACATGCACAATTCCTGGAAAAAAAATTTCTTTAGCTTTGAAAAAAAGCTGAAGAAAAAACCTGACATGTTTGACCTACTTTCTCACGAAAACGAGGCTCCATAGGATAGCATTGCGGGGTCAATTTCGGCAGTCGCCAGGGGGTCAAAATAACACATTGACTTCTATGGGAATTGGGCAATAAAGAGGCTTTTTTTCAGCAGGTGACTGGTCGTCAGATTTTATTTTTTGTTTAATAGTAAATTGAGGAGGTGTATTCGATTCAATTCGATTGATATTGCCAAAGATGCATGGATTATATTCAAAAAGCCATTAATTTCAAGTTAAATCGATAGAATCTGTCATTTCTTCGTCGAAAATGCTACTTCCGGCAAGGAGCATGTCGCGCATGCACACAGGACATCAAAATCCAAAATGGCGGACAGCGAGACGATCGACTTACGATGCCATCGAAACTGCTTGATTATAACAAAATAAGGAGAATTGCAGTGTCTCATGCCTTTTTATGGTTAATATATATTCTTCTTCAACACCTCCTGATACAGTGGAATGTTTAACTCACCAGGAGAGGAGTTATTCGCCAAAGAAAATGACGAGCGATAATGGGTGCATCCTCCATAGCCTTAAGCATTGACGACTTGGACATACTGTCACTATAGTGTCAAGTCACATACGGTAAGGAGTGGAAGACCTGGGCCAGTCGTGCATTGCACGCGTTCAATCTTTTTTTCTTGCTTTTTTATGTTTTTTTCTTGTCATAGGCTACCTTTAGACCCATTATCAACGATGAGTAAGGGGGTAGTAATGTCTTTCACACCCATGGTCCTTTAAGGTAAAGTAGTCCTAACTCTTAGTTTAGTTCAGTGATGAAATACCCATTAGTCCTTGACTTGTGTGTAGTCATCAGTGAAGAGGTATTGGAAGCTTGTAAGGTGCCTGCACAGGTATTCGTTGACGCAACGCGAGAAGACATCCAACGGTGGGAAGCTGAGGGGAAGTGAGTGCAGTCTCATTCAAACATTGAATTTGATTGAATATTTATTGCAGAAATTATTCATCTTTCTATAGCCTTTATCATGCTACGTCAAAAAAAAATCACTTTTAATACTACCTGGGGTCCAACCGGACCCCAGACTTAGGAAAAATTGCTACACAGTGATGGTTAAAGATGCAAACTTGATCTTTTGCATGTTTATTCCTTAGGATATTAAGGATCTTTACAAGTGGAAATCATGTTTTTTAACATCAGTTTTGATATGACCTTTTAACACCTAATTAATGGGAGAAAAATATTAAAAAGTGGCAAAAGAGTGTCAATCAAATAATAAAGTGACCGACTGTAATTTTTCTGTTTTATATGGTAGAACCCTCAAATATCTACATGCCTACCAAATTTCATGGAAAAACCTCAGGTCATTTTTTCATAAATCAACAAAATGTGTCATTTTCTGGTAGGGTCCATATGGACCCTAGTACTTTTTTCCACCTTATTCCTGCAGCAGAGAAAACATTTTGATGCCTCTGATGCTTTTATTAGCCTCCAAAAGTTTCATCTTGGAAACTTGTACTTGAGTAAAAGTATTTCCCATGGGTAGGATACATATTTCACTTAGATTTTAAACATTTCAGTCAATTTTAGGCCAATGCTGGGAGACAGATGTGTATGATCTCATCTAGTCTTTTGTTCTGTACAGAATGTTCTTTTGAACCTAGAACCAAGTATCTTTCCTACATGTTGACACCCCTGGGGTCCCAATCAAAACAAAAAAAATAGAATGGTCTGAGTCTGAAACTTCGTCTAAAGACATCAACATAATGCATCGAGAGCTTACAGCTACACATACCAGAAACATAACCAATTATAATATGACACTAAAAATTGCCTACAATTAGCCTGGTGCTGTTCAAAATCATGCAGAGGTCTAATAGAAGTAAAATACAAAGCAAGGGACCCATTGTCCATGTTCTACTGCTGCTAACGTTTAACATATGCTTTTATATTGGATTTGACTGGGGTCTGTGTGGACCCCAGAGGATTATCATTTCTAGCGTAAAAGATCCTTGAGACATGCTGGTGATATCTAGGCATTTTGAATAAAACAATATTTGTGACAATTAGATCAAATTTGGTGAAGATCGGAACATTACTTCTATGCTTTTCGCAAGAAACTAGATGCCTGGGGTCCGGTTGGACCCTAGGTAGTAAGATAAGGGTTAATTTACATGTGTGAAAAGCATGTTATTGGATATAATTTTATTTTATACATGTTTACTCTGTAAACTCACATCTCATTAGACTTTCAATTTTAGTAATGTAGCTTGCAATGTATTGTCTGAACATGTTGATTTTGAACTGTTATCGATATTGATGGATTGTTGTCATGAAAAACATTAATGATATTAGCAATAAAGCAATTAAAAAAAAAATTACGATAAAGCTTGCACGTTGATATCTGTGCCAACAGGTACCCATCGTACATCTTGAAGTACCTGTCCCGGTTACCAATGAACGAGGACTCACGAGTCAGGAAGGCTGCATGCCTCATCTACGTCAACCACCTTATCTTTATGTTCAAGATCATGTTTAAGGATCTAAGGAAAAAGGGTACGCACATATATTCAGTAACATACTTTTTTTCTCGTTCTAGATTGCATCTTATTTCTCTTAAATAGAGTGTTGATAGAACAAATGTAAGCATTTCAATGCAAAATGATGTATATTGATTAAACGTGTCATAGTTACCTGGTCATTTAATTTCACTATCTGGTTAAAATGGAGTTAAAAGCACATACTCGGTAATATACACGTAGTAAAACAAAAAGGCTTCTCTTCATTGATGTTGTGTTGGTGTGAATACATGCAAATGTTTGCTTGTAGATTGGTTGCCTTTGGAGATGCCACAAGTTGTGAAACATACATTGATTGATACTTTCACACTGAAGACAGCTACAATAGGTCGGAGACCAACTCTGTGAGTACTTCAATACTTTGGCATCATTGTAGTGCCTCGCATTAGTCGCCCATAAGGCATACCTCGTGTACAAGGGGGCACCCAGAGTTGACAAACCTCACCCATATGGTGCAGTTAAATTTTGGCCAGTTAATTATAATACTAGGTAATATATTTTTGTCCTTTGGCAACACTTGTTTAGAAAGAACCTTTGAATATACCTTTATATCTATGGAATGTGTTAAGATTATATGTACTACATTGCCATGGTTTTATTGATAGGTCGATGCCTGCGCGTATGAAAGACAAGACATTATCATATCTACTACTTCTTTGTATGCATCTGGATGAGTTTATGTTAGAGTGTAACACGTTAATAGTGGACCTCAAACTGAGTCAGAACAAGTAGGTGCATTTTATTTTTCACAATTAGCCAGGTTAAAAAACTTTGGTAATTCCAGTTAAGTATTCTGTTTTGCTGTTTACCCATGTGCTGTCTTACTGCTCCAGTTCCCGCAAAAGAGTTTTCAAATTTTCTGAAAGGAAAATTCTCTATGGATCAATTTAAAGCAATGCTATGGGAGACCCACCGGTACTCCGATAAAAAGGTATTAACATGGTGGACCGGATGTTTCCCATAGGCAACAAATTAGTAGGGGATTTTGAAAATCTCACCATCTAGAGACCAGAAATGTTTTCAGGCGGTCCTATCTGCAACTTAACTCATTTTCAGTGTACAGAGCTCGTTGACATTTTCCTCTTTGCATTGTTGAAGAGAAATTTGCTTGCACAACAATTTTCAAAGCAAGAAATCACCGCTTTAATATATCTATGCTGGTCTCCCGTTAGATCCTCCGTTCACTTCGTTTATCCATCAGGTAATTACAATTGTTCTCTTTTTCAGATTGCGGAACCATTTACAGGCAATAGGATGCAAAGTAACAATGGACAAAAACACCAAATCCCTGACTGCCACCCTCAATACACCACTTAAGTTTGCTGAAGCACCATTTAACAGACGGAAACGATAATCACATGCGACAGTGCCTTATGTAAGGGGTGGGGTATCCGTAATGGGAGAGTTTGTGTTTAACTTTATTTTAACAACATATTATCTATTCATTCCCAGAGAATATATGTGGTTTAACCCCAAAGTAGAGGGCAATATGGTTCCACGAAAAACAACCATGGTGACAACATATTTTCACAGGTTCAAGATTATGATTAGAATCTGGCGAGTGTTCATATGTATACAGCCTTGCGCAGTCCACATATAACTTTTTGTTTTCAGGGATGTAAATGCTGGGAATAAAATTGTATGGAAACCCACATCATTTGTTGCAATGATTCGTTGTTTTATGAGAAAGAAGAATCTTCTTCTATTTCAATGATCCTAAATGGTCAATTTCAAGACCTCATTCCGCCCTCAGATATACAGGAAAACTTTGCTACCCTTTGAATACAAAGATCTTTTGTGACAATAGTATTTGATGTGAAATACTTTATCTGAAGTGCGGTATGTGGCTTTGCTCAAATTTGCAGATGGCATTTACAGCTACCGTAATCTCCCGCGTAGAAGACGCGCTGCGCGCATAAGACGCACCCCAAACTCAGCAAATGCATTTTCGCGTATAAAACGCACATTTTAAAGCTGAAATTTGTAAGATTAGTACATTTCTATAGTAAAATTACCCCTCGTATAAGACACACCCCCAACTTGAGAGTAAGCTATAAGACGCCCCAGCATTTTGTTTGGCGTAGAGGATGCGTCTTATACACGGGAGTTTACGGTAGTACCGTAATCTCCCGCGTATGAGGCGCGTCTTATACAGGGGGATTAGTTCATTCAGTAGAAAAGAAGTTATGAATTTTTCATTTTTCTGGCCAAATCCTAAAACTCTAGGTGTGCCTTATAAGCAGGGTGCCCCTTATACGCGGGAGATTACGGTATATTCCAAGTTATTTAGATGGGCAAGTTATTCGACCTTCTGGCGTCCAGGCTTTAAATTTACTATTGGGATAGTGAAATATTCACCATATGTAAAGTATTGGACATATCAAAATCATGTTCCCATGTAGATGGTAAAAAATTCGTCCTCAGTTATACACAGATCTCAATCCCAGGAACTGTTTTTGAAGGCAAAACTCAGGGATTTCGAGATTTCTCACCCCTGAATCGTACAGAGAGCTCGCCCCACTTCCAAATGTTAATCATTTCCTTAGATTTTCATTTAATTATTGATAAGGCCGTTTCATTCCAATAACTTGGATTACGTATCCCAGAGATGTCGCTGGCCGACAAAAACCAGGAAAACTATTTTTTTACACCCTTTCCTAGAAAATAAACATGACCTAGTACAGAGATTTTTTGAATATTTCGCCAAAAAGAACAAACTTTTGAAGATGTAGTCACCCATAATAGTTTTGACATTTTGCCTTTCAGGCCGGGGAATTGCTGCATATTCTTACATTTGATAGCCAGAGAAGTCAAATTTTATGTTAGCTTTTTTTTTCTTTACCCCCCTCTTGCCGCTGGGATACATAGGGATATTTCTGAACTTTTTAAAAATTATTTTCACAGATAGACGGCCAAATGGTTAGGTGAAAAAATCCGTAATCCTAGAAACCGGTAATCATAATTGAATGGCCTAAGGCAGATTGATAAAAAAAGTCCGGCTCATTGCCGATCCTCATGTTTCAGGTACCCAACTCATTATTTAAACACATCTAAGGAGACAAGCTTGTAGAATTTAAGTCTGCTGCTCCTAACAAGTTCTTTATTTCCACTTTCACTACAACCCATTCAGCAATCAGAATCCATAATCTGGAGCGGCATTACTTTAAGCACATAACTAAACGAATGGTGAAGTCGGAGGACATAAACTCGTCAAAGTACAATGCTTTTCAAAGTGAATAACTTTTAAATAAATAATGTTATGAAAAAAATCATATAGGCTCTTCCGATATTATGAACGATTGCAGTGTTTAGCTTTATATTACATGTGGGTCATGTTAGTATCAATGTGACACATTATACATCCGATTTTAAAATGATTTGTATTTGATATACAATTGTTGGACTGGTATATTCTAAGATACTCATCTTACATGATATTACTCAGGGCAGGGTAGATATTTCAAAACAGACAGTATAGTAACTATTGAGATGGAGACAGTTTTAACATACATTTTGTGTCCCAATTTACATTTACAAGTGCTATTGTTCCTATCAAATGATATCAAGTGACAATTATTCGTTCATAGTGAACGATTTCATATGAACGTCCATTCTACAAGTGGGGATCAAATTGATTACTTTATTGAACTAGAGTAGTTTTTGGACAATAAATGTTCACCGCTGACAGTGTTCCCTTAAATAAAATAATTCACTAATTTCCATTTATAAATGGAGTGGTCATTGCACCAAGTAGACGACTTGTGATCCCAGGGCCAGGCGGGTACCATTTTGTTGTAAAGTGACAGCTTTCGTCTCTGTGTCTATGCTGAAGGTGTCGGTAGCACCGATTTGACTCTTACCCAGCTCTGGTTGGCCATACACTGGGAATGAGCGTGGGCCCATTTCTGGGTCTTCGTACCGCCACAAGGTTACCGTTTGACCCTCTGCAATAACAGGGAAAAGGAAAAGGATCAGCATGGAACCCCTGATTTATGTATATTCTACATGGTATCATTTTGAGCTATCTGTAATCAGGTGAGAATGGGAGTCTAATTTGAAGGAACGACGCCTATTTTCTTTTCCTTTATAATGCTGGACTTGCCTTTTTTGTATGGTGGTTGGGGGGGGGGGTGGGGGTAGAGGGGCTTTTGCAATTCTGATCCCATTATATTTTACTCAGATATGAATGGTTTTCAGTTAGTAAGTATATCTGGTTCCCTACCTTTGATGTAACGTTGTTGTCGGTGGATGCGCTGCGACACCTTCGTGGCTGTGTCGTCTTGGTAGACAGGGACGCGGCTTTGAAAGTAGCCGGTGTGTGCTTGAGGGTTGACGGCCATTAGCTCTACACTGGGTTCCGTGTGGTAGGCAATGAATGGATGGCCCGGACAACATTCCTCCTTTATCTTGTCACTCGCCTCCTCAGAATATTTCATACTGACTCCTTCCAGCTGTTGAAAAAGCAGCATTACCGGGGTAGTTGTCAGTTCATTTACATGGAGAATTTACAAAGATGTTTTGCAAATGAAGGCAAGTTTGCCTTGGCTTTATTTCATGTGTGAAATAAAATTGCATTCATCATTACTAACCACAGGGATGCCACTCACTGATCCCCAAAAATTCTCTCAATTTATAATAGGAAATACCTATAGGAATGAAAGCCAAAAATTCGGAATTCCTAAAAAGTTAGGAAAAGTAGCATCTCTGCATTTTTTGTAACCAGGTTTCCTTGTAATCTATTATAATCGGAATACCTGAAGTTTTTGTGACAATTATATATATTTTTCACAATCATATTGATGGAAAAACCATAAGTATAAAACATCTAGCCATAAAGAAAATACATCTTACATCTAGTGTGTTTTCTATGTAAGTTTTGTTTTCTTGTAGGACAGCCATCTCGTCGAAGTCCAGGGTCAGATTTAGAGCCATCAGTCCCTTGTTCAGCACATTCTCCTGTTGATAAAGAAGTCGGATTCATTTTAATTACTGGTGGGGCTAGGATTTTCATCTTTTCTTTTTTTTTTTTGGAGGGGAGGAGGAGGCAAATCATTCAATTAGAACTTTGCATCTTATGATAGGAAATACTTGTATGTTTCTCTGTAGCAAACTGGAGCTGGAATACTATACATACCTTAGCTACTTGGACAAAGGGCATCACTTTCTTCATGTATTTTTTCAGGGAAGGTTCCTTGCCCAGTACACCAGAGATGATCTTGTTATCAGCAAACGTCTTGGTTGCTTCGTTGTAGTGGGCACGCAGGGTGGTCAACACGGTGTTCTGCCATGGTGGGTACGTCTTTGCCACCCACACCACGCCATGCGATGGTTTAGGAGGTGGTGGGCCTGCATTCTATTAAAATCAAATACATCTATCCTGTCATTTGGTCTAAACTTACAAAATAATTTTGAAGCATTAGGCTTACAAGGGTAGACACTAACACTGTAGTTTTGGCTGCAATTTGTGATTATTTCTAGATTTCCTTTGAAATTGGCCATTTGGCCAGGAGGATATTTGAAAATACATTGCTCTATACTAGACTACTGGCCCGGGTGGCCAAAGGTCCAAAATGATAGTGTCTACCCCTGGGCTTATGCTGATACGTTAGAACATTAGACGCTAAATTCTACAATGGGAGAAATCCAAAGTTACACATGTATACCAACCTTGCCCTTCTTGGGTGCGGTGGCAGCCTTGTAGCGGAGGCGGAAGTCATGAGCAGCGTCCATCAGGTATGTGGAGGTTCTGACCAACTTCTCGTCTACTGCCCCAGCAACTGGCCATTTAGCACGCATCAACAGACCAGGCTGTAAGCAGCAACATACCAGAGGATAAATGTTAGTGAAGATTGAAGGGGTATTTAGGTTCTAACAAAGCCTGGCACTGTTTGATTGCCACCCGAATAGTAATATTTTGGATACAGCATATACAGGTTCGGGCATAAATAATGTAGGAACTTGGGGCACCATCAAATATATTTATCACAAGTTTACCTTCTATGAGGATCAATTTCTTATCTTATAAACTTTCCCCGGCTTATTTTTGCAAACCTTGATGATCTATTGGATTTACTGGCCGTTTTTCAATACATTTATGAGCATTATGCGCTTTAAAATGACAGTGAATAATTATGTAAGTTGTCAAGCTACCTTGCCGATCAGCTTCCAGATATATTCACATAGGTGGGGACAGATAGGTGCCAGGATCAGCACTTGGCTCTCGATGAAGCGGAACACAAGGTCCCGGTGCATACCGTCTGTAGCCAACTCACGGTACTTGTCACGGGCAGCCTGTCAGTTCACGAAATGTAATACATTGTAGAGACAAAATGACAGTATGGGATGTTTATAACATGGGTTAACATTGTGAAACCTGAGCCAAAGGTTCTATACAGTACTTGTTCTATTAGAAGACGGTAAAACCATGGAGGTAAGGGAGTGGTCATTTTTTAACAACAGGGGGGTTGGTGGGTTTGGGGGGGGAGGGACAAAAAAATGTCAGACCCCTCTAAGGGGGGGAGGACACATAAATTTTCGCCCCTTTTGAGCGAAAAAGCCCGTGAGCGACTATAGAATAAAAGGTGGGGGACGGAAAAATTTCAGACCCCTCGGAGGGGGAGACGGAAAAATTTTCGCTGCGCGCGCATAGAATTTCACCACCCCACTGTTGTTAAAAAATGACCACTCCCTAAGGCCACACCAAATAAAAAAATTGGTCTATGGATTTTCATTTTGAGAATATGGTGCGGGAGGGCGAAATTTTTATTTTTATTTTCTAGAAATTAATTATTGTCTATGGATTCTGAACATCATAAATATGGAGAGGGCGATTTTTTTTTTTTTTTTTTGCCATTGCATATTTATGCCTATCCAATGAGGGGTCTGCCATTCCTGTACCTTTATTATAAATCATATATTTATTGCTTGATCAAAAAAATAAAAATAAAAATAAATGAAAATCCCTGCAAATGAGGCGGGCGGGATCCATAGACATGTTATTTTTCCAATAAAAATAAAATTTTAATTTCTGAAAAACAGGGGCGGGAAATCCATAGACCAATCTTTTAATTTGGTGTGGCCTAAGTTCAAGATGGATGGACTTCTTAATTATTATCCAATTTAATCTGTTTTCCTAAATAGGATGAATATATTTCGATTGCCAAGTATGTTGGAGAAGTGACTGACCTGAAACTCGAAGAATCCTGTCCTTAGAGCTTCCTTAAACAGCATGTTGTTGTAGGCTTCGTCAGTCTCATTGATCCACTTGTTCATCTCACTAAAATAGAGTAAATTTGTGATATGGGTTCTTTTCCTATCTATGCAAATGATTATCATTATGGGAATTTATAGCTTCAGGTATACATTATAGTAAAATTTGCTTACCTAATGAACACACGGTCCTGGTATGTGTCCATGGGCCCAGTGCGCAGAGTGTCTTTACAGGCCAGCATCTCCTTCACCCACTCCATGAAGGCGTACAGACGCAAGATACCTGCGTTCGCCATGGCCTCCACAAAGTTGGCATCTTCAATCCCATCCCCAGCATCTGCCAGGGTAAACCGCATACCTGTAGGGAGGCAAAACAAATATTCAATATATAATAAGAGTTTGTATCAGGTTTTAGCTGAATGTCATAAGAGGTATAATGTAATTGCTGTAGAAACCATACCTATCCTTCTCCCTTCTTATTTTACGTATCAGACATATAGACAAAATTCAGACTCACCATCAGCAGAGAACTTATCTATGGCCTCTGATAGGGTCATGAAGTTGCCGGTGCTCTTGGACATTTTCTCTGAGTTGAGCAGCAGGTGACCGTTAGCCCGGATGCCCTGTGGCCACTTTGTGTTGTCCTTGGGCCAGATGGCACAGTGGTTGTATATAAAGTATGTCAGGTGGTTCGGTACCAGGTCCTTACCAGACACACGCAAGTCAACTGGATACCAGAACTCAAACTCGCCCCGAAGACGTTTCAGTGCGTCGCAGGGTATTGTCGTCTTTGGTACAGGAGCATCCTTAAAGAAGACATAGTCCCATACCTCAGGGGTCATCTGTTCTGGCCTATACAGAGGAAGCACAAAAGCGACAAGGAAGTTAACAAAGTTTTCTAGGATGTCATCCATTATATACAGAGATAGTCATTGATCTATTTTCTGCATTATATTGTTGGCTATCAGGTACATTAATATCCCCAGAAAGTCTCATAGAAAATATTATCCATAGGAAGTCTCCATTAAAAGGGTGCTTCAATTTTCTTTACTGCAAAGGGCATACACTTGTATACGGTAAACCTCGAACATCTAATACTGTGTCCTATTGTTGATGGTGTTTCTATAACTTACTTAATGTTAAGTGGGCTCTGTCCACTGCCGTCGAAAACACCACCTTGGAGCAGGTGTGCGACTGTGTAATAGGCCATGTAAATGGTGGAGTCAGACAGTGACTCAATCAGCCACTGAGGGTCCCACGGCAGCTTAGTACCTAAAACACAGAAAATGCATTTTCTTCCTTTAAAACCATTCAATGAGATGGTAAATATTGTCAAATTCCCCGATGAATGATGAATATTTTATAATTACAGTGTGAATGAAGTGCATGTTATTTTGGCCATATTCTGTGTCATATTAACTTTCAGTTCTAAAGAATAAAATCGGTGTTACTTGATCCTTACAGAGAAGACACTTGATTGAAAAAAGATATCAAGAATCCCTTACCCAGGCCATAAGAGCGTGAGCATGCATGTTCATGGATCCAGTCTAGGGTGGCCTCAAAGTTACGCCGTACTTCCTCATGGTACGTGTTCAGTCTGGATAGCACTAAGCGCGCCTGATCTTTCCACGATTCATCTCCATAGTCTAGGTACCTTTAAAGCATAAAAGGATCATCTGATTATTTGTATTAAAATAAAGTTAAGAACAGATCGTTGGTGTATCATTTAACCTAAGGAAAGGAAAGTGGTAGTATGCTTTGACCATTGACACTTGTTGTCATAACATACTAGTAAGACGAAAGGTGGTCAAATATGCATGGTAAATGTGCTTGGAAGAAACGATTAGTATGAGACTAGAGCCAAGAGCAATAGCTTGGCATAACAAAAAGAAATAGAAAATATGTTTGGAAGACTTAATGTTTGGTATTACATACCACTGGTCACACAGGGCAACGACACACTCATCCCCTGACCGTGAGACGACCTGTTTCTCTGGTTCCATGTACTTCACCGCTTGCTTCTGTTATTCAAAAAGGAAACTTACTTAATATTTAGAGAACAGTTTATAACTCTCGACATTCTGACAAGTCATTATAAGTGATATAACAAACTTCTAGATCTTTTACTACACAATGGGAAATGAGTGAGTGAGTAATAGATGTTTAACGTCATTTCGACAGCTAATGTCATATTCATGGGGAGAACTACATTACACAATTTCACAAAGGGATGTGTTAGTGTCCACGCATATGTGTACCACACACATCCAAGGGGATAGGAAAGATGATATATAGACCCTTTTAAGTGGGCTAGGGAAGCCCGGGGTAAATGAGACAGGACAGTTAGTGAAACCATGCTTACCGAATCATACAATTCTTTTTGAATAATTTTCTTCACATCGCACACTTTCTTTCCTTTCTGATCCCCAATAATCATCACCTGAAACACAAATACATATATAAATCAACTATGCAAGCTCTATGGTACTGATCGTTGAGAAATGTCAAAGGAGACATTCTTAACAATGGAAAATTACAGCACCTATTGTAAATTCGACGACCCATGTGAACACCTCGTTGAATTTGGTTTACTGTTTCTTTTTATTATCAACTTGGCAAATGTTTTGTCTTGGCCGAGGCCAATAACTCCTTACAGGATGGATAGTAATGTCCTATACCATTTTGAGGAAATTGGAGGGTCAGAAAATAGTGAATAAACCACATCATAATGCTTATTATTGACTCACTTGTGTCTGTCAGATATCAAATATGTTTTAACTTCAAACATACCCCCTCATTGAAGCCTTTCAAGTAGACCTTGTCCTTTGCCTCTGCCAGTTTGTCCTTGTCATTTTGACTTTTTATCTTCAGCTCGTCACAAACAGTAACCGCCGCCAGGTTACCGAGGCCTGGAATCTCAATGATTGGTACGGGGTTGAAAGGCATCACCATCTCATCTGTCACTGAGTACTTCTCCCTCAAAGGCTGCAATAAGAAATTCATGAATTTAGCTTTGTTCAAGAGTAAAATGTGGGTCAATTATGGATAAACATCAATGTTTATTATAAATAAACAAGCCATCAGGTATAAAGAACAGAGCTTATTTTCTAAAATGGACATACCTGTTTGTTTTTGAGATCTCGCAGGGCGGCAAAATCATCTGGTGAGTCGGATGGAACGCTGGTAACGACACCAGTTCCCTTGTCTGCCTTGATGGTCAGCATAGGCAGGGTGTAGATCTTACTGAAACTGGTCAGTGGTGCCTTCAGGGCCATCCCCATAATGTCCTGTCAAATAAAGTAACATGTTAGTAATGGACAAAAGTAAAGAGTTACTTTGATATAAAGTGCAATGAAGATGAAATAAACAATGCTCCCTAGAAGTATTTACCCACAACATTCTGATATCTCTGACACTTAAAAAGAAGCTGAGCATTCTTACTACATTGTGGATATTAGAAACAAAGTGGTTATAATTTTTACTTAAACCCAACATTACCTTTACTTAAAACGATCATCTCAAAGCCTAAAGTCTGTGATGTCTTTAATCCTTACCTGTCCTGTCAGTTCAACCAATACGTTGACTTTGCCATCGTCCTTGGTGAATCCCTGGTAGGCCATGTTGAGAGCAGCTCGGTGAGTTGATACGAACACTTCACCATTAGCCAACTCAAAGGCTACATACTTCATATCAGGGCGCACCCAACAGTTTGTCTGACCATACATGGTCTCTGGACGCAGGGTTGCTGCCACTAGGAATATATTCTTCTTGGACAGTTTCCTGGACAATGAATTAATGTGATTTAGAAAACAATATCTTGATTATTATTCAGCAGTTCTCTAATTTCAGAAATGGACTAGGCAGAAAAGCAAGGAAACAGTAGTCTTTGAGGTTATAGAAATGTGGGGGCGAAATGGGCCTATTTATACAGATAGGGATACTTACTGCAGTTTTGGTGGGAATGGTTTCAGAGCCTGCATCTTGATTAGGGTGTACTCCTGACAGCCTACTCCCTTTAAAATACACGAAGAGACGCTATCAAATTGAAATTTAAAACAAAACTATTTGATGATACAAAAATTGTCTCTAATTCCAGCAATATTTCACATCCCAAAAAGGCAACCACTCAGAAAAATGAATTAAATCTAAGCTGAAAATCTTGGAAGTACTGAATAGCAGCTAAGTACTAATAGCCTGTAGACTGTCCATTCTGCATGCACCTCACTCAGCTGTCACAGGGACCTGTCTTATTCAATGTTCAATGCCATAATCAACAGGTGTGTCATTATGAGTTACACTTTCTCAGATCGCCAGGAGCCTGCTCTGCCTCAACCCCCCCCCCCCCCACACACACACAACTGCCAATCACCTTGTAACAGATCTGTACCTCATCATGGGCCAGTGGTCAGCAAACCGGCCAGATCACTCCACCTCTCTGTAGAGGGGGAGCACAGTGTAAGTAGCTCTGTGTACATACATGTTTTCAGTGTTCCACAAAATTGTTTATAAGATGAAAGGAGTAATTAAATTAATGTTACATCAACAATAGCAGACACATATTCTGAGAAAGCATTATTTAAATGTAAACTAAAAAAGTTTACACAGACAAGAATGTAGCAGTTCCACAAGGTGTCCTTACACTTCAACCTCCTCTGATTTACAAAAATGCACATATGGCCACACACATTAGCACTGATTTCTCCTTAGAGATCTTTAACAGTAAATACTTTGTTCAAATACAGAAAATATGACCCAATTGTACCATAACCCACTGAGATGAAACCTGTACTGCATATATATAGTAGTTTCAGAAAGAACAATTCTAAAACAAAGGCTACAGAGATGCATTTCTGAATCTTAAAATGCTCTAATGCTAATCTGCCATAGGGCTCCAAATGATGAAATGTCTTATCTGCCAATAAAAACAAAAGTATGAGATATATTCTAAAAATTCCTTCACTGATAAGTAAAGTACACACACTGTTGTCATTACATTAGAATAGTGAGCAGGAATACTCCATAGCAGAGGAGCCACAAACAAAAATAGATTGCAAGGCCTCCCTCTCCCTTACACCCTGGCGACTGTGAACCATACACTAGTCTACTCATCTCACGAGTAGTACTCACTAGTCGCCGCGCTAATTAGACAACTGAGGACTGGGACTGTGTAAAGAAAATGACTAGGGAAAGAAGGCTGAATAAATTCTGTCCCTGAAGACCCTGACAACTTACATCTCTGTATAATATATTCCTATCGGTATATTTAGATTATATAATTTCATCATTTATGATACGTGTTATTATCATAACTAGTTACTTTATATTGTGACTATCAATTTACTCTCAATTTATCAGATAGACCTACCTCCCCAGAGCTTCTATCGTGGTCCATACAAGGCTGTCCATCCTTAGGGCTGTAGATTGTGTAGCTGAAACGAAAAAGCAAAATGTCCATCTTAAATGAGTGCCAAAGGAGCTACTAGCATTCACTTAATAGCACAAATAGTTAGTAACAGCATGAATTTGTACAGACTACAGTAATACAGCTGACGGTAGTTTCAGTAAAATCAACCACAAACAACTTATCTATGCAGAAATATTAGAATACCGCATCAATGCACTGATTTCTGTTCTACAGTTCTTCAGCAATTCCTGATTACCAAAGCGGGGTATGAATTTACTGTATGTCTTACTGCAATAAACTACAGCTACATCAATGATCAATCCACATACCGTTTGCCAAAGTCGATCTTGTTGCGCTCCTTGAGGTGGTAGAACTGCCAGCATACAAACGAGTCGTAGTATGGATTTACGTCTGTGGTGATGAAGGTTCGCCGCCAGTCCACCTTGATGCCCATCCTCTGCAGATCGGCCTTACAGTGCGGCGGGAAGTAATCCAACCAGTACTGTGGGTCGGCAAACTTAGCGATCTCCTCATCGGCCAGACCCAGCGACTTCATGATCTGCCACTGGTACTTGGCCCCACCCGTCTTTGCTAGCACTTTGCTCTGCAGGAGTGATATATGATACACAATGTACAATTCCCATTCCAATCTAAGAGTTTAATGTGCTACTCCAATACACATTAAAAACTCGACACATGAAGGTAAAGGCTAGGCCTTAGGCCTACGTGTAATTGACTACTATGTCCTATGTTCAATGGCAACCACAGAATCTCTATCCTTTTATTCATTCTGCTGCCCTTCAAGGGTTAATGTGATGCCATTTCCTGATCCATTGTATCTAAAGGTGAACTGGTGCTATGTGGCACTGAAAGGGTTAATGACCACTGGTGCATGAAGCCTGGAAGAAATAGACTAATCCCCTATTGTTCATGGCCACTAAACTGGTACACAACCTATTCTCTGTCTCTGAGGTGTAAATGCTATCCATACCATCTACATGGCCTATGGGCTACCTTCAATTATAGAATATACCAAAAACATATACACCAATAGCAATGTGTACAGAGACAGAGTATGGGCCATATTTCCCTCTTTGTTCCTATGTCTGTCAGAATCCCTCTTTGTTTCAATGTGGTTTTGTGCCTCGGTCTATGTATATATAAGTATGTGATTGACGTCTAGTCAATCACATAATAACCTGCAGTTCATATTCAAGTTGGACGCTTCCTGCGACTTTTAGTTGCAGCATGGGCAGTTACTCTGAGCAGATTCCTACACTACTTAACTTACAAACCCAAGTTCAGACCCGAGGTGCAGATTACAGCTTTTTTTCCCCAAAGTCTTGGTGTGCCTTATACACGAACTCCCCATATACTCAAGGTTTCACGGTAGTACCTGGGTAGGTGTTTAGGTTCGACCTCAGTAGTTTAAATTATCTAAATGGAGCTATTTCCCATGGATTACAAGACGGCAACATACAATGTATATGCATATCCTGGTAAAAACCGATGAATTTCATCCTCGGAAATAAAGCCTGATCATACAATCGGTATTGACGTTACCTTCTTTCCCTTTGCCTTGTCCTTCAGGAGACTCTCCTCCGTGACTTCAATCTTCTCTTCCTTTTTCTCCTCCTCAGGTGGAAACTGAGGTGGGAAGCCGAAGTCTTCCATCTCCCGTTTCAATTTGTCGGAACAGGCCTATGTTAAGGGCAGTACACACACAGTTAGGCAGTGTCATATAAATCAATCAAAGAAAAAATGGAATTGTATAGTACAAGACATTTTAGTGTAAAGGTTTTAAGCTGATAATATTCTGATTTTAATAACCCATCCAGTACAAGCGTTCTCCTAAGTTGGCCCAGTAGCTGGCCCATTTGTCGACTTTGATTGAAACCATCACCTCCATCACCGATGGGTAGAAAAGTATGTGTCACGATGTAGCTTAATGTAACCTGTTCCGCCTACCTTGATGGGCATTCCTGTGCAGTGGAGTCCAAAGGGGAACAGACATCGCTTTCCTTTCAGACGTTGGTAGCCAACGGCAAACTGTTAATAGAAGAAGTTGTAAAGCTTTATACACAATGCACTTTGTTTCTGTTCGCTATCTTTGTTATTCTAAGCCTGCAGGAACCCTAATCACATTCCCATCATTGAGTTAAAGGTACAATAAAACCCTGGTCAAAAGCCGACCTAGTTTCTTTTTTGGGTCAAATTCGGCTTCTAAATTCTTCTTAAAGTCAACCCCGGCTTACAATTGTGGGTTTATTACATGGATTAAAGAGAAAATAGTTAAAATTTTGGTCCAAATTGGCTTATAGCATTTCTTTAAACTCTACCCCCGGCTTATGACTCAGGTCGGTTTATGAACCAGGTTTTACGGTAAGGTCTTTATGATAATACATTTAAATGTCTATGTGACTCGTCTAATTTCTGAGTCTGATATTGGAATGGGGACTCACCTCGCATTTGGACAGGGAGAACGTGTGTCCCAGATGTAGACGTCCATTCATGTAGGGGTATGGGAATGTCACCATATACTTCTCTTCCCTGCAGTGATAAAACATTTCAATACAATTTGCAGCTATCCAAATACACGGAACTAATCTATGCAGACCCTCACATATCTATAATAGTATATATATATATATCTGTGTAATTGTTCGTATCGACTTATATGTTGGGTGGCTCGTTGGCTCGCTTATCACTAAAGATACCAACACAACACGAGTAGTTCGGGTTGGGCAAAGCCCCAGACTCCCTACCGCTCGGGTAGGACTTTATTAGCTTCTCTCTATCTCAGAGCATACGTCTGGACTGGACTATGTCCAGTCTCCTTCTGCGGATCGTCCGGCTTCTTAGTAGAAGCTGGACGCGAGGCATGGTGCTGCCCCCTCTTGTACCAAACGGGTATCGCAAAGCGACACCTGGTTGGCATAGAAGGAACGAGCACCACACAAGCGCGTCTCTCGGATGAAGCGCACTAATATATATACAACGATGCTGGCCCCTACATCTGTAATAGAACATTGTATCTAATAATTCACTTTTAATTAAATCTGCACACAACAAGTCAGATCCACCTTTCAATTAACATCATAAATACATATGAAGTGGTGAAAAGTAACATACTTGGACCCAGGTTTGGGTGCATCTTCTTCAAAGACATTCTCTGCATCCCATCGTTGCTGCACTTCCTTTTGGATCTCCAGCAGCTCATTCAGCTTGGCTGTCCCTTTTCTATTGGGTCCCGCCATTATCAAGTTGGCAAGCTGGAATTAAAGCAGCAGGAATTTAAACACACCAGTTCATTGAAATACCGAACACAAATATACACAGGCATTATAATACATGTGTAACTTATATTAGATTTACTTACAACACTGGGGCTGTCCATGTGTTCGTCCATTGTTAACACTATGGAAATGATATGGAAAACTATTGGACGACCAAGCAGCTACAATGTGTAGGGAACTATCTGAAGAACTACCCATGGACTGATCAGTCCCGTGTAGCATGACTTAGAATATAAAATGGGTGGGCCACTGGGCCTACATCCTGCCAAGTTGCGCTTGGTACATTTACATTGCATCAGTCATGCCTGAGACGCCACAAACCAAGGTGCAGCTATAAAAATATCCTTCTATGACATGAAACAGGATGTGAAACTGGATTTTGGCAGGAAGGCGCCAGTGGGTCCACTGAAGGAAGCATGCATTAAGTTGGAAATAAAATATGGTGTGGCTGCATCAGATGGAAAATAGTAGGGGTCAATCACATGTATTGAAAATAGACGAAGTCTAAGCATCCAATAATAGAACATGGCTTTTGACTTTAAAACAAAATTTCAACGCACCCCCTGATGGTCAAGCCAATTGGTTGCGGAGGTATCAATAGGTGGAAACCAGTAAAAATCCCAATCTACTGTACCCTTTTTTGCGCTAATGGATTAAAATGAAAAAAAAAATCGTTAGGACCCCCGAGTGTCAAATTCGTGTTGAAGGGTACATTTTCAGTTGGCCTTAATTTAGGCTTAAAAACTCTGCCTAGTTAGTGGTTGTGTATTCCCTTACTTTGATCTCTCTCCTTAGGCTTAGTTGCTTCCCGCACTTTGATCTTGATCCTTATCTACTAGCTGTCGTCACTATCGTTTCTACATTTGATTTTATCAAAAAAAATGTGCTGGGTGAGTGTGTTCCAGTCTGTCTCAACATTCAACATAATATAAGACTACTGCTTATTGGTCAGATACGGTAAAGCAGGGTGTATGGGCAGGCCAGGAGGATGCACGTCCGCGCTATGTGTATATGTATATTTTGTGGGAGGGGGAGAGGGGGCTGCTAGGTGGGAATGAGAGCTGGAAGAATACACATTAATCTTCAACAGATTCTTATCTAGATCAAAGAGGGTAATTAAAAATAATCAAATTATAAGCCAGAGTACACAACCAGGTTGCTGAATATAGACGATCCCTGTGAGGGGACACGACTTCAATTTCATGGATTAATAGAGCTACCATCCTGGATTCCACTCCACGCTACTCATAGCCTACTGGTGCTAGAATAGAATTCTTATTCTGACATGTGGCATGAGCTACACTATACTAAAATAGAAAAGCTATGGATTCACTTCCGCGAGTCTACTTCGAATGTTGTTGTGCATGTTCATGTCCGAGAACAGTCGCAAAACATCTTGATTACTTCGAGTTTTGTCGCATGAATGTTGTTGAGGCAGGAGACCCACTGCTCAAATGCCTTCCGCGAGAACACATGCTCAACTGCAAGTCGCAACTAATTCACAGCAGAGGATCCGCCGCTTAATATGAAGACAGTGAAGTCTATACATTCATTTCACTAAGCTAGTATACTTCCCATCCACTAGGGACACAGTGTGTCTACAGGGGCAAGCCTGGACTAGATACACAGAGAGAAAATGTTGGCAAACCTGTCATAGTGATATCCTCGGGATATTTTCATGTCAAGAAGTGTTATTCAAACTTTTACATGACTTTACATGAGTTGAAAAGTGACTAGATTCACATGGGTGGAGGGGGCAGAATGGGGGTGTGAAGTGAGGGTATCTGGCTCATTAAAACCTACTTAGGCTACCAGATGGGCAGTCACTAATTAGATTAACAGACCTCTATCTTACTCATAACCATATATACATGGGTTGAGTTTAACCACACTGTTGACATCAGTCTAATTAAAATGCACTTTTGTCAGGGTGTGGTAGGCTGTTAATCATCAAAGGACCTGCCCCTTTCTTGTACAGATTTTCACTGCCACCAATGACCAAAGTCTGCCCCTGTAGACCAGGTGAAATTTTGAAGACTGACACTAGCGCCCTCTGTAGTATAGGCTTGATGAACTGAGTGTTATGCTATTTAATCCTGGGGCTAATGATTTATACAGTTGGCACTGATCCAAGGTAACTTAAGGTGGGTCGCTACCATTGAAATTGAGCCTACTGCACAGGTTTCTGCGCATATAGGTTATTTTCATCAGAATTAAATCAATTTTGGTAGGCATATATCTATATATGACTTAAATGTCTACAAAAAGAATTGGGGGATTCCGGTCAAAATTTAAAATGTTTGCATATTTACATCTGAATTATTTTCTTCATTCTCTAACATTCTTTTGGACCTTACAATTATACCCCTCATACTACTTAGACGATGCTTTTAACATGATATGCTGCTCACAATGATTGAGGGCATATAATGAAACAATGTTTTGCCACAGACTTATATATTTTACCCATCATGCAGTGCTTTGAATATGGATTATCGTCAGTTTTTCCAATACTTTTTTATTTCAAATGGCCAAAACTCCAAAATTATGCATGGGACCCCACTTCAAAATTACTTTTACTTAAAGGCAAATTATCTGAACAATATGATCTAATCGTTTTTATTATAAAATAATAGGAAATTTATCCCCCTTTTTGCCAAAACGTGATAGATTTACCCATAATGCCTTGTAATTGGAGAAAAATTCTTGATAAATAAGGATATTAGAACGTTCACCATGTGAGTTTTCATATTTCTGTGTTTGATAGTTATGAAAGAAAAAAATCTCAAATCTTTAAGTCATTTATTTTTCTGATTTTAGGTGAAAATGGAAATACTTTTATTTTTCAAAATTCAATATAAAAAAAAAAGCAGCATGGGACCCCCTACTTTTCTTTTCATATTCTGATTCTAGATAATTTTAGCTACCTCTGAGAGAAAAATTACGAAAATCTAGGAACTTTGATTCAATGGTAGCGACATAGTGTGTAACAAAAACTACCCTCACCTCACTCTCCCCTCACCTCCTACTGCTACTGATTATTGCCAAGTTACTAATAATTCATTCTAGCCTAGAATCTAGGCCTACTCACAGGCTACTGAGCTACTGTTCTCTAAATTTCCTGGCTATATAAAATTTACTTGTTCAGAAGTTTTTGCAACAACAGTTCAGTCTCGGCCCCCGCCCCAGGAGTTCAGTTTTCATCTTTGCCAGACTTTGGCTTTGCCATGATGATTAGAATTCCTCTGACACTGTGCCTGCCTCATACATTATCAATAGAGAGAGATTCAAGAGATTCAAGATGGCTTTATTGACTAATGTACAGGTACACTTATGTCAGCACCAGGTTTTCATTTACAATGTTGTAGACAGATTTTATATATGAGTATATACAGTTCACAGCCCCTGGCCTTTTAGATGATTTGCAATATGGGGCCACTGCTAGTATTTGAGAAAGTTTCCTAGTGTCATCGTGTCTTTTATAGTAATCAACGAACTTGAGGTATTTTGTTTCAAACACTGACCGTGCGTTTCTCATCTCGGGCATGTTACAATGTAAGAAGACATGATTGACATCTTGCACAGCATTACAGAATGTGCACTTAGAATTGACAGGTTTCTTTCCTCTATATCTTCTTGACAGGCTGTCAAGTGTACGGTTATTGTCAGTCCGGAGTTTAGCAATAATGGTTCTAATTTTAGGTGATTCTGTATGCGTTAGGTATTCACGCTCTTCATAAATGTCATTGAGATCATCTTTACACATCTTGATAATTCTACACTTGCTAGTATTCTCAGGGTTATCAATGTACTGGTTGTATTTCTGAATATGTGCATCATTTAACCTTCTCTTTATATTGTTTTTGAGTGAGGACTTTGACCAAACATAAGGATCGAGCCAGACATTCTTACAACCGATTTTTAACAAGAGGTATTTGATGTCTTTAAGCCATTGGTGGTTTTCACTCTTCATGGTAGAGAAGGCCTCATTTAGAATAGGGTTTTTCGATCCATGCTCAAGCCTCAGCCAATATAGAATGTTCAGTACGATTATTTTGGATTCAATAGGAAATCTCCCTAACTCGCCTAGTGCAAGAGTAGTACTTGCATATTTTGATATACCCAGAGCAAACTTGCAACTTGTAGAGTAAAACACTTCTACCGGACAGGCCTTTCTGACGCCTTCAGAGGTTAAGTCCTCAATTATAAGAGTTACCGGTTGCTTTCTGTACGCAGACAGGATTTTGATTTTGTCACAGATATTGGCTAGAGTCACATAAGCTACCTGTGTTTTCTTATAGAATCTACAAGATAATATGTTTATATCCTCGACACCTAACAGTTTAAATAGTGTTAACAGATCTCTTTTTGATTTTACCTCAGATCCACTTATAGATATAGAACAGTTACTAGATGGCATACCCCATACTGGGCATCCGTATAAAAGGATAGGGTCGATCTGCTTGTCAAACAGGGACATAAACAATTTAGTGGATACATTCTGCGATGTACTCAAGGCTTGTCTAATAGAGAATAGTGCACGCTTTGCCTTTAAAATCCTTTCTGATTTCATTTTCTTTAGACTCCCATCCCGAGATAGAAGTAAACCTAAATATTTATATGAGGACACACATTCTAGTAAATTATCTTGAAAAAAGATTTGTGTTGACATCACCCTTGCTTGAGACAAAACCATAATTTTTGTTTTCTTCGTATTAACTGAGAGTTTCCACATTTGGCAGTATCTGTCAAGCCTGTTCAGACTCTCCTGAAGACCAGCTTCTGATCTGGAGATCAGGACTAAGTCATCTGCCCATGAGAGTGAATTCATAGATATATCACCAAGATGAACAGGGTCACAGTTTTTGTCGAATATTTCATGGAGGTCATTCTGAAATAGGTTTGATAGAGTAGGGCTAAGATTGCATCCTTGTTTTACACCTGTTGTTGATATGAAGCTCTCAGTTATGCCACAGTCAGTTTTTATAGCATACTTGTTCCGGTCATAGGCTGCTCTAATGACTCGATATGTGTTACCTGATATTCCTGCCTTTAGGAGTTTGTAGAAAAGGCTTGGTCTGTCTATTGAGTCAAAGAATTTAGAAAAATCAACAAAGGCTATGTAGAGCCTACCCTTTTGATTTTTAACATATTTGTTGAATAGAGTGTTGAGAATCATAATATTATCTTCTGTTCTTCTCTTTTCAATACTCTTCTCAATACCCACTGCTTACTGGGCAGTGTCAAACATACCGCACAAACCCAATCAATCAATCATTCATTATTGCATCATGACATGTATTGTGTCACCGTTATGGTGTGTGTGTCACTGTAACTTGTAAGTAACTCTATAATTTAGTATAAAGTAACGGTAATTGTGTACCATTAGTGTGTATACATATGATAGTCATAGACTATTCAAAATAAAGCCTAGGCACAGGTCTCTAGCTGGAAAACCTAGCCAATCTTACCTGAACTGCTTTACAGGTTGGTTCTCAAATCCCTCTTACAAGTTACAGTTACGCCTATCCTCATTTGCTTTATATATCAATGGCAGAGTTAAATATAGATAAAATAAGGATGATGAAACACATTGAAACAAACTTCATTTACCTTCAAGCCGACCGGAAGCCAGGTGCACGTGGAATTTTGGGACTTGCGCAGAATATCGCGGACTTAGTTTCGTTATGAACCTCCAGGGGCCGCAGGATACCGATGACGGCGGTCTCGCTAGTCCTGAGGACTAAGGTGACTGGCGCGTCCACGCTAACCTAAATACGCTAACCTAAATAACGGAGCCTCCCGCGGTGCCCGCGCGGTGCGCGTAGGTGCGCGGGCGTAGTGGTAGTCCTCAGGACTATAGCTAATAAAAATGCGATGCTTAAGTCCTAAGGACTAAGCCTAGTCCCCAGGACTAAGAATATATAAGAGGATATTGTCCTAGGGACTAATTGTACATTAATCCCATGAATTACCCTGCAGACCACATGACTTTGTATAAGACTGTGCTGTTAGTCTCCAGGACTAAGCTTTTAGCCCTGGGGACTAATTCGTAGACCCAGGGACTACTTGTTTAGTCCTGAGGACTACAAAAACATTTCCCTAGTCCTCAGGACTAATGCATGTGGTTCTGAGGACTAATTCATGCATTGATGTCTAATGTAGTTGTGACTAGGGATGTAGTCCCCAGGACTTCAAATTTAGTCCTGAGGACTACTTCTTAGTCCCCAGGACTGCTCTGTGTAGTCCCAGGGACTAAAGATACAGTCCTGGGGACCAAGGACTGTGTCTCTAGTCCCAAGGACAATGTTGCAGTCCCCAGGACTGCATCTTTAGTCCCTGGGACTGCACAGTAGTCACTGGGACTACAAGTAGTCCAATGGTGACTAGAGGACTGAAGGTAGGCCTATGGTCCTAGAGCATAGTCCTTGGGACTAAGACCCTACATCCCACCTACCCCTTGAGACTTGGCAGATATGCATAGTCCTCGGGACTAAGACCTTGTCCTCAGGACCGGCTGGACTGAAATAGTAGTCCCTGGGACAATGTCTCTAGTCCCCAGGACTACATCTTTAGTCCTGAGGACCAGGCAGCTACATCTTTTGCCCTCAGGACTTAACAGTTAGTCCCAGGGACTGAACCTTGTACCAGGGTATAGATATGGAAAAGGCTGCATTGATCAATTTCTAGCCTTCAGAACCATTCTTCTAGCCCGAGGACTACACTTTAAGTCCTTAGGACTAAAGTTCAATCACCAGGAATGTCTCTAGTCACTAGCACTAGGTCACTAGCACTAGATGTGTAGTCCTCAGGGCTAAAGTATCATCCTGAGGACTATAATCTTTAGTCCTCAGGACTAAGTTTTTAGTCCCAGGGACTATGTCTTTCTAGCACCGAGGGCTGTTCCGCGTACCCATGTGGTCGTAAAAATAAAACGTAAGGCCTTAGTCCCAAGGATTGTCCCTGGGACTACACATTAGTCCCAGGGACTAAAGATACAGTCCTAGGGACTAGATTATAGTCCTTGGGACTTAGACCCTGGCTCATAATCATCCAAGAGTAGCAAATAGTCATGGTGCCCTGGGGATGAGATTCATAGTCCCAGGGACCACCTGTTTAGTCCTGAGGACTAAACTGTAGAACGGCGAGTAAAGGCGCGTTCTAGTCCCCAGGACTAGATATCGGCGCGTGGCTGCTGCTGGCCGCTGCAGCGTACGCGGCAAACAGGGCCAGCGCGGACGCGGCAGACGCCTTAGTCCTCAGGACTAGCGAGACCGCCGTCATCGGTATCCTGCCCAGGGGCCAGGAGAGAGCAGCAGAAACAACTTGTTACGTTGGCTACAGACCTGGGGGCACCATCAAGAGGCATACCAGGTACGTGGATGAACGCGCCTTGGAAGTGCGAGACGCTGCATTTGTATGAGATACGCGCGGCTTTAATGGCCATGGCAGAAAGTCACGAGTTCAGTTGACCTTGGATTCAGTTCACATAAGGGAGTGGTCATCTTTTAACAACAAGAGGGTTGGTGAAATTCCGCGCGTGCGCAGTGAAAACAATTCCATCTCCCCCCTCTGAATTAAGGGTCTAAAATTTTTCCGTCCCCCCTTTTATTCTATAGTCGCGCACAGGATTTTTCGCTCAAAAGGGGCGACATTTTTTTTTCTCCCCCCCCCTAAGAGGGTTCTGAAATTTTTTTGTCCCCCCCAAACCCACCAACCCCCCCCCCTCTCTGTTGTTAAAAAATGACCACTCCCTAAGAACCAGTGGACCAACGTTCATGGTGTTGGTCAGAGGACCAACGCACTGTGATGATGTCATTCCCTCACTCTCCCAGCAGATACAAAAATACTTTAATTCAACTACATGATATAGCTATTGAATGGGGAATTCAAGAACATCTGTAGGTTTGTTATATTCAGATAATGTGAGACAATGATAGAACTGTGTTTACATATGGGGTTGAAGTGTTGGTCCCCTGACCAACCCACTCGGCCTTGGCCGCTTCGAGGCCATTGGCTCTTGGGTTGGTCAGGGGACCAACAATCCAACCCCATGTGTAAACATGTAGACCAACAGTAAATTCCCATAGGAATTCCCTAGGTGCTAATGGAAGCTTAAATGTGGCCATATTATTGAAAGTCCATACAGTGAATATATAGAGCCTAGAGGAAATATTGTGTTTTTCTTGTTAGAAAGATTTAATTCTATTATGTGTGCCATGTCAATATAATTCCAACTATTTTAGCCTAAAGATTATGTGGATTCATATACAACTCATTTCATGCAGCTACCTTGAATTCTAGCAATTCTGCAACAATTCAAACTCACCAGAAAATCACAAGAAATGGACACCAAATCTTTAAACCTCTATAGGCCTATCATAGTAAAATATTGAGCAGGGAACCAGTGTATGTATTTCAAAAGAGCTTTGTGTGATACTACAAGACTTGAGATGAAGAGAAACCAAAAGAAAACTGGGCCTATATGATTTTTGAGAAGTGGCCATATTACCTCCATTCGCATATAAGGTGACTTTGATGCTGTAAGCTAGGCATATTGTAACCGCATAGGCCCAGAGTAAAGCGGGGTTATTTTGCATTCCCATGACTACTTTGCAGTTGGCCAAAAGTGTCACAGAGACAATAATAAAGCATGGTTTAATAGTTTATCAAATCAATCAATATAAAAAACAACCTCAATTTTGTTCTTCCACGTCAAACCATGCACCCCATGGTTGGGTCATTTTGAAACTCAATTTTTTTCCATAATTTTTATGCATGTAGTATATAGCGCAAGATTTAGGTATCATCACATGTTCCCCTCTAAGACATTAAAAACACACTGTCAGTGGCACACCCCATATTGAATGGTAGAAATTAACTCTCCCATTCAACCGAGAAAATTGACATCTAGTGAATCAGCTTAGTAATGATGGTGTGAATACGAGGCTCCTTTGACTCTGGGAGCCTATGTCCACCAGGGTAACTTTGGCTGAAATTCCTAATTGTGTTTGTGACAATTCAATGAATAATCTATTAAATTGGTCCGCAATAATGCTAGAGTCAAATGCTGCATAATATATATATATATATATATATATATGTGTGTGTGTGTGTGTGTGTGTGTGTGTGTTTATACCACTATTCTGCCACCTGCCTTACTGTTATGCCCTCTCCTACCAGTGCATTATGAGAGCATTTTCGCACATGTTCATTTTCGGGATTTTTGGATATACTTTTTTCGAGGTCAAGTTGGACTTAGAATATTTTGGGAAATTCTGGCAGACATACAAAGTCAGTCTCGCCATTGTTTCAATGTGAAAAATCATCCCAACTCATAGGAGAATTGAACCCCGGCCGCAGTGCTGGTTGGCGAGGACGTTAGCCATAGTGCCACACTGAGCGGTGATGAACTCCATTGTTAATATATATAAGAAGCCCATAGCACCTACCCGCTAGTGGTACTGATGTGTTTACACACACTGTTTGTATGGAATCCAACCATGACAAGTCTCCATATTAAAACGTACACATCCTTAGATAGTCTAGATGATCCCTCCATACTTGTTATGTCCAATATATTCAAAATAAAGAAGAATCCAATGATTTTTCCATCGTAAGCGAGTCACGGTCTGCCATTTGGGTCTCCCTCCTTGTCCGACGAAAGTGTGTCAGTGGCCCGGATGTAGATATAGGTCAACACGCCGCAGTTAAAAAAGACGCTGAGAATGTCGGACCGCGACTCGCTTACGAAGGAAAAATCAATGGATTCTTCTTTATTTTGAATATACCGGACATATCAAGCATGGAGGGATCATCTAGAATGTCTAAGGATGTGTATGTTTTAATATATCAACATGTCATGGTTGGATTCCATACGAAAAGTGTGTGTAAACACAGCAGTACCTCTCCCGGCAAGGAACAATGGCTTCACACAGAGCGACCCGGGGCATATCGCTTGCACTTACAAAATGTCTTCTCGTGCCTATATTCTGTGGATATCAGGTAAGAAATTAATACAAAATGGAGGAAAAGGTGGTATAAACGCAATATGACATAAATATGACAGCCCACAGTTTGTATATTGACGATATTGCACGAGCCGGATTGCAATATATATGTGTGTGTGTGTGTATATATATATATATATATATATATATATATATATATATATATATATATATATATAGACAAAGGTTCTCTAGTTGTGGGTTCTTTATCCATTCCTGTGGTATTTCTGGTACCACGAGGCAAAGCCAAGAGAGATAACCTTCAGTCACACCCACTACAAGTGAACCTTTGTATCTGTTTCATGTTATCTGAGTCAGAAAGGGGAAAGTTGCATAATTTGGACCCCCTAAGAACTTCATCCTGTCCAGTAATTATTTATATGAATTTGAATGTAGAATTTATATATTTTGTGAGGGTACCTTATAGCTTTCTGGTGATAGCATAAAAATCTAGGAACTTGAATTACTCTTGTCAGGGTGTGCATTTAAAAATCAAAGCCTTATGGTCCAGTTTAGGCACCTGGTTGCCTAAATTGGGCCAGTTGGTATCCTAAATTGGACCAATGTGTATTATTGTTCTCTATTTCCTTATGCTTTCATTATATTGAAAAATATATAAAACTAGGGAAATTTTAATATATAATACCACATGTCTCCTTGTTATTTCCATCAATATCATGTGAATTTTCTCCATACTGGAGTAAGAAAAAGGTTACACTTTGGTCCAATTTAGTAAATTAGGCCGAGGCGCCACCGAGTGGTCCAATTTAGGCAACCAAATTTGACCCAATACTACAACTAAATTTAGGCAACTTTTCATCTTTCTCATTGATAGTCTGTTTTCTAAAAGATGACAATAGTTTTTATCAAATATCATTTTAGTCTAAAAGTCTGATATGACATCTAAAAATCTGAAAGAATTTTGAACTAATAGATGTTGCCTAGCAACCAGGAGGGCTTAAGTAAACAGTGACTCAAATAAGATTGAGAGGTCCAAAAACCAATTTTCACAGAAAATGTGCATAGAATTACAGAAAAATTACGTGTTTGAAAGTTAGTAGGAACTTTAGTGATATTGACTATTATTGGAATCTAGTTCCTATTACTGCCACTAGGGAAAACAAGGGTGGTGTCTTATCCCAGAAGTTGGCGTATCTCAGAAGTTGGATGCGCATGCGCAATCCTTGTTTAAGCCTATTATCACTCACGGGCCACAAACATCAATGAAAATAAATTTATATTTTGAAAACATAAAAACCATGATAAGATCCCTCTCTTCTTATGGAATTTGAAAGTACAACAACCCTAATGATACTGTCCCTACACTGTAGAAATATGAAACGGGTAAAGTTATTTTGAAAATTACCGTCCAACTTCTGGGATGCTCGACTTTCGGGATACGACAGTGGTCCAATTTAGGAGCCAGTCCAATTTATGATCATTTTGGGTCGTTTTAGTGGCCGTGAGATACGGGGATGGGTTATCTCATGGAGGGGGGGTGAGATACGGAACTGCAAGGTTAAACCTATCAGGCATTTGTACCCCACTGTTCCCAACATGACATAAATGTTAAGGTCTGTATGAATCAAATTAGACGATGCATTTGGCCCTTCTACTGGAAGGTCATCTGATGGTGGTACCACCCTAAATATCGAGTGGGGACCGGAAAATTCTGTGATGCCCAACCTAGATCAAATATTTGAAATACTTTAAATTCCCTGACAGCTCAGCACAATACATATACATCGAATTTTAGTTTTTGAAATGGAGAAAATTATGCAGTAGGGACAGAATATAAAAGTCAGGTTAGATTTTTTAAATTTTTTTTTTTTTTGGTATTGTCACAAGATTTTTCTTTACTTTAGTTTAATCCACTCTAAAGAAGCAATGCGCATTTTAACAACCTGAGGAAACGAAATTAGTCAACCACTTGGCGTATGCATCCGTGCCCTCATGCAGGAAACCACTAGCATAATCCATAGGGTAGGAGGGGGTAAGAGGCGCTTTGGGGTAAAAGGCCCTTTAGCCATCATAACCAAGGTACTAGTTGTATGCAGCCATTTAACACTTGGAAGTAAGGATAACTTCAAGGAGATCTCTTTTGTAGGTTTTTATTATGATTGGATGAGAAAATGTTAACTTATCAGACATTCAATATTTTATAACTGTTAAGATCATCATGCTCAATTTGAGATAATTAGAAATAAAAGGGTCCTGAAATATGCATGGATTTTTGGGTAGCAAGTTAAATGGGTTAAAAGTATTAGGTGAGGTATTATTAGATAAAGGGGTGAAGGGTAGGTCATAAAGATACATTTTTTTTATCTTACACTTTGTTCCAATACTTACATGGGCTTTTGGGATGAACCTTATCTTATCATCAGATCCATGGGCCTTTTGCCCCATCGCTTTGGGCCTTTTACCCCAGCCTTTCAACCTACGGGGCAAAATGCCCCACTTTTTGTCATGCATTTTATTGGAATATTCCATAAGGCTAGGCTGACAACCTATTTCACAAGTATGATACATTGTTCCATCTCTTGATTGGTGTGAAAAATATGCATTAATTAGGGATTATTCTCTTAGATCTAGCTCAGTTACATGCTATTAGGGTATTCTAGCATATATCCTACCCTATCACTCCTTGGACTTTGATATGAATTATCGAAAATGCTACTTTAGGTGATTTAGAATGTCCAAATCTCAGCAGTAGTTCATGAATATTAACTTTAGCTTCTTTTTTAATGACAATAATCTAAATGGAGCATTTATTCCAATTATGACCCTCTTTATTGTCCATGTGGGCCTTTTATCCCAAAGGTTGTGGGCCTTTTGCCCCAGCTGTGGGCCTTTTACCCCAGCATCCACTTTTTTTCATATATGATTTACTGTAACAATCTATGGGGCAGAGCTGACAAGCTTTTGCGAATGAAGAAAATATCATTCCATCCTTTGTTTAATGAAAAAAGTATTCTGGAAGCAGCCATGAATTTCTTATAAATGACACATTTGTAAATTAAGGGCGTCTTACCCCACCCTACCCTATGCATCCATGTTACTCATTTCTAATGGCAATGATTAATGGATGCATGCCCTTATGGCATCAACTGTATCCTCCATGCCGCCAGGTCATGTTCTTCACCTAGATCTGTGGCCAGGGATCTGTTATTGTGTGCTAGCCTATCACCCTGCAGCGTTACACCTGTACGTTATTCATGCTTTTTTCTGTATAAAGATGGAAAGGCAGACTGATCAAAACGTTTCATAAGTCAGCTACTCGACAGTGGCTGACGAAGGTGCCAAAAGTTATGTCCGGAGTTATGTATAGATATGGGAGTGCCCCGCGCGGGTAAAACTCGGGAAAACTCACACCAAGTAGTATATCGAATCAGCGGATATACTAAGGCAAAATCTTAATCAACGTTTATACTCATATATGTATTGCTTTAAACTACATATTAATCTTTATCTAAGTTTCCTCGGACATAAATTTCTGTATTTTTTTTTTCTTCTTTTCTCACCATAGTCTATTGGTTGAACGTCTGTTGCGCCCCCTAGCGTTACAGGTGTAACCTTCGTGACCACGTGATTGCACACCTGAACGGCCTTAACTAACTGGTCCCCGGCAGGTACTCCCCCCCCCCCCACCCAACACACAGGCGAACACCTCCAGACCGTGAGAGTCCCCCAAGCCGACCAAAACAACAGGTACACGCCGGGCGAAGTCCGCGATGTGGCTTCCCCAACACTTGTGGCACCAAATCAAAGGGATATGGAGCTTAATACACACCTGATCCTGAAGCTCCTGGTCATCCAGCTGGCCCTCATTACCTGTGTTCTGTCACAGCAGCAGTATGGAGGCTATAACCAGTATGATTCCAGCAAATGGCCAGGGAATAAGGATAGGCCGTGGTGTGACCCAAGCTCACCATGGCCATGTTATGACCCACCTTTCTTCCCCTATGATGCCATAGAGAGGCGTATAGACGGGATAGGGGAGGTCATTGGACGATCTATGATTTACCATGAATTTAGGTATATAAACATTTTCTTGGGAGTACCCTACGCCCGCCCGCCCATTCGGGACCTCCGTTTTCAGGTAAGTTTATTAGAGAAGTGGCGCGCCGAAGAAACTAGGTCACAGGTGTGCTAACTGGGTCACTTATGTCAGAAAAGTCGGCCGAAAAGTCCCTGACTCAGTCATCAATGGTATAAGTTGATCATTATTTCCGTCACAAGTTCTGTGTCAAATATATTGTACATAATGTACTAGTATAGGATATAATGGATAAAATTAATTTACAAATATCGATATTAGGCCACTCCAAAAAAAAAAAAACAACTTGTTTCTCATCACCAAGTCATGAAAAAAGTGACGAGGGAGGATTTTAATTTTTTTTTTGCTGTAGCATTTCATTAGGGTGCGAATGCATCACGAGCACATCACGAATGGCTCTGTGTAAAATAAACTGCATTTTAAAAGTAAAGTTATCAGCGACATTATAAAAGAGTGATAATGTATATTATTGATAGCCAGCTGCATATCCTGGGCTATGCGCTTTCATTTGGAGTGGCCTTATAGTTATGCCCGGGTAGTTATGCCGATATGCCCCAGAATGAAGCATACATGTAGCAAGCTTTATTATCATATTCTTTTTCTAAGTAAATTGCTAGGGCCAGGGGCATGCTATGAGAAGAGGTACAGTACCACAACTGTCAGAGGAGAAAAAGAAAAAGAGAGAGAGTGGTCATTTCATATATATATATATATATATATATATATACCGTTCATTACCGCATTCGACCTAATAAGCGCCCCCTTTTTTTGGAGCCTTTTACAGACTAGAAAAATGACTCATCGTTTCGCTTTTGGGAGCAGTTACAGTCTTTGAAAGCTAAATAATTTTTGTAGTGATACTGACTGTATAGTTGCTACTCACTCCCGGATTCTGTGCAATATCTTCCACCAACAATGGTTGGCTGTATTTTCACATGTGTGTAGTATATACCAGGTAATGGTATTTATGTTATACCCATATACAACAACATGTATAGGCCTAGCGGAGAGGCATAGAGCTAAGTATAATCATGCCTTTCTTTACAAGGGCATCTGTATCTTTGATACACTGTAATATCATTGGTTAGGTACTGAAAAGTAAAATACAGGGATAAAAAAATAATGATGCTGTAGAATTTACAAAAAAAAAACAAAAAAAAACAAACAAACACGCAAACCTAACTATTCTCTTACGTTATAGCCGCCAGAGGAGCCGGGTCCATGCTGGGATATAGGCCAGTGCCAATGGGATGCCTCTTTCTTCAGACCAGCTTGTCCGCAGGAGATCTGGAAACTTGATAAGATATTTTATGAACCTAGGAATATTAGCGAAGACTGTCTCTACCTCAATATTTTCTCTCCTAATGTAAGTACAAAATATACATTACGTTTCCTTCCTTGTGTAAAATTCCTTTTGGTATAATAACAAGAAGCCAGGTTTTTTTCTTTTTCTTTTTAGTATAATTGCCAACTATTACCTCAAATTTGAAAATGGGCAACCTAGCGGTAACTTTCTATTAGATATTACTAATCGAATGAAAGACATGTCGTTATAATGACATGGCTCTAAGCATGATATTGTGTTGGTCAAATTGCAAAATCCTCTATTCTACCATCTACAGAATTAAGTATTATTTTGTCTTTATAGGCCTAGGTATCTTCACTTTATCAATATTTTATCAACATATATTTATCCCTAATACCCTCCCTACCTTTGACTTCTGGTCGTATACCTATAGCTTACAGATCGTACTAGGACGCAGAATGACAATTATCCAGTGGTTGTATTCATACACGGGGAGGACTACAAACTTGGTGACTCGCAGATGTATGCCGGCCACATCCTCGCTCAGAAAGAGGTTGTCGTAGTCACCTTCAACTACAGACTAGGAGCCTTAGGTAAAGCGCCATGAATACAATTAATAAGAGGCATTTACTTTAGGAGGGAAACGAAAATGGTTATGATAAAGCTGTCGATTTTGATTTTTCAATCGCACAAATTAATTTTGACTTTATAGGGATGAAAGAATGACTATAGTGCAAATAAGGGTGGATGGCTACAGCATGTTTGTAGGCATTTCTTGTGTTATAGTGTCCTCTATCAAGTCGTGCAATACATCCCTTTGTTTGTGCTTCATTGGTTTTTGAGTGAGACCCATAGTAGTATATGAAATTGGGAATGGGCCCTTGGTAAGTAGTACATGTATAAGGAAACGGTCCTGTCACTCAGGGTTGTGTGACTATACATAATGTGTGTCATGTAGGCATAAGTTCCAAAGTAGGGCCCATGTATATCTCACCTATATGCGTAGTGTTCATATAGGACCTACCCTCCATCTTTATACATTGTGATTAGCGATTGACCAATGATGAATACTCATATTGCAGGCTTCATGTCCACCCTGGATGAAAACTCTCCCGGTAATTATGGGCTACTGGACACCCTTAAGGTACTGGAGTTTGTACGGGACCGGATACGCCTGTTTAGAGGGGACCCCTCCAAGGTTACCATAATTGGACATGACGCAGGGGCCAGCATAGTGGGTCTGCTTCTGGTCTCTCCAAGAGCAAAACCCAACAGTAAGTTTTTTTCCATATATGTATTGTTATGCTATATGGATCTACTATTATAATTGATAGGCTACCCGTTACCCTACTTTTCCCCAGATTACTTAAATAGACGTGTCTCCCCAGAACATCATATGTAACAACTGTTTCCATTTCTTTGTGTGTGTGTGTGTGTGTTGTCTTTTTTCTACCGATAAAATAAAGTGTCAGACCAATCCACATTGCACTCTCTGGCACCCTTTGTATTGTTGCGGCGACCGTAAATGACAATGTAAACGTTTCATTTAGTTCGTTAGGGCCATGCAAATTTTAGAATGATATTGGGAATTGGCTACATGCCCGTAATCATCCTGTAAATGTAAAGGAAAATATTTTCATTACACACCTGTCTTTATGATTATTTTTCAGACAGACCGCTCTTTCATCGTGCTATAATGATGGCGGGCTCAGACCTGTGTGAGTGGTCTGTGATTAAGGGAGTGTACAACTCCAATGCACGGGAGTATGCCAAGAACCTGGGCCGTGTGGTGGGATGTAACACAGACTTTGGACTGCCCCTTAAGTTCCTGGTAGACTGTCTCAAGGAGAAGCACTTTGAGGAATTAGTCAACGCCTCATCAGCCATACCTAAACATGTGAGTCTCTTTTCGTAGTTGTAGAAAAATTACATTCCCACTAATTAAGGTTAGACTGAGTGAAAATAAAGAATGAGCTAGATGTTACCTTGTTGGCAGATACCGTAATATAAGGTATCTGCCATTATTACGACATTACCACCCCTGGAAACTTCAATTTTTAACGGCCAGTTTTCCTTCTCTCAATATCTGGTACAAAAGTGTACCTGGAGTATGCATGTAGGCCCATAGAACCTAGAAACCCCATTCAACTGTGGCCCTTCCAACTCAGTAATCCTCATTGCTGAATAAGGTCTGGTTGGAGAGATTTCCCTATGGCCAGTTATAGTCTGCTTATTGTCTCTCCACCACTCTAATCTGTCCAAATTGGATGTGGCCCGGTAGTAATTGGGTAGACGCGCTTATTGTCAGTTCTGGTCTATTGTTTACTTAATGGTTAATAACTGCAGGGGTAGACACTAACACTGGCCCAGTGGCCAATGGCCAGTAGTTTTGGCTGCGGGCCAGTGATTATTTCTAGATTTCCTTTAAAATTGGCCATTTGACCAGAAGAATATTTGAAAATACATTGCTCTATACCAAACTACTGGCCCGGGTCGCCAAAGGCCCAAAATGTTAGTGTCTACCCCTGAATTAACCATATACTACATCAATTTGTGCCCTTTTGATTCTATAGTAGTTTTTCTATAGTGTATATTCTGCCATAAAAAAAGGATGTGTGCTGCCCTTAAAGAGTTGGCCGTCTTTATTGCCCCCATAATAAGCTGTAAGTTTTGACGTATTTCTACATAGTTCCGACTTTCAATTGGTTTGACCCTATTCACAGCTTCAATGCCCCCACACGCACCCAGGTTCAGTCGAGGCGTTCAGGTAGCGGTTTTCTCACATTTTGCAGTGCATTGTGGGTGGGGGTGACCTCAAACGCTAACTACCGTAATCTCCCGCGTATAAGGCGCAGCCCGCGTATAAGGCGCACCCAGAGTTTGTAAATATTACCAAAAAAGTCAAAAATTCATATCTTTTGTTCTACTGAATGGATTTTAAAAATTCAAAAAGCTACGTGTACCTAGGGTCCCCCAGACCCCTCTGTCCCACATTATGTCCTATTAGGACTTACCGTAATCTCCCGCGTATAAGGCGCAGCTCGCGTATAAGGTGCACCTACAACTCAGAGAATGCAAGTCCATGTATAAGGCGCACAACTAGGGGCAGATTTTTGCTAATTTAGTACTGTTCTATAGTAAAAATACCCCCCCTATAAGGCGCACCCCAAACTCAAGGCAATGTCCCTCCCACGTATAAGACTCAGCAGCATTTTGTTTGGCATATAAGACGCGCCTTATACGCGGGAGATTACGGTAAGTCCTAATAGGACATAATGTGGGACAGAGGGGTCTGGGGGACCCTAGGTACACGTAGCTTTTTGAAGGGGAAGTGTAACATATCAAAAGAAAGGTCTTGGTATCTCCCTTGTGGATTTGGGGATAACTAAAACCCCTCGTATAAGACGCGCCTTATACGTGGGAGATTATGGTACACAACCTTAGCTTGTTCCCTCCACCCCTTTCCACCCCAGCCAGGTCTGGCTAGGTACCAGTCCCTAACTATGCTTGGGTGGGTAGTAAGTTGACTTGGGGATCAACATTGACCCACATGGGGAGGACCAATAGGGGGTGGCCTTACAAACCAGCATTGATCTCCCGGCCGTCCTCTGAACACCTCGTGTGAATGCCCTTACGGTTATCCCCCACCCACCCCCACCCCGTCACCACATATATCAATTACCGCCACACGAAGCTGAAGACCTTAATCCCCTGTCGCCGATTAGTACGACATGTATCATGCTGACCGTATGAGGTGAGGTGTTGGGGGGGGGAGACAGTGCTCGTGAGTAGACTCGTCATTGCTGTATTGATGCAGCATGATTATTGCATAGGAACTCACTTAGCTCCTTAAGGGTGTTATGATGAACTAAAACAGTACATACTGGTGAGTAGACTCTTCAGTGCTGTATTGGTGCATCATGATACATTGCATAGGAGGGGCCCTTGATTAGGGGTCCCATGTCAATTTTAAGAAGAAAAAAAGCCCATGTTGTCATATCGGATTTATCGGTCTAGAGCCATATAGGACCTCATTTAGCTCCTTAAGGGCATACCTGCATATATAGTATTGTTCAATACCTCTCTCCACTAGAGACCCTGATTGTTTGTGCACCTCCCAGGTCGACTTCCATATGACTTCCCCTTCACTTTCCCATTTTGTTAGCAATTAGTCAAGATGTCAAGTAATTACTCACTTTTGTACTCCAGGTTTCAATATTTAATCTTCCAAGAGGTCATCTGCCACTACAACAATGTTGTACCGATCAGTTACTTTTTAAAAAAGTATCTTAAGCCTCCTTAAGCCTTCATAATGCTTGCATCCTTTACCTTCATATCCATTACCTTTGCATCTCTTTTTGTACTTTAAAGTGGCATAGTCCGATGGTTGGGGCCAAAAAAATCAATCTTTTCCAAAATGAACCAGGATGTTCACATAGATCATACTTCCTATGGTGACTACTTTATTGGCTCTCCTTCCCCATAATTAGGCTCATATTTGAAAGAATTGTCAGATTTATACCCTATTTCCTAGTTTTTGAGTGCACGCCAAAACTCCATCCATTGGAAATACACTGTAAAATGGCTATGACAAGGTCCATAGGACTGCCTTTCCAAGCATGTATGGAAAAATCAAAAAAATCGGACTTTGCCACTTTAATGGAAAGGTTTCAATGTTCAATCTTCAAGAAGTCATCTGCCACTACAACAATGTTGTACCTATTAGTTACTTTTAAAAAAAAGTATCTTAAACCTCCTTAAGCCTTCATAATAATTGCCCCCTTTACCTTTATATCCATTACCTTTGCATCCTTGTTATTGTTCATAAATCGTATAATCATTGTAGTCATAGAGGGCTTCCCTAGCCTATCTCTGAAGGGTGTAACCCCCATCCTTCTGCTCTATGTGTCTGGTGTGCATATGGACGGTCATAGACACACATAAATTCATCAATGCATGTCTAATGTAGTTTTGTCACGATGGATGTGACCCGCACTGTAGAAATGACTTTGAATGTCCATTACTTACTCTGCGCAAATCATCCAAGTTTCTTGACAGCAAACTTCCTTGAAATGTTATTTGTCTGGCCATAACGAACCTAGACTACATAAGGTATCATTAAATATCACACCATATCATTTCAGTATGGCTCCTTCTCTGGTCCCTTTGGTCCAGTTGTGGACCTTAACCTCAGGTCCAATCCCGTCCTTCCTGATGACCCCAAGAAGCTGCGGGATGCTGGCAAGTTCCTCAAGATAGACATCCTGGCCGGATATACCAAGGACGAGGGGGCCTACTATGCAGGTGTGTGCAATATATATTTACAGATATCCATTAAACATAGGCTGTATCCAAGATTACCTTTAGGTGAGATATTATGCGAATTTCATTGTGGAGAATGGTAAAACAGAAAACAACGATTTGATAACACATCAGAGAGAGAGAGAGAGAGAGAGAGAGAGAGAGAGAGAGAGAGAGAGAGAGGCCCTGACAGAGACAGACAGAGACTTTTGAAATAACTTATAGTAGATGTGCTAATATAATGTTATAGCTGTAGGGGACGGCGAAAACGTTTTTAGGGAAACCGGGAGTTGAACCCGGGACCTCTCAGCCTTCAGACGATTGCTCTACCACTGAGCCACTTCCCCGTACAACATTTTCTCCCTTCCACCCACACCTGGACCGGTGTGATACTGATATATAGAGTATATATAGTATATGTAGGTGACATGTGACTACCCGGTGACCCACCCCTGCGGGTCGGCCAACCGGGCACAGGGACTTACACAGTCACGTTCCCCTACACAGCTATCACATGCATGAGGATGAATTATTCAATTCTATCTAAAAACGATTCATGCTTACTCTTTCAGAAAACCGCACAAAGGATATTGTGGGGTTAAAAATCAGTGAGGGTCTGGATCCAGGTACATTCAGGGATATTATTTATAAAATGATCCGTGAAAAGGAATACATCAGGAACACTCATGAAACAGTATCAGCCATCGAGTTTGAGTATACCTTCTGGGCTAAACCTGATAACACAACTGCTGTCAGACAGAATCTTATAGACGTAAGTATTGATTAGTAAACTATACCTTACAGCACCATCGATTTCAGAAAGAACATTACAGCCTTGTTTGCTAGTAAAGTGAGTCCACAGACCAAATGATGCCCGTCTAAAACATAAAACAGTATAGCCTCGCGTCCTGTATAAAATGTTGATTAGGAGGACCTCTTCTATATATACGTTATACGAGCTAAAATGCATAATGGGCCACATTTTGAATATCTATTATCTATTATTTCTTTTTCGAGACTTTCCATGATTCATTTGATGAAATCCAAATTTGCAGTTATTCTCTGATGTGATGTATGGCTCGTGTGTGGATGCAGTAGTTAAGTACCATGCCGCCTACCAACCCCCCGTCTATATGTACGTCTTTGACTACAGATCAGAGTGGGACACTTTACCACACTGGATGGGTGAGTGACTCATCAATTTCATTCAAGGAGTATTTCTTACTTCCAAAGTCATTAGTTTCTTAAGTATTATAATCATGTTCCTTCATGGAATCTCAAGCAGGTAGAGTATTGATGGTAGCAACTGTTAAAGAATTTCCCCGGGAATTACCAATGTCTGATTTGTAATATAACAACAATTATGCAATGATAGTTAATTTTTGTGTTAACAGGAGTCCCTCATGGGAAGGACGTAGACTACCTGTTTGGTCACCCATTCTTTAACCAGACGCTCGGAAACCTTACTGGTATTGTACCTGACCAGTGGGATTGGACCTACTTAGACAGGAATATAAGTGTCTTTATTCAGGATACCTTTTTGAACTTCTCTAAATATGGGTGAGTGTCTCTTAGCAATCAAGTGGTGTTTATGGTTTTTTAAAGGATACTTCTTGATCTACCAGTAAGTATTATATTTGGATGTCTTTCTCCAGTTCTCCCTCACCCTTTGCTGATTCCTATGTATTGGTGCTCTCTTTCAGTGTGCCTACATTAGAATGGACGCGGAATGTGACATGGTACCCCTACAGTCTATCCAACTTGTCCTATCTCAACATCCAGGAGTTTAGCTGGATGGACATTAACTTTAGACAGAATCACTACGCCTTCTGGAGGAACTACTTCCCTACAATATCAAACTGGTGGCCATGTGAGTTTCGATAAACATCCCTAATAGTTAGGCTATAAGATCATCTTTTATGGTAGTACTCTCCTCGAATAAGAAGAAAAGCACCTGTATAATTATTATAGTCTGTCGCTTTCAACCCTATTGGAGTAGGCCTGTGCATGTTGTATATATCAAGAAAATCTATCATATCTAATATAGTCTTAAGGAAATCCTGAATACCGAATATAAAAATATGTTTCCCTTATACATTAAGATGACTCTCAACAGCAACATATAATAATGGCATTAAGTTGTCTTAACTTATAAGTAGACCATTGTGTAGTGTGTGTGAAAGATATTCCCTCTCCCTACCCGTGTTGTTTAGCATAAGCTTTTCTCTCCATGCAGTGACCACTACTCCAGGGCCTACTCCCAGGCCACTCTATAAGTATGAGATGGCTACCTGGTCTCTGGTAGGGGCCACCTTCATCACCCTCTTCGTCATCCTTGGATTAGGTATCACCCTCTGGAGGAGGTCCAGGTCACCCAACCTGGAAGACTAACGGCAGACTTTGAATAAGAGTCATCCGATGTTACCATTGATTGTGTAGATATGTATAAAGCGAGGTGCATGTGGAACTGCTGAAAGCTGATTGTAATTGTACATGTATGTAACAGGGTATCTAGGCTCCTGCATGTTGAATTAATCGCCGAAGACAACATGACTTGTGTATAACTCTCTATGCCTTCTAAGGTGCGTGGAGCCGATTATTGCATGATACAGTTAGTCATGGGACCACGACACGGCTGTACCTCAGGGTCTATGGTATTTGGATTTACCATATGATATCGTATGATAGTGCATTAGGGGCCGACCCGGTAGTGAATTTAGGAATTTGTTAGGGGGAAACTGCTAGGTACAGTCGGCCCTCACTTCCTCGTATTTGGAAAATGCAAGGAAAAATTTCTGAGGAAGCAAAATATTCGAGGATTCAAGTCCAAATGTAATAGAAAACAAAAGTTGCAAATTCTTTGTCTGAGGTAATGAGGGATCTGAGGAATCAAAGGGTCGAGGAAGTGAGGGCTGACGTAGTAGTATAAGAAAAGTGGGTTCACAGGAGTAAGTCGGTTGTGAAAATGTATATGCCTTCTATGGTGCATGTAATTGATTATTGTATGCATACATGGGGCCATGACCCCAGAGTCTGTGTTATTTGGATTTACCATAATAAGATCACATGATAGTGCAGTAGGGGCCGTGATTTTGGGACTTCTGTGGGGAGGGGGGGGGCACACTGTTAGGTAGTAGTATAGGAAAAGTAGGCTGTGGAGATGTCACATATTCCCGGCTCACTGTACCCAGAAATGTGTACTTCTCCAAGGATTTCTAAAGGGAATCGACAATTTGAGAAAAAAACTCGGTTCTGAAGCAGTATACTGTTGAAGATATTGAATTAGTTGATAGTAATGGGGAGTCTGTTATGACAGATTAATGTCCTTTTATGATTAATGTCAAACCAAAGACGGGCACAAACAAATGCCTGAAGTCACTAATTAGCTTTCAATGGTATTTGTGGCAAATATTGACGCAATTAGGAAAGTCAATGAATAAAATATCAAAACTTCAAATTTGGGAGGGGATCCAAAGCAAGTCCCCCTGTGTCCGATCCTGCACTCCATGTGCACTCTATCACTGCCAAGTGGAGTAATGTCTCAGTCTCAAAGTGTCTCGTGCAAAAACTGTATCTGAATCTGACAGTGTGTCTATTTTTATCTGTATAAATATTTGATATCTTCGTCCTCTTTTGTAACAGGTGTATATAAATAAATTAGCGTTGTATAATGTCATCTCTCATATGAATGCTACATCAATTATCTTAGAACTGTCCATTTTATGAAATGCAGTTTTCTCTTGTGTATATAAGAGCTATTTTTACCATTGCATTTTCCCACGATCAAAATAAAGTGTTCAATGTGAGGGGAAACATGTGATAAGCCATCAACATTCCAACGATACTACAAGGTTATATTGGCATATAACAATTCTGTAATTCTCAGAGTACAATGTCTGATATATTATAGGATATCGTAATTATGTGATAGAATAAGTCCCTATACAATTGATGTAGCATGTAGGGAAATATGTGTACAGTGCAATATCTTATAACATTGTACAGAGGTTGAATAACAGTGGAAGTACTGCGATATCCTACACTCAAAAGTATGATATTCTATGACAGAGGACACAGTTAGTTATTCCATAGCAATGGACAGTGTATGATATATTCTATAGCAGTGTACATGTGCACATCATAATGATTTATACCAGTTGACACATAGACAATCTCAATAACGGCATCGTTACCTTACCCTTTATTGTATAACTTGAAAGTCTTATGGCATTGCATTTCTTGTAACGATAATACATGTATCATAGAGCTATATATGATAATTAGGGTCGATCACTTCTACCATTGGTGCCTTATGAATTATGTATCTGCCTGTACCTTAGGTTTTATAATAAAATAACAAAGTCATGTAAATTTCCCCTTCCGCTTAGTCAAGTCTGTCTTCCTTTGGTCACATAATCCCTCTTTTCTCATGTGAAAGTATACCTATATAGTTACCATATCCATATTGCCAATGAATAGACGTTTGTAATTAAAATAGTCAATGATAAGTCCTGCGATAAGACCCTTTCCCTATCGATAGAGTAACACATTTGACTATCTAGGATCTAAGACAGCAATAACAATGGGTTAAAGAAGAGTGGGGTTTTTTCTCTACCAAATGAAAATATAAGTTATATTCATATTGCCATCATGTCCACACGAAATATCACAGTCGGACCAGAACAAAATACTAATTGAGTTAATTGATAACTAAACTGATTCAATTTCTCTTACTTATCACTATAGATATTGTTAAAGTAGCTGCAGTGGAGTTGAATAGTGGGATATATGGGGGATGCAAATCCAACACTATTCTAAGTTTTTATTATAGAATGAGCATAGGCCTATGATAAAAATCACCGAAATTTGTTGGTTTGTCCTCCTCATTTTGTACTTCTCATTTTAGTGACCACGACACCTGGGCCTACGCCTTACCCTCTGATACAATACGAGATCTCTACGTGGGTCCTTGTCGGCGGTACCTTTATAACCATGTTTCTGATTGGAGCACTAGGTATCACACTATGGCGCAGAACCAAGTCAGAGTCGCCCCCTCCAGGGAAACTCATGTACTAAATAACTTTAATGCCGTTGTCATCTTTCATAAGCTTTAACAATGTATATACGTGTATCCATAGACCTATAATACCATTGTACGTAGGGCTCTGATATAACTTCATTAGACCCGAGGTGCGACCTCGGGTCTACTTCTACTGTACACGTTTTCGCCGAAGGTTTTTGCTGAAAGGGGTAATGTGCACCATAAATCGACCATTGCAAATTGGTATGGAATAATTTGTAAAATCTATTGGAATCATATAAACTGTAGGACTATTTATGGTAGGTCTACCCATGCCACAAGTGGATTGCCTGCATGCAATACTCCCTACACTACAGTAGAACCTAAGCTGTTTGCTTACATGTACATGGCCTACATAGGGACGCTATGATGTGCAGTTAACCCTTTATGGATAGCATGATGCATTGGTGTGCAGTTAACCCTTTATAGAGGGTATGATGCATAGATGCACAGTTAAACCTTTATGGATGGCATGATGCATTGATGCACATTTAACCCTTTATGGATGGCCTGATGCATTGATGTGCAGCTAACCCTTTATAGATGGCATGATACATTGATGTGCAGTTAACCTTTTATGGATAGCATGATGCATTGATGTGCAGTTAACCCTTTATAGATGGTATGATGCATTGATTCACAGTTAACCCTTTATGGATGGCATGATGTATTGATGCATATTTAACCCTTTATGGATGGCATGATGAATTGATGTGCAGTTAACCCTTTATAGATGGCATGATGCCTTGATGTGCAGTTAACCCTTTATAGATGGCATGATGCATTGATGCAGATTAAACCACCCTTCATGGATAGCATGCTGCATTGGTGCACAGTTAACCCTTTATGTATGTCATGATGCATTGAAGTGCAGTTAACCCTTTATGGATGACATGATGCATTGATGCACAGTTAACCCTTTATGATTGGAATGATGGGTTGATGCACAGTTATCCCTTTATGGATGGCATGATGCATTATCAGCAAATATGTCAGTAATAATGCACTATTTGTCAGCAATTAGTCAATATATGTTAGTAATTACTCACTATTTCTCATCAATTAATCAAAATATGTCAGTAATAATGCACTATTTGTCAGCAATTAGTCAATTTATGTTAGTAATTACTCACTATTTGTCAGTAGTTAATAAAAATATATCGGTAATAATGCACTATTTGTCAGCAATTAGTCAATACATGTTAGTAATTGCTCATTATTTGTCAGCAGTTCGTCAACATATGTCAGTAATCACTCACTATATATTTGTCAATATCTGATTGAATATTGAAAATTGAATTGAAAATAGCATTGAAAATTACATTAAAAACTCGGGTCTTTTAGGTCTTAGACCTAACCTGCTCCATAATAAAGTGTTAGATCTACAATATATTGTCCATTACACGAGAAATGTGACCGGAAAATGGACTCAATGTCTTGACCCAAAAAAGAACATTTTATTTGGAATTTGGAGATTCTGTTTCCCCTAATTAACACAATAATTATGTAAATTGACATCGCTCTTTCAGTTCTTTATTTGATCGTAATTATTGTACAAAGTAGGACTATTTATTAACAACTATTAAACAATGATTGTTGTATTTGTAGGTTCGAAAAATACAGTATACCTATTCATAGACATGCACATGCAATCCATTCAATGTATCATTGTCAGTATTTCATTTCATGAGAGGTTCTAGAGAACCCCACAAAGCAGCATAGTCAGGGACGGAGGGTCATTTCACACGTTCTCACACTTTTTGACATCATCAACGCTCGCCAGGTGGCGTATAGGTTGAGTTGGTGTTAGTTCCTCATGCGGTCCCTAGGTGTCAGCATATTACAGTAAGTTGTTCCTTTATCACAAAGTTATGAACATGCATATTGGGTATATGTGTTGTACTTTTCTTTATTACAATTCTGCTTTCACAAAACTTACTTTTATCAGAATGGCATTATATGTATATACAGATCATTATGTACATAATAAAAACAATACATACAATGTCATGTTTAATATGTATTGTTTCCAAATCATTTGCCATTCTAATCTACAGAATAAAAAGTAAAGAGATAAATATCCCTAACGGTAACACAACCTAGCTAATGCAAAGCTGCACGGAGCTGGACTATAGACATTGATTTATGGCAGATGAAGTGAGATTGACATAATACATGAGAAAGTTGTATGGCTTCTTTCTAATGCTGGTGAAATTGTTAAGTGCGATCGCACTTTTTCCGCTGATGCAATAACCGGCGATTCTTGCGCTTTGGAGAAAGGCCTGTCCAGGCTCTCAGTCCACCATGGCCTGTTTTCTGCTCAAAGGCCCCCTTACAGTCCCTCACACAGAGATTCCCAATAGAGTATGGCTGCAGTGGGAACTGGTTCTCATCTGACCCAGGACTGGTGTCACTGTCATCACTAGAGTTTGTGCCACTGCTGTAATTGCAATTGCTGTCAATTGAAAGTGGGCTAACTGGAAGTATTGGGCGGGAATTAAAGACAACATGAGGTTCTGAATGACGTTTGGAATATGCTCTACTGTTAACCTTGAGATGTTGTGAAGAAGCCATAGTAACAAAATCATTTGAATTATGGCGCGGGGATATCGGCTCCAGGAGTCCATTTCTTTTGGCATTTTCAATAATGTCATCAAAATCTACAGAAGGACTTCTGTAGACAGCTCTTGATGCCATAGCAGAGTGTGGCCTGGGTGTTTGCTTTACACTGTCCAATCTAATTACTGGTGCTTTCGTTGCTCCAGTTTCCCCACCCTTTTCTAAATGTTGCTTCCTTAGTGCCAGCATTCCACCTAGGTCTGCGTCATTCAATGAAACTGACCTGCGTCTCATGGGCAGACGACAATTTTGACTTGTTAAGATATCACTTGGAGTCGTCCCCATTGTGTACCTCCTGCGTTCTTCCCGTTGTGACCCTAACAGCAGACAATCGACTTTCACGACTTCATTTGTCTCTGATTTTCCATGATGGGAAGACACCTCAGTGTGGACTCTCGGGGGTCCTGACAACTCTTCTCTGGACAGAAGACGACCTTGATGACCTTCTACATGAATTTTCCTTCGAGATCCACGACTGTGATTTAACCTTTTAGGCTCGTCGTTGTCAGGTGTCTTGGGTTCTGTAGTAGTAGATATGTCGTCTAATAGTTTGAGACGCTGGGCATGGTGATCTTGCGATGCCTTTAGACGCTCCCCCTCCATCCGGTTGAGCGCCATCTTTAGGTCCTGTTCGACAACGCGATTCTGGATTACCGCCAGGCGCACGCGGCGTGTAGTGGAGGGCATATCCGGGGCTATAGACTCCATACTGGACACCTGATGGATGAAAGGTACAAGAACACCATTAATTGAAATTAAATGTAGTAAGAGGAATGGGATAAATCGGCATAGCTTACGATTCCTACTTTTCATAATCATTGTGTGTTGAAGAAACGGTTTCTTGAAGAAGCATTCGCGAAGGTGCCACTATACAAGAGGTATACATGGCAAAGTTCTTCTGAAAAGAATTCAAGAAAGTGAACTCTTGACAAAAGGATATACAAAGGTGAGGGAGCAGCAGGATATCCAGATTATAGGCATGTTACCGGAAATCCATCTTAATTGCCTAACTCTTTCTTTCTCTGTCTCTGCCTCTCCTTCTTGCCTGATTCCCTCTCAAAAGAGTACCAGACAAGGCTGTGCTCGAAAAGAAATATCAGCCTCTGGATTCCAGACCTGTTCCAGTCTCTTGCAAAAGGACTTCTTGCATGGTCAGCCATCTTTTGAAAAGGGAATCTTTTGAAATCAATGGGCCTGGCACATTAAGGGGAGTATTTACCATGCAGTACTTCTGGATATCAACTGAAATAAAATTTAAAAATGAAATAAAACCATTATTTGTTATGTTGTACTGAATTTGTGCCTATTTATGCTAAGGTAATACTTTGAAGGACCACAGAGCTAAGCTGTGAGCAAGGTCAAGAGGAAACATGTCAGAAACAGAGTGCTTTATCTCATGTTTTGAGAAGGCTGATATAGATAAAGCTGACCACGTAACAAAGCCCTTACACAGCCTGGTGGCACTGTGTACTCTATAGTTAAAGCACGTTCATGGATATGTTATGCATGCGTATTTATGACCAGATAGTCTTATTATCTAATGTTACAATGGGTCAATCTGCCACTGTTTCCTACCTATCTCTTGTAAGTACTCTACATGAAGATTTTGTGTTCCACGCACTAATCCCAACATCAAGGGTGTCATAAGGCTCAGAAGGTGTCATAAATAGTGTTTATTGTCCTGCAGACCACTTTGAAAGGACCTGTGTTTAAGAGGATTCAAGGGTACCAGTTTTGTACCCACGTTTAAGTTAACACAGTAGCCCTGGAGTATACCTGTAAGTCATTAAAAAGTAGATTGTCTCTCTTTTTTAATGAGGCATTAAAAATACCCTGTGACGACACTTGGGGGAAGCCTACATTCTTTCCACAACCCAACTAGCGTACATTACGATATACAAGGAGAATAGTGATGCGTAATGACACAATCGAAGTAGGCATGCACGTTCACACCTACTGCCTTTCATTATTTTTTGGCAAATGCATTTTGTGGTGCGTTGTAAACAGTGTGGGAAAGGTCCACCATATACACCTAAATTGATAATTGGCATTTGATAATGTGATAACCTCTATCAAACATTGGACTTCATACTTATTGGTTTAACCCTTTAATAATCTAGGAATTCCACTATCTAGGCCTCCTGTCGTTACTCCCCATTGATAATGCCCTGTAGAGCAATTCCCCACTCCTGTACAAATGTTTTCAACCCACGGTGTCAGCCTTATCCACCATTACAGCGCTGGCCAGTTATTCGCCAACAGACCGTTGGTGCATCGATTATGATCACAAGTGAACGTGAAGGATTTGGTATCACGTGAGCTTTAAAGGTTAGAAACATACCGCTTCTCCCATCCGTCTCTGGTGACTGCATACCTATGGTGTCTTGTAGGAACATGGGCGAAAGATAAGAGACCAATATCTCCATGCCATTAACCCTTTATTCTGGGTCAATGTGACATCAAAGTCGTGGTTGTAAAAACATCACATGTTTGTCTCCATTAATAGTGAAAGTAGATAGGAAATTAAGGGGGGATTATACACGGTTCCATTGGTTTGACAGCCCTGTTGGACATTTCAACTATAGTCGAGTGTGTAATTCCAAGAGACCGTGGACTGCATAGATCGTGAAGGACATATGCATATACCTCTGTTTAAAATACTGTAAATTGGAGTTTAGATGAAGGGAAACAAATTCAAATGCTGACATGCACATGCTTTCGACGTAATCCTCTCCTTGTCGGTAACAAATAGAATTGTACTCAAAAAGATGGGTAATGATAACATCGATTTTGCTGTGTCGCCAATTTGATATTAGCTTCTAGAGAAGGAATTGTAGTAATCTAAGGATCAAACATTTTGAGTATAGCAGAGAATTCTTTTTGCCTCAAATAAAGTAAATCAATGTTCACCCTCATTTAACACTGGGGAATAGAAAAGAAGTTTGACTGAACGACAGATCTTTCTGACGTTTTCATCTGACTCAATAAGTTTAAATCTATAATTTTAGTTAGGTATCTACATTGAAAACACTGACACCTGCAAACTAAAGGTTTCACATAGAGCCAAGAGAAATTATTAATTACAAGGAAATGGGGAATAGCGGAAGAAATCATTTCATACCCATCTTGTTCTCATGCTGCAAAAACGTTTCACTTTAATATATCTGTGGGACACCAACGTACACAGAATTGTGCATAAGCCTTCTCTTAGGCCCATTTTCCACTACCCGATATGACCCCTCTATCGGCCGCTAGACCCATAGTTTACATCATCGTCGGCCGACAGGCGCCATGCACCACCATTGAACCCTATGGCAGCCCTGTCGGCTGAGATGGTCGTGTGCAGCAGCTGTCGGCCGATAGAAGGACCTTATCGGGTGGTGGAAAACGGCCCTTAGGCAAGTGACTGTAAGAAATGTTGTATTCTCTGTAACTTTACTCAACTCATATTGTATTCTACCCCCCTCCCCCGACAAAGGTTCAACTATAATCTGACTAAATTTCATATAGGTGATGATCCCCTTATTTTCTCTCTTCATTTTCAGCTGCCAAATCTTAAGAATATGCATCATATACTGCATTGTATTGTTGGTATTGTGGGTTTGCTACGCTTGCATTCAATGCACATACAAATATTAAATAAAACAAATATTACTTAAAGGCGAACGTCTTTTGAAACTAATTATGACAGTTATCAACATCTCTATGATGGTTGAGACGATATATATATATATATATATATATATATATATATATATATATATATATATATATATATATATATATATATATATATATATAGGCACTGACTCGTCTCAAAGTCCTGTTAAGCATACTTACTATATTTCTTGTGAAAACTTGAATGGGAATCTGTAAAACGGGAGTCGTTCTCCTCGATCCTAATCCCAGGCAGGGTCCTGCCTGTTGTGATTAGACCACGTACAATGTAGGTAGGTTTTATAGCCATGTCTGCTTGGCAGGTTACAAGAACCTTATCTACCCTTATCAGGAACCGTCCACCACTCAGGGGAATAGGGAGTAGTGGTCGTCGTGACGTCACGTCTCACTACCTCCGGAAGTACGGCATATTCTAGGGAACCCGTCATAAATCAGGGTTGGTCATGTTCTTTGTGTAGGCAGCATAATGGTCCACACTTAATTATGGGGGAACTTAATAAATCTAGCATGTCGACTAATAATCCGGTTATAATAACATTCAGAATTACTGAATGAAAATTAAATGTGTACCCAATAAGGCCTGGTCATAATTGATATCATATTCCTGGAAACCTCTGTGCTGTTATGGCCTTCTACATTCTTACTGCTAGAACAATACAATTTCGATCTATAGTTCTAATGATTACATTATGCTTCGATTTCCCAAACTGATGATTACGTACCCATTTTGGTATATGTTTATCAAAAAATTATGGAAATTGGTCCTACCATTTCGCCTGTAAATCTTGATGAGTGTGCGAGTAAAACCCAGTACACAGTGAAAAAAAAGGAGACAGAGTAAAGGGCCAGTCTTAATGATAGCGGCCAATCCTTGTCACAGGCGATTTCTGAAATTGTACTCCAGTCAACTAGGTCATAATGTCATTTGTGAACTTTCTGCTATCACATTGAAGCCAATTTGATAATCACAATGGAACACCTGTGTTGCTTTCCTATCCACAAGTAGGCCATAATCTCAATCAAAATGACAATGGAGGGGGACTTATTAGTTGGCAGTGTTCCCATCTGGAGCCTACGTTAGTAATTAGGGATAGGTGAAGGAAAAGATACAATCAAATAGATGTCTGAAGTATCGTCTGAAGTAGCCAATCCCCATGATACCTTGTTAAAAAGTATTAGACAAGTTCATTGGTTGGGACCAATTAATAGGGCATAGGGTGCGGGCAAGTCCACCACACCTCCTTGTTCCTGTAAACTTTGCTGGCATGGTAGATGTGCAGATCAATTTTCCTTTGTCAGACCACACCGTCATGAGGGGCCATCCATAAATGACCTCATGCCAATTTTTACCTTCCCCCCATGTCTTTCCTTTCTTTTGCCAATTTTGTAATGCTGAAGGTATCCAAATCAATCCCGTCATGCTGGACCTGACACCCCCACCCTCCCACTTCCACAATGACGTCATTTGTGGATGGTCCCTGAGATAACACTGTAGGGTATGAACAAAAGCTGGGTATTGCTATTTTATATATAGAAAGGAAGAAGGTTTTAAAGAGGATAAGCTTGACATTTGCCCAAGAGCTAGACATACACCGTCACAAATCCTATTAGCAATTCTGGAATGGTCTATGCTTGTTTATTAGAAACCTACCTTCTTGTCTGACTCTGGCACACGCCTTTAAGTTTTTATCCCCACTTTCCTAGATATATGAACTTCAATGGAAATAAATCCAAGAAGACCAAGTTCAGTTCTTAGATATCGAAGCACACCTGTTGTTTTAAACTACAGTCGACTATAGATCCTTAGCAGTTAAGGAATGATAAGTTGGCAAAACATATAGCCGAATCTACATATACATGTAAACATGACGGTTTCGTTAGGTCAGAAAAAGTAAGTATTTGTCACTGTTGATATCTATAAGTGTAGATCTAACAGAGAAAGAAATACAAGTAATATGGTCACCAGTCGCATATATCAGATGCAATGTTAACATTCAAACTCAAACAGAGATTTGGAAAAGAATATGCATTTGACTTCCTTCAAAACAGTGTAGGCCTATATTGTACTGTCTATTCATTTAGTGACTTCCTCCACACGGAGTAGGGGCCTACACTGTAAGTTGGTCCACCACAAGGCGATCAACCCGTCAGTCCGAAATAATATGCTTCTGAATTTCATATAATCCTATCTTTGCCAAGGATAAAAAAAAGGGTGTGTTTCAAGTTACATGAAGTACATAGCTAGGGTCGGTAGGTCGGATTTATTTTATTTTATTATATTATTTTTTTTTTTTGGGGGGGGGGAAGGGAGAGGAGGGGTCTTCCTCCTGTCCAATATAGGCATGTTATATATTGAAAGAAACATAATTTCAAGGTGAATCTGATAGGATTATCCTATCTTTCTCATTTGTTATAGATATTTAAAAGCTGCTTGTCCTAAACAGCTAGACAGGTATTAATATGCTGCTTGCCTGACACAGCAGTGACCACATCTATGAATGACCGAATCTATGAGATGAATGACTGCATCTATGAGGAGGCTTGATCGGGAAAACTGCTACTGGGGCTTCATTCCCCTACTTTTTTCGACAGATAGCAAGTGTTCTTTTATTTGCCTGGTCCCACAGGCAGGGCCAGACAAACCATGGCCTTCGATCACTCAGATGTGGTTCACTGAGGGGGAATCCCATGACAAAAGATAAGCATCTAAGCATAGGCCCGCGCATATGGACACCAGCTGCCCACATGCTCACCCCAAGACACAAGAAACCCAAAGTTTGTCGCCTTTTATAAATCTGGTTTGCCCACTGATAGAATGGAAGGAGAATTCCTCCTTTGTGGACTCCCAATGAAGTTATTCTGCTCCTCCATGCCCTCACATGTAGGTCCCCAATCCACAGGGGGGATATCAACAGGGTGGGTGGTGGTTTGAGAGGGGCTTAAAAATTTTGGACCCCTCTTGAGGGAGGGCATAAAATGTTTAGTCTCTCTTTAGCAAAATAAAGTCTGTGTGCTACCAACTATAGTTTAGGGGAGCGCAAAAAAAATGACTGCTTCCCAGGGCAGGGGCATAAAAGTTTTTTGTGCATCCACACTATTTTTGCCTCCCCCCCCCACCACCACTATGACAAAAATGATCACGGCCACCCCCCCCCCACTCCCCACTAACTGATTTTGCAAAATGACCCCCCCCCCCAAAAAAAAAAACAAACAAAAAAAAAACAAAATGGATATGCCCATGGAATGACGCATCATGATATTCAGTTTTGACCCCCCCCCCCCAGTATGAAGGTTTACCGAGTTTTGCCCCCCCCCCACCACCAAGGCCCCCTATATCTAACAAGCCCCTCCCCCAACCTGGCAATAAATAATAAACTCGTCCCTAATCAGCAGATAGAGATCTTTCCAAAAAGTGGTCTGCCGTTTTTGTACCTCTATTGGTATTGTTACTATGGTCCTGTCAACAACAACAACAACAACAACAACAACAAAAACCTTTTCTTTTTTGGCCCAAGCTGTCAGTGCCAGTGTCCCACATGATAAAGATTTATGTGCAATGCTCAGCATTCCTGTGCTCAACAAGTAAGGACTGATACCTGTCCAAAAATACGATATTCATTATGCATAATGTCCATGTCTACAGAATTGTCCGCATTGACACTGTTTTATTCACCTGTGATATTATATACATGTATATGAATAATGTATTGAAAAGAGCGAGACTAGGGGGTTCTCCAATGCTGTGGACAAGAACTGGCCATTCCACTTCATATCATTGGCAATGCTGGGGATGTACACGCGGATATTTATTGTGAAACATTAACAAGAACTTGGAGTAAAATACCTTTGCAAGAAATTGTTTCGGGGACCTCATATTTGTGGAAAATGCAGTTTTCAAAGGGCTTGATTAAATTACGACAATAATGATAACTGTCATATCCCAAGGAATATACAATTATGCCTCTTATACATCATTCGGATAGCTCCATATCGATGTAGGTAAACAGTGTAGTGCTAATATTTTTCTTATTTCGGTTCCTTGCCTTCATTCTACCAAGGAAGTTAGCATAAATATATGGACTGAAAAAAAAGTGAAATAGAACTTACCATCTATAAACGAGGGGGCGATGTGAAGTGTTATTTATCTTTCCTTCCGTTTATCTCAAGGAAAGAGGATAGAAAATTAATGTCCATCAATGTAAATGTAGAACAGCGACAGGATTGAAAATGTATGCAAAGAAGCTTTCACGTTCAAGAAGCTGTGATGACTCAAGCATTTATTCTTCTGTAGAAACCATTAACAGTTCAAATTTGGATTCATTTGAAAACACTATAGAAATAAAGACTGTCTCAAAAAGTAGGAACAGCCAAAAGTTACCGATTAAATGCCGACTTGGTAAGAGGCACATTGAGGCAACTATTTATCTCACAGAGGACCAAAAGCTGAGCGTGCCATATCGAAAACACCACAAGGTTAGATATATTCATACTAAAAATGAGAGCCCAAAGCTTACCAAGCCTTTCGGGAATGAAGCAAGATGTTATTTCTCAAATGACTCCCTAATAAGTCAGAATATTCATAGAAAACGTCATCACAGAATAGAGTACTTTTACCAGAGGCAGAAGAAGACGTTGAGATTACAGCGTCTTATGTTAGTTGGGCAGTATCCCTCTTCATATAGACAATGGCATAATGTCAATTTCGGGCATTTGGAGGCAGAGTCTGGATCTTTGAGCCAATTTGCCCCCTCAAGGAATGAAAGTACAGTCCAGCAGACGACATTTAAAACGAGAAAACAGACCAAACTGCTTCGCTATAAAAGTCGTTGGGACCGACTTGAAAACAGTAGAACACAAGATGCGTCCAGCATGGAAACCTCCTCATCTTCTGAGCAGGAGGTTTCTAAATACCAAGCCAGGAGGCTGAACAATGTTAAATCTATTCTTGCAAAGAGGAAGGCACTGGAGAAAAACGGACTTAAGGGTAAGGGTGTTTCATTCAATGAACAAGGAAGGGGTGATTTGAGTGTCGATCAAAACCACAGTACAAAAGTGCGGAAAGGAAGGTCTGGTTCAGCGTTCCTGAACCGGCCTCTTCCGGATGTCGTTTGCCCAAACTCTGCAAAAGCTAAGTTTCTCGGATCATCTTTCTACCAGACGACACAGGGGGGACCTTATGAAAATGAGTCCAATGAAAGACTCGGACAGTCCTGTGAAGATTACGAAAATATATCAAACGGCTTCCCTCCTCCCGTTCCAATGAGGAACAAACCAATACATAATTCTGTTGGAGCTAATCTGAGCAGTTCCCAGAGAAACACCACCGATGCTCCTTCAAAAAAGCGCCCAATCGACTCACACAGAGACGTGGGTACGAGCTCGAGTGGTCTAGACAAGAGACCTGGTTTGCCAAGGGATGCAAACAGTTCATATAGGGTGCCCTCTGGATTACCTCGTGGAGGAGCGCCAGGATATCCATGTACACCTCCTGGGAGCCCTAGAAGGTGTGTGAATTTTCTATCTTGTCTGATGTCCAAAGAGGCTGCATGCAATATATACTGAAGTCTCTCCCTTAAAGATAGCTATACAATGTATCTCACTGGGCGATGAAGCCAATTCCCTAACGTGTTAGTATGTGCACAATGATAATAACATTCTCATTGTTAGGCTGTACGTACATTAATTCCTATTTGGTAGGGAGGACCGCTATGTACCATGCCCTGGAAGCAGCCCCCCAGGGTCCCCTGATAGCAAGTATGGTAGGAGTTGGAGACGCCTTGAAAGCTCCCCTACCTCTTCACCTGGACGGACAAGGGTGACAATAAAGGCTTCAGCTCAGGATAAAAACCAGGTATGTTCCTCATAAGTTACATTCATCCACAAGAGTGTAAAATGTTGTGAATGTGCTGAAAAGAGATTTGTATATCATGAACTAGAATCATCTAACACATGCGACACGCGCCATTTGTGACATTTTTACGTGAAAACGTATTAGTGTTATACTTTAAAAGGTGATTTAGACCTGGGGCGTGCTAACATTGAAGAATCTAGGTTTTCTGAGGCAGTCGCCTCCGGCACGCATCTCTAACGCAATTATTGCATGTTTTGGAAAGGAAATGAAGCATTGGGTGATTTGGGTGCCCTTTTTATATCCCATTTATTGCACTCAAGTGTGGAAATGAAATGCAGTTTGATAGGGAGGATCACTAGGCATTAGACTACAATATAATGTTAATTAATATCGAATGGTCAGGAGCTTAATTCAAAAGATCCTGGGATCCCAACCCCAGCGATCTTAGTGTAGGCACATATCATAAGACCTGGCTGGTCTACCCTATGTAAGGCAGTGGTTGCAGGCCTGTCCAGAATAGCTAGTCCTGGGATCACTTCACTATTCCATTTCCACCACTAAGATCACTGCGATCTTAGTGAAAGAAATGCATAGTGGTTTCACCTGAGTACAAGAGCACTTACAGGGAACACTCCTGATTGAAAGAGTGAATAGCCTGCTACATACATAAAGAGGGGAGGGAGGACGTTTGCTGAGTGTCCTTGAGGGCTCTTAGGGCTACTCATGCGTTAAGTGCACTGTAAGGTAATTATTCCCTTCTCTCTCTTTGTCCTGGGAGGAGGGCACAATGCTTCTAATAGGCAAGCATAAATCATACATTCATGGGAACAACTCTTGAATACTGTATGGGGGTCAACTGCACCCTGTGCTCTTTTGTTAGCCCATATGGGGATGGGGAACGATGGCATAAGCACTCTTGTGAAGAAGAGTGACTCCACAGCTATTCCTTTATTTTGGGACTCTTACCCCTGTGCCTAGTCAGTACTTCTTGGAATAGTGTAGGAGGGCTGAGGCTAAGATCGATGCGATCTTAGTGCTGGCTAGGATATGTGAACCCAGTCAACTCTTAAGATCACTTAATAGGATAAGGCTGATTTATTCCTAAGATCGCTGGGGTCGTGATCCCAGGATCTTTTGAATTAAGCTCCAGAGCATGTTACTAAGTGGGATATATGCTAGGCCTACATGTGATGGAAATTTGACCTTTAAAACACTGTATCACGATACGTTATTATGAAATAGATCACCTCTGCCTTTATGGGTTCTAACGGATATATATATATATATATATATATATATATATATATATATATATATATATATATAATAGGATATATGTATAATGCGGAGGATGTCCTATAATTATCAAGAGATGTACACAGATTTATATTTTTCAAACTCTTTCACGATGACTCATAGTTTTATAACAGTGCAGCCCTAGGTTATGACAGTCTTTTCTTTAGGGCTGTGACATTTAGGTCAGATATTTGTCTATATTTATAAACCGATTGTTTACAAATATTGGCCTATACAGGTTTATCTTCTAACAGGAATGAATCTCCTCTCAAATATCTGTGGCCAAGATGCCACCTTGGCTAATACGTGTATATGTAGTATAAGGATGCCAAAGTCTGTTGTCACGTCGGGTTAATCGTAGTGACGACACAGGGCATCGAGATGGCGGTGCTGTTGCCAAGAAAGGTTGCCATAGTAATACAGCTGGTCAACCACGGAGTCACTGCTTAGCATGGGCGGAAAACTAGTCTCAAGTGGACCAGTGGATTGGGTGGGTTGTGTAAACACAGGGGTGACCGGGGACTTTGCTGACTGTCAGACCCTGTCTAGTATAGACTAGAGGGGACTACACTGAGCATGTGGTTGAGACTAGTTTTCCACCCGTGCAGCATAGCGTAGCGGTCACTGACCAGGACGTCTCCATAGGGTCAATGTCTCTTTTTATAGGATAGAACTTTAAAGAACCAGAAAGTATATTAAAATTATCTTCTTGATAATGTAGCTATAAATGTTTCAGTAGGACGTAGGCCTATGTCAAGTCAGTGACTACTTTCACTGATAATTAAGGCTTTTATAGGTCTCGTAAGATCTTGGACTGCCACACAATAGCCCAAGGTGTATATAACTTGACCAGCCGTTATGGACCTTGCATGAAGTTCGAATTCTACGATGGGTTAACAGGTCTAGACCTGCATTGCATTTGATGAGGGATATTGTCTCCTTGAGAAGGAGTTGTTTGGGCGAAATTATGATCAAAGACGATGTGTGGCCTTCGTAAAACATACTCAGAAATACCACATTAATTACAAGAACAAATGGTAGCAATGTGTGATATTTTATTACAATTTAGGCTTCAACACATATATATGACGACATCCTCGGAGGGAGCAGCAGCAGTTGCAGTAGTAGTCCAGTCATTGCACAGAGAAGCAGGGCCAAAGGAAACATCTACACGCCCCTCTGTCGGCCAAACAAAGCACTCCCCTCCTCCCTGGATAAACCACCAGCATCCCCGCACAATCCCCGAAAGGCAGACCGTGCGTCCTATCTACAGGGTATGTCCCTATATCTAAACCAATTTATTCTTTGTCCTTCCATTGCTTCTCCTATCGTACTTGCTCTGTATACCTCATCGGACCCTGCCTCTTATTCCCCACGTGTGCCTTGCCATTATTTCCTCTCTATATCATTAGGTATACTGTGATATGAATGAACAAATAGCAGGCTTAACAGTGGTTTTAATGCTTCTCTCATGGATGGCATCTTATTCCAAATAGATTCATACTCAAACAAACCGTAGCGAATTATACAACGCTTCTCCTGTCCATATTTCAGGAAAGTCTACTCCTAAGGAGGATGTGGATAAGGCAGGCCTGTATCTGGCGGGGAGTGCGTGGTCACGCCCCCTGCTGGAGGGCAGTAAGAGGGCGGCACTGGTGGGGGCACTTATCTTCCTGCTCGTAGCCAGCGTCACTGTGGTCTTTGGGGTCATCGTCTCCTCCAGCGGTTAGTATAGATTTTCTGTTTACTTGATCAGAGACCAGGAGGGTGTTGCTCCTATAGTAAAAGGAAGAGCTGGCTAAAGATGCCCTCATTTCCAGTCCTTTCTTTTCATGTAGCTATAACCTGTCCTTTTTGTTGCTCACAAGTGCTCATTCAAGTATGGTGCTAAAAAAGGGGGATTTGAGTAGGTACCTAGTTGGGAGAAGTCAGTCAGTATAATATTCTATAAAGTGTGTGACATAAGGAGCTACCTGATAGTGCAGCTCTCTTTGTTTTAAATGAGGCAGGTGACTTTTCAGACTGATGTGGTGAGTACAAGTACTTTGGTGAAGCAGTGCACGACTTGTTTAGAAAAGAAGGCACATACTCACAGCTCTTTTTATGATAGGAGCAACACCCTCCAGATCACCCCCCCCCCCACACACACACACACAAAGCGTGAAATGAACAGAGAATTAAAGGTATATATGGGACCCAGTCAATATGATGATACTGTAGAGGAGCGCTGAGGGATGGGGTCTAGCTGACCCAATTGTCACACCATATACATGGGAATGATTATCCCCAGCCAAGATAATCCAATGAAAAATAGAATACCCAGCAGAATATCTATCCATTGATTGCTGCATCTGCAGAGTCCTGGTGCAATAACCATATTTTGAACACCTTTCTGTTTTGGTATTTTTTGATATGGTGTAGAATGGATGCTTACTATTTTGATTACATTCTATTTACAGTTAACAAGCACAAAACAAAGGAGCCTAAGAAGGATGTCCTAGAGTACGAGCTGACCCACAAAGAGGGTAGGATATGATGTGTACCTCTTAGAACAATAATTAATCAAGGTTTAGTTTTGTTGTACTGCAATCCTGTCGACCTGTCAATATAATATTATAAATTGGTCCATTAATTTACATTTCAGAGTACCTCTATGCTGCCGCCAACTTACCCAAAGTCCAGTTTTCTCACCAATTGCTTGATCCTACTCACAAAGAATTTCGACAGGTTGCTGACAACTTCTGTGAGAAGGTAAATTCCTGCTTGTACTTATGTGTCTATAGTTTATATGCACACTATTTATCGTATTACACGGTAAAATATGAGATTGGAATTCTTCATAAAAACTTCATGAAATGGAGGAACGCAGACTTGAAGTTATTTCAAAAGACTGTACCATGTCCCCGCCCTGAATAAAAGTATAGGGGCAATCCTGTCCCGGCATGCACGGGCCATCACCAATGCAAGCTACTCGTTGAAGGGGTAGACATTGTAGTGTTAGCTACAATAGGGTGTTCTAAATTAAATTCTCATCCCAACACACCATAGATATCATTAGGCAGAATACAACTGGTGCATCTTTCCTTCTCTTTATCGATAGTATACTTTTTTTTTACATAAGGATATCAGTCGTCTATATATTACCCGCACCATATCTTTGTATTCAAACCATAGGTAGATCAACTGATGGATCAAACCTTTCTCAACAAGATATATGCAGAATGTGAAATATCTACATTCAGGTAGGTGCAAATACTTAAATTGATTATCATCAGGGGAGTCATTTTACATTTTTAAAAGCCTTTATCTGTGAAGCGAGTCAAGTTGACACTATTTGTCCTCTCCTCTCATAGGCACAAAGGCGATTAAAGGAGCACCTACAAGAGAGTCGGTTCTACATGGTCGCATTTATAACTTCCATCTATCCTTTGTGTTCTTGCCCAATTAGACCCTTCAACAAGGGAGCTGGTGCCACTGTGTTTTTTGTGATGGGCTTTACCCGCGGCATGAAGAGTGATTCCGTGGCTCTTCTGGTTCTTGTCGCCTTCCAACGGGAACTCGGCTCCACTGGAAACGTCTTCGTGCGTTACGGCGTCCGTCCTGAAGACGTAGAAGTCCATGACAACAACGTGTTTCCATATGAGATCCAGACTAGAGGACAGAAACCAGGTAGCTGACAATCAGACTTACAGACTAATAATTCGAAAGAAGAAATGCGAAATACCAATGGTTTTGGTACAATAGCCACAATGTCCAGTCCTAAAATACAGTAGATGCATTTTACTCAACTATTATAATCCATGAACAACACGCACTTTCAGAAGGCACTACAACTGCGGTTTTTTTTACCGATGATCAAGTATGTACGCAACCCTCTGGCTGCTCTTTATGTAAAACATAAGCGGTTTTTTAAGAATGACTTTGTTCGGGAGCGTTTTTTCTCGATATGTACCATTTAGCAGTCTATTACCCTGATTCATAGTTTCCTACCCCGTATTTTCTTGGTAGTTCATTCCATGTGCTCGTCGTCGCCATGTAAGAATAAAGGCCACTGTATAGCCTATGTGAACGGCTACCAGTGCTACTGCAACGAGGGCTACATAGGTGACAGATGTGAGGGTGAGTAAACATAGGGATATTATTAATAGTAGATACAGAATTAAGAAAACTTTGCGAAATTAGCTACAGATTGTTATCCATGTATGTATGCCTATACATGAGTGCTGCGCAATATTTACTTTTCTTTTGGGTTTTGGACATCTAGCAAGTGTACGTTGATAAATAGGTGACAGGATCTGCGAAAAGGGCCCTTAGTGCAGGGTGCATTAAGGCCCCTATTCCCAGTACACGTTATTAGGTTTCAATCATAATTGCAAGCTGATAGAAAAGCTCACTTTGCTTTTAGAATCTAAACGTACAGAAATTAATGTAATCATGGAACCTACAAAATCTTTCTTAGCCCCAGTGATAGTAAAGGCTGGAACCTGTGCTGACTCACCCTGTTTGAACTATGGAGAGTGTGTGGATCACGGTAGGAATCAGGGTTACTACTGCAAGTGTTCAGAAGGTTTCAGAGGAGAAAACTGTGGCATAGGTTAGTCTTACCAATTTACCAATTCAAACATATCATTGAGAAGAGATCAATGCAATATATATGCAATATTCATGAAAGGATGATTTATTGGGTACTACCAAGGAAGAATAATGCTGAGGCAGAATGTTTGAGACTACTTTCTATTATTTTTCAATGAAAGGAGAATTTTTCTGGGACGGTGGGGAAAGCTGACCCTTATCTTATCATTGTATATTTGCAGAAATACAAGATACTATTGACTGTGGTGGTAAACCCTGCATGAACGGTGGAGAATGTGTACCTGGGTTTTATGGCTACACTTGTGTCTGCAAACAAGGATTCCAGGGCGAACATTGTGATACATGTGAGTATCAGCATTTCTACCGAACACTACATATTTCGAGTACACTTTCTCTTTTCAGTGGATTATCCCATCTGGGCCCCCGGATGAATCCTACTCCTGTGATATTTGACATAGGGGAAAGGCAATGAATGCGATATGAACTTAAAATCAGCCCTGCTAGGCTCTATGAACCTGCCATGAAATGTAAATTGTCATCTCATTTGCTCATGGTCATTTCAATAGGAAATACTAATAATCTACATAATAGATCCAGCATGACAAATCTTTCATTTTAAATGACTTTTAATGCTATGGTGCACCTACTAACCCAGTGGTAAGGGCCAGTAACTACTGTGGTGGATCACTATGTGTACATGGTCAATGTGTCACAAGTGCTTATTGGTACACCTGTGTGTGTACAGACGGGTTCAAGGCCAGGGGCGGATCCAGGATTTTGGAAAGGGGGGATCCAACCCTCAGTTACCAGGTATCATGGCAATGTCACAAGCGTAGTGCGGCGATATTGCAAGTGCAGCATGGCAACATCGCAAGGTCAGCGCCGTGAAATTTTTGAAATCTAGACATCAAATGGTGCATTCTGATGCATTTCTAGACCCCATTCCAGTAAACCATCAGCAGTAAATCAATGATTATGAGAACAGGGAATGAAAATCTTATTAAATATTGATTGGACAATGGTGTTGAGGGCAGCTTGGGGGGCATGTCCCCTAGAAAATTTCAGATTTATAAATATCAAACAGCAAACAGTTTGGTGTGAACCTAGGGGGAAAAGGGATTCCATAAAGGGGATGCAAATCTTATGTGGTAATGATTTGTCCTTTGTGAGGTTTTTGAGGCTGGTCCCTCAAGAAAAATTTTGAAATATAGATGTCAAACTTTCAAGTTTAAGGGGTTCAACTAGTCTCAGATGTGAATCTAGTATTTTAAGATATTGTTGTTTAAGGGGGTGTGGGGGCCTGCCCCCACCCCTGGGAAAGTCTTTGAGGAATTGATGTCAAATTTGAAGTTTAAAGCATTTTGGTGTACCTTCAGGAGTGTGTTTATTCACTGGTGATTAATAGAGTTTTGGTTCATGCCCAAAGAAAACCTATATAACATACTCATCAAACTTATATTTAAAGCATTTTGGTGTAGGCAAGCAATTTCAGCAAGGGAGCAAATTTATGTCCTGATACCAAACATTGTAACGATTGTTCTTTGATAGGGTTTGGACAGGTTGTTCCCCAAGGAAATTTTTGAAATATTGGTGTCAATCAAAGATGTCAACTCATTGTTTAAAGTATTTTGATACACCCTCACTTATAAATCTGATAGATTACCTTGGGAACCCCACATAGTATACAAACTCATAAGGCACACCGAATGCCCAGATGCTTATGTGGTCACTGGTGCACATTGGGGATGTTTTTTAGTCATAATCTAATGTAATTATACCCTACATTCCTGACCCATTCCTATACCATAGCCTATACCAATCAAGGATGGGTTTAAGTTATAAGCTATGCCTTACATATAGGCCTAAGCCAAGCATTATCCATATATATGATATGACGGTGGTTTTTTTCTGGATTTTCTGGGTTTTTCTGGATTTTTTTTATATATTTTAGATGATGTAGAGTCATAAATGTCATAATTTGCAAACAATAAAAATTATATCAGAGAGAGATAGGGGTCATGAAAGGGGACATACAAAGTGAACATCTTGTGTGGGCCCAAAGGGGGGTCCACCTCTGGGGACCCCTATTTGGACATGTTATGGGTGTACCAAAAGGGGGGATCCTGACCCCCAGGACCCACCCCCTGGATCCGCCCCTGCAAGGGTGCTCAATGTGATACTGGTTAGTATGGATACATTTCAACTGTTACAAAATGTAGTTGCAATATGTGCTTGCTCTGTGTTGGTTCATGATTGGGTGCTGCACTAAGGACTTTGAAAAGAAAATGATGATACAAAATGTACGTGAAAAATTCATCGCCATTCCCTATGATATGAACTGCATAGATACCCTGGTATGCCCGATTTCTCAAATACCGAAGGTTGACACAATGTATTGGTCATCATATTCAACAAAACAAAAATACTCTTTTATGACAGCGATCAATGGTTTTGTTAACTGTTCAGCACACCCATGTAGGAATGGTGGAGAGTGTGTTAATAGTGCCTCTTGATATGTCTGCATATGTAAAGAGGGGTTTCATGGTGAAAAGTGTGATTTCGGTTTGTACAAAGATTTTTAAACAGAATCTTCTTTTAAAACCACATCATAAAGCACCACATTGTCGCCCAGCTGTGCTTGCAATGGAGGCTTCCAAGGCGTCAGGTGTGAAATCGGTTTGTAAAGCACTCTCCTGCAGAGAACCTAAGAAGTGCCTTGATCTATAAACTCTGGAATGTGCAAGTTATAGTTTGGAACTTTATCGAGAAGTATACTGTATGAGACTGATGCAGAATACCCTACTAGTGGGGAACATGATGGACAGCTTGTGGACCTCTCCACTAAAAAGTCAAGGAGCATGGTACCTCAATTATAATGAAGGTGGTGATACAAAAATCTTGTCATAAAGATCCACAGGTTTTATATAAAGATGTCGTGCTGTAGGTAGAATACTACTGTATTTCGACCATTGTGGTGAAATATGATTTGCTATCGGTATAAATTGTATACTTTGTTTTCAAAATCTTCACCCCTTCCCCTTACTAGTGACCACAGATATTGAGGACTGTTCAGGAGAACCATGTAGGAATGGTGGGCAGTGCATTGCTAGTACCTCAGGATATACCTGTGTCTGCAAAGAGGGGTTTCATGGCCAACAGTGCGATTTTGGTTTGTACATGCATTAGAAACTTTACAGAATCAACAGAATCAATCAAATGAGTATAATGTGTAAAGGATATTGAAGGGTGGTTTTGATTTTATATTAGGTAGCTTTTGATTTTATGAGAAGTGTACAGCCCAACAACAGATAGCTCAATGTAAACAAGTGAAATATCTTCCCCACAATAGAAACATACCTAAAACATTAGATTAATCTTTCCATTGTTTCACAATATTTCATTGTTTTAACGGGAGGCTTGGTTGTGCAAGATATCATTTCCTTCAGTGGTGAACGGCATTATGTATTGTGATGGGAAGCAGTGTAAGAATGGTGGACACTGTGGTACTGGTGCATCTGGCCCTCTATGTCAATGCAAAGATGAACCTCCCGGGGCCAAGTGTGACATAGGTTTGTACGATAGCACTTTTGGTGTAGTCTCATATTATCTTAGATAGTTCAAAATATTATCATGGTGTCCTACTAAATCTCTGCATAAACTGAACTGTAAAATTGTAGGGAAAAGTGTGTGTAGTTATTCATAGATATTCATATTCATTTTTCTACAATACATCTATATACATGTGATATGTATGGAGGGTTGGGTGCCAATCATAAAAATGATGAATATCAGGTTTTTTTTGTTGATTGGTAAAACCATTAGATGGTATTTCCTTTTCTGATCCATAGTGGTTGAAGCTATTGATGAGTGTCATGGTGATCCTTGTTTCAATGGTGGATATTGTGTTCCTGGTATCACTGGATTTAGTTGCATTTGCAATGATAGATTTCAAGGGCAGTACTGTGATCAGGGTTTGTACATTACGTCTTCGGTCTTAATTATGTGAAATATAACACAAAGCATTCTCTTCAACCAAATAAAGGGGTACTGACAACTGCTTGCAATGACATGAGTAATCAATGCAAGGACAGCTTATCGAGACTCTAATTCCAGTGTCAAACCACTCTAGGGCCAAGAAAAATAACATGTCTCACTTTTTACATAAGTGATATTTGTACATACGTGTCACTTTTGATCTTTCTTTAGTAAAGAAAGGCACAATATTTTGCGATGGGAGACCATGTAAGCCGGGTGGACACTGTGGTTCTGACAGCACTGGACCAATGTGTGCTTGCACTGAAGGACACAAAGGCAAAAAGTGTGACATTGGTCTGTATTTCAATCACATTTTTGATAATTTAATCTTTAATTTTCCTCTTTTTAGTGTAGATATTGGCTTGAAATTCCAGTGTTAAATGTTATTGCACAGACTTATACACAGCCTCATTCAGTCTTGGAGACAGCAACATGATTACCTAAATTTTCCCTTGATTGCCAGTGGTTGATGGTATTGAAGACTGTGGCAGTGAACCTTGTCTCAATGGTGGCAAATGTGTTCACAGTGATTCTGGCTTTATTTGTGTGTGTACAGATGGGTTTCAAGGGCAAAGATGTGACATGGGTTTGTAGATTTCATGTACTTGAGCAAGATCAAAGAGGATCATTTTTCTAAAATAATGCATACATTAATGATTCACTTGACAAGTATTATTGCAGAAAAGTTATTGTGTGTACTATCTTTGACACACCTTTCCTAATGTTTAACATAAATACACTGTTCTATTCATAGATGTACGTTTTATTCCATGCTATATCCTAACTGTAACTATAAAATGGAATATTCTGTTCCTCCCACCCTGTAAACCACTGTAGTGGTAGAAGGGACAATGTATTGTGATGGTAGGCCATGTAAGGAAGGTGGGCACTGTGGGGATGCCACCTTCGCTTCTATTTGTGCATGCAACGGAGGCTTCCAAGGTGTCAAGTGTGAAATCGGTTTGTACAATAGTGTCTCTTTGAAACCTCTAATACATGTACATGTAAATCATGATGAAATCCTTGCACCGCTAACAAAGTAAGGAAATGAGCAGACGTGTTAATGATATAACTGAGGACATTAATTATTTTCTACTCAAACTAGATAGAAGTTCTCTGTTTTCATTTAAAGATAAAGATAGTTTGTCAGTTACATGTGAGGACATTAGTTTATCCATTTGAACTTTTTTTCTTGTGCTTTCAGTCACAAGTAACCAATGCCAGAAAAATTCATGTGAGCATGGTGGGACGTGCGTGGACACAGAAGAGGGAGTTGTCTGCCTTTGTGCTAAGGGATATCAAGGAGACAAGTGCGAAATCGGTTAGTTACATGCCCTCTCCAACTGTATGCGATACATAAAGCGTTGGTTCCACTGCCATCGGTCGGGAACCCATTCTTTTCATACGTTTGCAATAGTATAAATCGTCGGATTAGTGCTATTCAGACCGATAGTACGCCTGTGGACCCAGCGGTTGACACAGACACCCTCTTCAGCCCTTTCCAAGTATGTGAACCAGGGGGGGGGTATTAGAAATGGACTAGATCTACCCTCAGGCTTTGTCATATCACAACATGGTGAGGCAAGCTAGTCGTCGGCAGTAGGTTAACAAGATGAATTCCTCATCTTTCTTTTAGCTGTAGGACTGTGCACCACCAACATGTGTGACAATGGGGGGACGTGTAGGGAGGATGGCGACACCTTCACGTGTGACTGTAAGTTCGGCTTCAGGGGCTCCAGCTGCCAGATTGGTATGTGAAATTATGTATCTTTCAATTTATCGCGGTCTTTCGAAAATGTGTTTGTTATTTGTCATTTTTCTTTATTTCTTTTGAAAATTTAAAACCTGATTAATCCTATTCATGAAACGTGCCCCTCTGGAGGGTGTGCAATGGTAGACTTTATTGAAATAGCCTCCTGTACCGTGCCACAGCTTTTTTTTTCTTGTTCTCTTTACAAGGTATAAACCCAGTAAAAAAATTTCCCAGTGATTTTAGAAATTTCTCTCGTCAGTAATATCAAGTTATTAGTGTTGTCTATCATTTCATATCAGACTTGGCTACATATGATGAGTGTGAGTCAGCCCCTTGTCAGCACGGCGGCAGGTGCGTAGATGAATTCGGTGGATACAGGTGTGTATGTCCTCTAGCCTATGGAGGACGTAACTGCGAACACGACGCTGTAATCGTCGTCAATGGTGAGGTGGATTCCTTTATTACAGTACTATTTTTGCATATAACCTTTGAAGGACTAGTCTATAAAAGACATTGTGGTCTAAGTGAAGGTCCAGCCATTCTATTCAGTATGTATGTATGTTTGTATGTATGTATGTATGTATGTATGTATGTATGTATGTATGTATGTATGTATGTATGTATACATGTATGTATGTATGTATGTATGTATGTATGTATGTATGTATGTATGTATATCTTACAGTCAAGGGTTGGTGTGGCCAAGGATCCAAAGCTCCTCATTTCCGCTAAATCCACGATATCCTCTTGCAAATATCCTATAATGTTCCCATCAATAATGCTGCGGTTGCCTTTCAGATGATGACGCTTGTTCATCTGCCCCCTGTCAGAACAGGGCATTCTGTCAGACAATAGGTCCCTCAGCATTCAAGTGTAACTGCCACTATGGTTACACAGGACACCTTTGTGAATCGCTAGGTAAGTGTCTGTTACCATGGTTACACGGGACACCTTTGTGAATCGCTAGGTAAGTGTCTGTTACCATGGTTACACAGGGCACCATATGAATAGCTAGGTAAGTGTCTGCCACCATGGTTACACAGGGCACCTGTGTGAATCTCTATGTAAGTGTCTGTCACAATGGTTACACAGGGCACCATATGAATAGCTAGGTAAGTGTCTGCCACCATGGTTACACAGGGCACCTGTGTGAATCTCTATGTAAGTGTCTGTCACAATGGTTACACAGGGCACCTGTGTGAATCTCTATATTAGTGTGCGCTACATGGTTACACAGAACACCTTTGTGAATCTATAAGTAAGTGTCTGTCACCATGGCTACACAGGGCACCTTTGTGAATATCTAGGTAAGTACCTGTTACCATGGTTACACAGGGTACCTTTGTGAATCTCTATGTAACTTAGTGTCTGTTACCATGGTTACACAGGACACCTTTGTGAATATCTAGGTAAGGGTTTGTTACCATGGTTACACAGGGCTCATTAAGAGTCTGTGGGCAAGTGTAACTGCCACTATGGTTACACAGGACACCTTTGTGAACCTCTAGGTAAGTGTCTGTTACTATGGCTACACAGAACATGTCTGTGAAGCTCCATAAACAACTGTGTGTCACCATGATAACACAGGGTATTTCTGTTAATCTCTCAGAAAGTAGCCTATCTGTCTTCATATTTATTGTGGCCATGCACAATAAATATGAATACCCCTTTCACTCTCTAGGCAATTGCCTGTTACGTGGGTGTAGGGAACAGCTCTGTGAACCTCCAGTTAGGTATCTGCAATATGTTTCTGTAATAACCTGTAACCTGACACCTTTGTGAATCTCTAGGTAAGTGTCTGTCACCATGGCTACACAGGGCACCTTTGTGAATATCTAGGTAAGTGCCTGTTACTATGGTTACACAGGGTACCTTTGTGAATCTCTATGTAACTTAGTGTCTGTTACCATAGTCACACAGGACACTTTTGTGAATCTCTAGGTAGGTGTCTGTTACTATGGTTAAACAGGGCACCTTGTGAGTCTGTAGGTGAGTTTAACCTACCATGGTTACACATGGCACCTTTGTGAATCTCTAGGTAAGTGTCTGTTACTATGGCTACACAGAACATGTCTGTGAAGCTCCATAAACAACTGTGTGTCACATGATAACACAGGGTATTTCTGTTAATCTCTCTGAAAGAAGCCTATCTGTCTTCATATTTATTGTGGCCATGCACAATAAATATGAATACCCCTTTCACTCTCTAGGCAATTGCCTGTCAATATGGGTGCAGGGAACAGCTCTGTGAACCTCCAGTTAGGTATCTGCAATATGTTTCTGTAATAACCTGTAAATATTTAATTCCAGTGACTGCCTGCGAGACGACCCCATGTCATCATGGGGGTGAGTGTCAATCTGATGACCCTGAGTCCTATGTGTGCATCTGCCCACCCGGGTACACTGGTACTGATTGTGAAACAGGTGAGTATCTCAACGAGCAGCTCATTTCCTTTGTGTTTGCTCTAAACCTCAAGTTTATGTTAATACCTTTTTTTCCGTTCAAACTGGTACTCAAGGCCACTATTATTTCTTTTCCTTTATGCCAAACCATTCGTGCAGAATGGTAAGATGTCCTGCTTGTAGTACTTGGAGGATATAACCGTTAGATGAATGCAAAGGTCCATTCAAGCTAGGTATCCATGAGATCCGACGACGATACAATAGGCATAGTCGGGGTGAGACCCTGGCTGTTATTCTAATATGGGGCCTTCTGTCTTATAATATTGCAACTTAACCTACATTTGGTACATTCATTAAATTAGTATTAATCCGGATCCTTTTTTTCAAAAAAAGAAACAAGTGTGTATAATAAATCTAATCCAGATGTCGATGAGTGCGAGTCACACCCCTGTCTGAATGGGGGTACTTGTGATGAAGCTGACAAAGGCTTTACCTGTGCTTGTCCTATGGGCTACACCGGTCAAATCTGCCAAACAGGTTTGTAAACAAGCAAAATTTCATACTATCAACGAAGAGCAACTCTGGCAGAAATAATCGTAGAAAGGTTCACTTGGACATTGTACTGAAATAACCTATCATGTCATGTGTATCAATCTTGCTGGCACCTTCAGATATTGATGTCCATCGCACCAGATGTCTTTCTGACAATGGTAATGTGCATTTTAACCATAAATTTGTGGTAACAGTGAGAAGCATTCATTTTCATTTGAGCCCTGTGGTAACATTTTCAGACATTGGCGAGTGTGCATCTAACCCATGTGGTAACATTTTCAGACATTGATAAGTGGGCATCTAACCCATATGGTAAAATTTTCAGACATTGATAAGTGGGCATCTAACCCATGTGGTAACATTTTCAGACATTGATGAGTGTGCATCTAACCCATGTGGTAGCATTTTCAGACATTGATGAGTGTGTATCTAACCCATGTTGTCATATTTTCAGACATTGATGAGTGTGCATCTAACCCATGTGCTAATGGTGGGAAGTGTTATGATGACGTCAACTCCTATGTATGCAGGTGTGAACAAGGGTTCACGGGAACACACTGTGAAACAAGTATTTACATAGAGTTATACACCCACATTTTTCAATGATGCTAATCAATAATGCTCTACTTTGGTATGAACACGGAACATCATTGTATTATCTTCTTCTTTTGAGACATAATGTACATACACTGTGATCCCAGCGACCCAGTTTTACAGTGGGTTGGCTATTATTCGAGTCTACAGGGGGAGTTGCTGTTAGTACAAATCTAATGACCCTACAGTAGATTGCCCTGTACCAAATACAAGGCATTCTACTGCCTATTTACAATCCGGGCTGAGAGTGTAGTGTTGATATTGGGTTCATTTGGTACTACATATGAATGAATTGAACAGTATCATGTACGTTAAGATTTTCTTTTCTCCAGATATTGATGACTGTCAGTCACATCCCTGTGTTAATGGTGGTACATGTGAGGATAAAGTGGCTGGATACCTGTGCCACTGTCAGTCTGGATTCACTGGAAACCGCTGTGAGACAAGTAAGGCTAGTTGTTATGTAGTAAATCAGTGATGATCCAGAGGAAATGAGAATCTTCCATTTAATTCAATAATATTGGACTGCTATATAAACTATATGGCCTAGATTACATGTATTAATCATTGTAGGTTGATGAATAATTGGAAGTAGAAGTTTTTCGGTGAGTGGATGGAAAACCTCGTTTCCAAATGGAATAATTCACAACCATGCCCTTTGCATGACGAAGTGTTGATACATTTAACAGATTGAAAATCTGATTTGTCATTTCACATTGTAAAATGGGTGAATGCTACTCTTATATCTTATCCCTATAGATATCAACGAATGCAAGTCAGGTCCCTGCCAAAATGGCGCCCAATGTATTGACCTGCTCAATGCCTATCAGTGTCAGTGTCATCAAGGCTTCACAGGGGACCATTGTGAAACAAGTAGGTCTTACGGTATATTATATACAATCACAGGTGGCATTATATTCGACTTTTGCCATTTTGCATTATCTAGGAGGTCTCCTGAATCTTGAAGGGCATTTCAAAATAATTTGAATGAACAATGTCATTATTGTGAAATCCCCCCCCCCTGCCATGTTAACAACCTATGCCTAAAAAAGGTTCTGTTTCCGGTCACCCGACCGGCCCTAGCAAAACAGGACCAAAAAGAACTTCTTTTTTTTTTATTTTGAAGAATTTTCTCATAAAGAAAGTTTTCATTACTTTTTGAGGATTTTTTTTTCTTTTTAATTGATCCTGTTCGTATTCTTCCTCTCTCCCACAGTTGTCATTTTGCCGTCTTTATTTTATATTGAAATCAAAGAATTTGATACATCCATTGATATGTGTCCTAACATTTCCTATATAAATATGAAAATTAAAAAAATAAATCCGACTTACTGGAAAGAAAGCTTTGTTTTCTTGGCCCCTATTATAGTCTAAGGCCCAAGTGGTGGACATAGATGGAGGCGAGCGTTCTAGGTGCCATCCCTTTTGCCTTCAGCTCAGAGTTTGTATATGCTCACTGTTAGTTCCAGGTTACTCTATCTTATGGGGGCCCATCCTTTTCCAAATACAGGATTAGTCACTTCTATCCATAAGCACTTATTCTTCTGATTGACCTGTGTATTGCAGATATAAATGAATGTGAGTCGTCTCCTTGTCAGAACGGTGGGGTTTGTACAGACGAGGATGGAGGATACAAGTGTCAGTGTGAAGCGGGATTCACAGGTCTTTACTGTGAGCAAAGTGAGTCTTATAAATCCCCATCCTTAACTCTAAAATGGTCCACCGTGTTTTAATGCATTATGCCCATTTGTCACTATGATGCAGGAGTGCAGCCCTTATGTGAAGAATCACGTATTTGGAATGATACATCCACGGAGGATCGTCATAATATCAGTTCAGTCGAATCAACACTACTCCATTGATGCATTATGGCAGCAAGGGTTCTTAACATGTTGCCATTACTTACATCACTTTGTTGATATATGAGTTGAGTTATCTTGGTAGGATTCAGAGACTTACCCCTTGGTTTGGAAATTAGAGTGAACCTTTGTTGACTCAAATGACGCACTAACTCAATGTATATTGAAATTTCAAATTGCATGCAGAATAAGGATGAGGCAAAAAATGTTGGTTTCCGGTCATCTGATCTATCTCAGCCAAACAGTGCCTACCTTAGAATCTTTTCAAGACTTTTCATCATTTTTTCATTTTTTTATCAAAAATTTCATAATTTTGTCACATAGATTTCATATTTTAAGTTTTCCTTTCCGTCCAAGCAAATAATCCAACATTTTTACTGAACGTTTATACGTTTTGGCTGGTATAATAGCTAATATTGATGGTTATCAATCATAAAAAAACTGCATATTTCGGCCAACATATTTATCAGCAGAAAAATAAGAAAAAAATCCGAAGTCACTTCGGCAACACATTTCCACTTTGATATAATGATATAGGTGCATATCCCCCCCCCCCATTCAATCTCTGTAAGGGTATTTCCACCCTGTGCATTATCATGTGAGGTCAGCAACAGCATTCTCCCCGGTACATGCTTATAGGTAGTTTACCAACTGTACTCAATCAATAGGGAGTTATAAAAAATCCCCAAACACAAAAGAGGCATCATAATGGAAATATTCTCCCAACAAATAAATATTCTCCCAACAATTTTTTTCTTTCTTTACGGTACGTTGTTATATCAAAAGATACATCCCCCCAATTATTTCTCAACTGGTAATGCACCAAATTCATTGCAGATATTAGTCAATAAATATCTTAGGGTGGATGATAAGAATCTGACCTTTGGATAGTGGGGCCCTCTTATGGATCAACTCTACACTAATAGACCTAACAGGGTGGTCAGGATGATGAGTTTAGATCATCAGAAATGCATGACGACCCTCTGACAATGCCACTTTTACCTGGATAAAAGTACAAGTGAGTAAATGCCAACCTGGGACAGTGCTGCCACCATCCCGCGGTCCGGATAACTTAACTCAGACATTGTGCTGGGCACTGTATGATAATGTACTACATGTAACACACCTTTACACTTCCCTACCCCCAGATATAAATGAGTGTGCCTCTACCCCATGTCGTGCAGGCAGGTGTATAGACCTGGTTGGCGGATTTAAGTGTGAATGCTGGGACGGCTTCAAGGGGGATCTCTGTGAATCAGGTATTAGATTTCGAGGACCTTTTTTTATTATACCACTTAAGTTTGGTAATATGCATTTTGCGAACAGCACATTATTGATGGCTTCTCTGTATACTTACCCACGCGTTTCTAATTTACATCCTCAAATATAAGTATATGTATATACAAATATTCTTGTCGTTTCAAATATTCTTCTCGTTTAGCCCAAATATGATGAATTCGCATTGAGCTGTTGAGATGGTAGACGAAATGATGCGGTCAATTATTCTACATTTTGTACAGAGATAGATGAATGTGCCACAGCCCCTTGTCATAACGGTGCCGCTTGTATAGACCAGATAGACGGCTACCTGTGTGAGTGTCCTCCAGGGTTTGGTGGGTCCTTCTGTGAAGTCAGTAAGTATGAATATGGACAGACTACTTTTCTGAGATAAAGTAAAGATTGATCTAGACTGTACTGGTGAGGTATGCACAGCTTTACGAGTACATGTATATCCAGGGTTTTTGGAATCTTTTTGTAAGATCGGTCGGTACAAACTGTACAGGGTTTAGAGGATCCTTTCATGAAACCTGTTATACTATAGAGTGTGTACGCTGTATGTGAGTGTCCTCCAGGGTTTGGGGAACCCTTATTTTTTTCAGTAGCTATACATTAGAGCCTGGAATATACATGTACATATATTATGCACATTACCCCAAAGTGATAATCTCCTGATTCATTTTGGTGAAGTGCAATACTATCATTTGTTTTATTTAATAATTATCATTTTCTGGCTACAGATGTAAATGAATGTGACTCAGACCCGTGTCAGTTCGGCGGGAAGTGCAGTGATCTGATAGGAAGCTTTGTATGTCGTTGTAAGAAGGGCACCAGCGGCAAGACATGTGAAATAGGTAAGGTCTCACAATGGTTTAATAGCCGTCTTCAAATAAGGATAAGCCTCAGATGACCACTGATATGTAATTGGGATTTGAATAGCATCGATCTTGTATGGGATATCGATGTGAAGTTGGATGCCTATTTTGGACCCCAAATAATATAAAAATAAAAATAAAATTGGGATGTCCTCTCTCTTTTTGGGCCGCGGCCCCTCCTTTCCCAAATCCTGGATCATCCACGGTCAATGTCGGGTCCCAGTGGTGTCTATAGTAATAATTTTGAAAGTATACATTTGTAGCATTCTCCCTATTTAATAAAAAGGTGTTAAGTTTATACTGCCGGTATTGTGATTAGCACGAGGAAGTACTGAGAGTAAGCCCCTACTATACGCAGAGCAAGTAGTGTACAAGTAGGGCAATTTGTCACTGGCTACAGTATAGTGCTTAACGGTCAAGTAAACACTAAGTAGTATAAGACAATGGCATTTAGCGTAAGGCACTGATTTGGAGCAGAAGTTCAGTCTTTGGTGTTAGTATTGCACTTAATGGTTACAAGGACAATGTATAAACATTCTGCATTATCTACAAATCTACAATATTACAGTAACGGTCATCTGAATGTGACTGACCTGGATGTATACTATGTTTTAGTAACAGCTACATCCGCTAGATGACTGTTACATGTCCACGTTTAATAATTCTTTACAGTGACAGCCATCTGTCAGGTAGCTAAGCCCTGCGCTAACGGGGGATTTTGCATTACCCTGGGACCTGGAAGATATCGCTGCTCATGCAGGCCAGGCTTCTGTGGTGCTAACTGTAAAAAACGTGAGTACAAGAATGAAAATGGCATAGATTTTAACAATGCGGAGTAAGAGAAATGGCATTTAAATTCACAATCTTTGTACGATAGGCCTAAAGTGATTGATTTAGGACGGCATCGGCACAGAATGATGCTCACAACTATATCATCCATACAATTATCATCAATTGATGCAATAAACACGTTATTAGATATGAATTCGTGGCATGTATCCTAACTCTCAAGTATAACTTCATTTGTTTGCAGGCACACGTGGAGTCTGCAAGTTCCAATAAGGTTACTTACAAAGCATACAGTCATAGCTATTCCCAAGACAATGATTCTACAGATGGGGTTGTTTATGTACACAGAGAGAATAAACAGAGTCACAAAGGGGGTCTAGAGTACAAAAAGGGAGTCAATACTTCCCTGACTCCCTTTCTAGGCTATCTGACTCCCTTTTTATTCAGAGTCACAAGATCCTGACTCCCTTTTGACAAGGCCTAAGAGAATCAGTGGAGAATAAGGGAGTCATAAGTGAGCTGGACTCCCTAAGGGAGCCAGAGTATGCCAGGGGGAGTCAGGCAGATAATTTCGACTAGGTGGAAGCACTATCTCATAAGAGGATTTATCTGGATGCACACATCTTTTTTTTCGATCAGAAAAATTCAATTATTATAGAAACTATACATACCCTCAAAATGAAATACAGTAAAGAACCAAAAAGATTTTGATATATGGACAATTTAAATATATTCAAAAGCTTTAGACACCCATTCTGTGCAGGTATCAGAAAGCGAAACCCACAATCAGTCAGCTGCTTTGTTATCTCAACTAATGTACACTGAGGGAAGTTCCATATATCCCCTGCTATGTCTTTCACAATGCAGTGCAAAAGTGTACAAGATGAAGTATGGCTGACATTACACTTTATATCTAGAGAATATGGGTGAAGATGTAAGATGTTTAGAACAATTGTACCTTCCAGAAAGGGAGTCAACCATATGCTAGACTCCCTTTTGGAAGGGAGTCGAAGGTGACCCGACTCTCCTTTGGAGTAAAGGGGTGTCAATTTGAAGGCAAAACCTGAACTCCCTTAAGGGAGTCAGTTGACTCCCTTTCCAGAAAGGGGAGTCAATCTGAAGGCAAGCTTGGACTCCCCTCTTGACTCCCTTTATTTTCTCTGTGATATATAACAAATTATGAAACATTTGGTCAGGTCACATTTTCCTCAGAGGCCTATCTTGTACATAGCACAAATTTATATTGGGGCAGGCCTCGGAATCTTTCTTATTCTGAATTGTATAATTTGTATTTACCTCAAATTTAGTTCTAAAGAAAAAGACCCACTGTTACAGGTAGTTTTAATTGAATGAGATGAAGTACCCCTTGTGATCAGTTAGCGAGCGATCTATATATTCCATCCGATATCCATGTACGCATATACACACAATATGCTACAAAAGCTGTATTACTCTATATCCCACATAAAAAAAACAAAACAAAAACAAACAAAAAACTGGAACCATGCTAAAAAATGATTTAATCCTGGCGAGGCAGGCGTTTACCTATAGTCTAAAGTAGATATCTAAAATATCGCATGGTCAAGACAATGTTATAGCATGCTTAGTCCAAGATGGAGATCAATCTCCTTCTTACCAATTTTAGAATCAAAGCTATGAGGCATTTCTCTTTATCGACGAAAGTGTCAAAATCTATGAATTTGTTTTATATATTCCGTTTTGTAAATAGCTTGTGGATATTCATTGAACGTAATCATCGGATATTTAGGAAGATGTCCTGATTATAATCGCGTATCAAATATCTGCAAATAAGAGAATGGCCAAATGTGTCACACCTCCCAATGACCCTGTATGACACACAAGAGGTCGCCGTAGAACCAGGCCTCTAGTTCCCCTGCCCTCCAACAGGTGCCTGTAGTGGGAGTTGGATGTGCAGTAGTAAAGGCAAAAGCACATGGCAAGAGGTCTGGTGTGGTGTCCACAATACAAATAGACTAATCTTAATGTACAATATTCATAATACGAATATTACGGATATAACGTACACTAGCTGGTCCTTAGAGAATTTTCAGTATATTTTATTGTACTGAATGCTAAATTTGGCGCATGTAGCATATCGTTCAATAATAATAATAATAATAATAATAATAATAATAATAATAATAATAATAATAATAATAATAATAATAATAATAATAATAAAAACTGCAAAATGTGTGTCATTCGTTTGTCACTGGCACACACTAAATTCAGTAAAAACACAATAATATGATTCTCTTTTCAATACCTTATAATCACATCAATAACTATTTAGGCATTTATAAGATTTTTAATACAAGCTACTTTATGTATCCTAGCTTATATCCTCTGTGTACTAGTAATATAAATATCAATCAACGTCAATGATGCTTTGTAAAGTTACATGAGTTAGAAAATAAACGTTCCATAGTATGGAGAAACGAGTTGTCATAACACCACGTTTCTTTTCAGGTGGAGATGGCCGGAGATGGTATTGAAATAATTCCTTCCCAGTAGTTTGAATTACCATGATATCTAATATCTAGCCTCTATGGCCTATCTGACCCCCCCCCCCTTCCCGAGCGTGGTCACGGTCAGTAAACAATGTGACGGCTCTTATAAATATATATACTCACCTGGGTGACACATACCCCATGTGAAGTCCAATTTAACACACTTGACGTTTCAGACCCCGATAGGTCCCGAGGCTACCCTTACATGACGTGGTCATGACGTACACATGACGTTGCAGGTGGATTTCTGAATAGTCCCATTACGTTACACGTCCGGTTCTCAATTTGTCAAGACGCCCTTGATAAAAAAGGATAAATAAAATAGTGGCAGATCAGAAAGCAAAGAGGAAGGGTCTCTTGATACTGTCATTCTTACCCAGCCTATAGTGGCGCCCCATTTCTCAATATGCCATTATTCTAAAGATGACCTCTAAAAGTTTCCTCCCATCGGTTGTGATTATAGGTTTACCTCAATAAATTCCAGTGTTGATATCATCTTGATGCCCTCGATTGGATAAAGAAGCTTCTATTACTAACCTTCAGGTGTCTCCATGGATTTGGAAATAGCTGTACAGATAAGCTAAGTATATTGCATTGCGGTTGACACCATATACCATGGACTCTTTTGTATAAGTGTAATATACAGACGACCTATGCTGCTTTTATCATGTGTGAAATTGGAACTATGGGTGGTCAGTGTAAACTGAAAATAGCCGGCTGACATTGAAAGAAGGGTGAGACAGAGGGACAGAGATCAAGAAAATGTTAAAGGATTCTTACAATTTTACGAGTGTTGAAACGGGCAATACACATGACAGTGACAACAAAAGGAACGATTTTTTTTTATTTGAAAACCCTTACATTAAATAAATGAACATAAAATGCATTTTAGGAATGCCATCCCTCAGCATCCATAACACCCACCCCCCTCCACCCCCCAGCAGAAAGTCTCAGAAAGTACAAACAAATTGGAGACGGTTTCCAGTCCTCACTGCCCATAACCAGTCCCACACCAAACACACCCCACTGACATCAGAACATCTTACATTGTTGGTTCTCAAATGTCAACATCCAACAACAGCAAACAGCTCTCTCAATTTCCAAACCCTCGACAGCATCTCACTCCAGACCACTTGATCCCTGTCCGCCCCGTCCTCTCACCGGCGGCGGCGGCGCATGGTGCCGTGGAGGTGACGGGGAAGGGAGGAGGGGGAGCGGCCAGGTAGTAGTCTACCTATGGTGGCAGGGATGGAGGATGGCAGTCTGGTAGGACAGGTATTAAGCTCACTGGGCGGGAGTCACCCCCTGTGTTTGCCCGCCGTGCCAGGGCCGGGTGTCGTGTGGTGCTGTACAGGTGAGGGGTCCTTTACCCCCCTGCTGGAGGACACTCTGTAGCACTTAGACTCCAGTCTCCTCCAGGTGCAACATGACCCGTGTTGTCTCTATACTGGTACCTGGAATAGAGAGGGTGTCTCAAGTAATGACCACCTACCCGGGGGAAATTTTTTTTTTTCGGTTCTCAAAATTGCCGTTTTCTGTAATGTAAATGTAATATGAAGGAATTATTGATATTTTAATAGAAAATGGAATTACATAGAGATCTGTTTGTATGGTGCTTGAGAATCATATATGGACGTAGTGGTTGCTTGACATCATAAATATACCAAGGCGTGTGCATTTCAATACGAATAATATGACAGTCCCAATAAAATAAGTTAACCGTATATATGTATTTCCACGATAATTTGGGAATGGGTGTAATAGTTTGGATGCATACAGCTGTCATTAATCACCACAATGATCCGAATTCTACGACAATATATATATATATATATATATATATATATATATATATATATATATATATATATATATATAGGATAACATGCATTGGTTAGAGATGCAGGGAACGTTAGGACGTGCAAAATTACAGCTGAAATATGACGTATTTCTGATCTACATGTCATGATTTTGACATGATATGATACTTTTTAGATAGTCATTTCATCGTTCATTCACGATGTGAGTGAACGAATAGACAATGTAGTAAATAATAAACGACAATTTCATCATTTCGCGATGTATGAATCCAAAGTATGTCTCATAATCCCACATTTCGATATTGTAATAATATTACAATATCATACTATAGAATTTTTCTAAATTGATTTCGCCATGGACATCCACCAGAGCCCATGGTCTGGGGATCCAATGACACCAGCTGTTTCGGTATACCCGTTCTCACCTATAAAAATGCCCCAATAATAGGGTCTTCTGACGTGGAGTACGTCGGTAAACGCCATGCTGTTTTTGTTGTGTGGGATAGAGAGCCTATACACAACATACAGTCATTGTCCAAATTGTGGGTTTAAATCAACCTTGGACTTAAAGATTGTCTACAATACACATAGATATAAATATGTTGATAAGGATTATGAATTGTGTTGTACAGCTTTTATGCATGGTCTTTGATAAATCAATAAGATAAGATAAGGAATCGAAACTCTATATCAAAGGCATAATACTGGTCTGACATGTGAACCTTTGGCAAATACGCTACCCTAATTTTCAACAAACTTACAACAACACCTTATTTTCCACTGTTCACCAGCTCTTCCAGGCAGGACTCAAATCGCATGTCAAAAGATATCGATGTTAAAATCATAAAGCCATGCCCAGGGTTCCCCAAAAATGAGAGAACGTCCATTTCCTTCACGGTCACCCTGGGGGTGTTTACTTTTCATTATAGTGCCACAGAAGGTGTGCTCTGATCGGTGAGGGGTGGATAGGACCTAAAGAGAAGGAGAGAGAGGAGGTTCTGACGTGCTGAGGAAACCCATCATGTCTTATGGCCCATATAGCCTCAAGCAGGGGAGGGGTTATATAGAGGGAATGTACCTCAGAATGTTGTAAATTACTTTCAACTTTTCCCTGTTGACAGCAATGACCCTTATAAAATTTCCATGGTCATGCTCTTAGACTATGTGATAACTATATTATCGTTACCAAATATTCGATCATTTAATACCTGGGTTGATAAAAGGCTTTTGCACTGGTGGTCAAAACTATACTCTAGAGGGTAAAGATAGGTTGATGTCAAGGAAATTGAAGACATCTGTGAAAATCTTGAGAATTGTTATCTCTAACCTATCTTCTCATCCAAACTACTGGATATGTATGACAAATGACGACAGCTTCCATTGAAATTAATTTTGAAGACATAAAAAAAGAACTTTATTTTCATTATTATCTTCATTTCTGTTATTGTCGCTGAAGTGAAAGACCAAGGGATGATATTGATAGATCCACCCCATGTTTGTGTTTGAGTAGCAGTGGCATATTATCAATATTAGCCAGGTTTGTGGATAAAAACGACAATATGCGAAAGGCTTTCGTTAAATAGGTGGTTTCACAAACAGAAATCCTTCCGTAACTAGATCGCAAGGGGGTGTGGATGGGGGGTCCCCCATGTCACATGTCAATTTTAAGAAATGGTTATGTCACATGTCACTTAAATCCCCATGTCCCATGTCACCTCTAAGAACCTCTCATGTCACATGTCGATTTTAAGAAATGGTTATGTCACATGTCACTTAAATCCCCATGTCACATGTCACCTCTAAGAACCTCTCATGTCACATGTCGATTTTAAGAAATTGCCATGTCACCATGTCAAATTTAGTGGTCCACACCCATTCGCAAAGTCGAGATCCAACACTTGTAGGATAGTGACATTACCTGGTAGAATAGAGTTGTCAGTTGACAGGTTCACGCCCATGAGCGTCTCTCCCATTGTAATTCTATAGTCACACCGTCAGCTTAACCTACCTAAATCATGTCATTCACATCACCACTTCAGTTTTCAGAATACTCGTCCAAAAGAAGATGCCTAAGAATTTCCACTGAAATAGTTATTTGGAATCTCTTGATACTTTATCAAAATGACCATTTTCACCACCCCCCCCCCCCCCAAAAAAAAAAAAAAAAAAAAAATCCAATGAACACAAGTCATCCCTTATAACCCTCCCATTATAAGATGTTGCACCCTTAAGATGCACATGAGTAAAAAAATCCCAAGGGTAGGTGGAGGAGCCAGGTGACAGCGCACATTGTGCACTCCTCCTGGGTAACCTTAAGCCACCTCACCTGAGTCAATATCATAATCAAACAAATATACACCTAAAGAGGCACTCCTTATGGTTACCCAGGCGTTATATTGAAGGTAAACCGAGTCCTTCGTAATCTGATAATTGAGCTGGGGATGATCATTTTTCCATAAAGGCAGGGGTTGGGGAGGAAATTTGGATCACTGACGGAGCTTATGGTAGCAGTCAGGGTGACTCGTGGTAATTTCATATCTAAATATGTGCTCATGTCGTATTCACACTGTGTTGTGTTACATGGGCAGCTGATGGATACAATCTTACCACCCATGTGTAGATTACTGTTAGGCTGTTTCAATGTTTCAGTGGCATATATACATGTACACCTCAAATAAAAAAGTTGTGATTTTCCTTGGTCAAACTCTATGCCATAAACTGGATTATTTGTATTTCCCCTTTTATATTACATTTTAATGTTTAGAATATGGCATTCATACCATATTTCTAGGAACAAAATAGTCTGATTAGTAAATAAGGAAAAGACCCTCACAAGTCCATCCTTCGCCAGGCCGGATAGCACTCTTTTAACTGCAGGAATGCACACTTTTACTGGCCAGTTATCCTGAAAATCAAATTTGAATACGAGTATGGAAATTTAATACAGAACGGAAACTTCTACTAACATGCAGGGCCGAGTATAGTTTTCCTGGACAGAAGGCAAGAGGTATCAGCTTCCGAAAAGGGAAATAATTAGACTTTGTTGTGTCTTTGGGTGGAAAATCAGCCCACTTCTTAATTCAGAACGGTCAGGTTGGGGCCTGTACATGATAGGTTGGGGTCAGCATGGTCGGCCTCACTCATGTATAAGGATATCATCTGACCACGCCCTCCCAGGGTCATTCAGTCCACCCTGCACCTCACACCTATGATTCACCCTGTTTGTGTGGGATCCTAGCCTCAAGGAAAGGATACTCAAACCTCTATGTACTTGGCTCTCTGCATGCATGAGAGCGGTTAACCAAGGCTCACCAGTTCACATTGGTGCAATCATCGTCGTAAGGGGATTGCTAGAGAAATGTTAATTTGTGATAAAACTTTACCCAATAAAGTATATAAGCATCTATAAAGTGCTATTATTATTTGTACATTGCATTCATAAAAACATGCTAGAAGAATAGCCAAAGGCCTTGTATCCTATGTATAGACCTAGCCATAAGCTTCCTCCGTAGTCGTGGACATACTTCTGTTTTGAACACAAACGGCAGCGGAGATATGCAGCAATAAGGTTCCAATGTACTTAGTGTTGAATATCTAGCTGAATCTGTTTTTTTTTATATAGTGATACTGAATCATCAGTGAGAAAATCCTCAATGTGCTCCACAAATATACAAATATCAATTTGCAGTTCTCATGCCCCTGGCTTATTAGATTTCGTTATATACTTAACATCTCGTTATATTCTTAATATCTCCTTCCACACGCCCTCTATCTGTATTAGTAAATCTGACAAACGTGCTAAATGTTAGTTTGATATCGTTGAAATAATCTCCCCACATGTGGTGCTTCCCCTGAGTTCTTTTTTCTCACTTGGGAACGTTCAGAAAAAATGGACCCTTGGTAAATTATGGACTGAAAATAAGCGAGATGGGGATTGATGAAACCCCCTATGGTAAGAACATAGTGCGCCTTGTCTCTTCCACATCCTGCATTAAATACACATTCTGTTCAGACACATCAAATGATATAAGTACCCCTCCTGGCCGAATACCTTTCGCCCCCGCCGCTATCATGGGCAGAAAAAGTCATGGCGATTCAGCGAAAGTTGTATAGGTAAATTAGGGATGTAATATTGTCGGCAAGACGCCTTATAGCGACAAGAAGTGGAAACTCGATCTCCCCAGGTGCCAGGACGCTGTATATCCTGCTGCACCTGGGCATGCAGCGACCAGAGGTGGAGATGGTGCACAATTTATTACACGCTCCCCCAGACGGTGTCACAGACAGGAAAGGAATATGTATGAAAGGGGATATCTTATGAATAGTATGGCAGGAGAGGGTCTCTGTCATATGGTTAATTTTATAGGATGGAGCATGGAACCTGTGTTTTTGCATCAGGTGTGTTACCAGCTGGTTACAAACCATAATTATGTGCATGCAAAACTGGGGGACATGGCAGAAGGCCAATATTTGGAATAATACTCTCAAAGAAGAATGTCTATACGTGTACCAGTACACATTTTTTCCAAATGTTCAATTCCTAGATATTTGCTATTGAACTGGAAGCTCTTCTCCATTTTGTAACCTAATTTCATTCAATTTCAACTGCATGTTTTCAAATGTTTCATTTTCTCCGATCGGCTTCTTCCTTGGCAAACTTGAGTCGAATGAAAGGGTTATCGCACTTTTCCACTATTAACTTCTGTAGATGCAGGAGTCTTCAACTTAAGTAACACTCTACTCATCTGGGATTGGGAGTGTAAATGGATAATCTTAGGCTCAATATTATCTTACTGCAACAAAAATATCATGATCTTGGGACCAATTCGCAGAAGCACTCGATGTTTTGCTTTTAGGCATGTGCGCCAGCTATTTCGTAAGTTCTATTTGACATGGTGCATCATGGGCCATGGCGGGGAGGCATTGGGTTGGCCGACAACAAAAAGGCATTTGATAGCACTGCCGCCTTATGCTGGAGTACCCCAGGGCAGCCACCTGAGACCTCAACTGTCAACGGATGGGGCAGACAGACCATATACCAGTTTGCCCAAGCAGCTTGCAATGGATCTGTCCATATATCAACATCACCATCTTTCACAGTCATAGACAATTAGCCATCCATGATAAAGAAGACCTTTACTAGGATGGTGTCGGATGCTGGAAAAATGTGTTCACACTGACTCTTCTTTGTTCTGTATTATTGTCTTCTTTGGCCCGCATGAAAATCGCACTTGCATAACGATCTTCTGCCAATTTATTAAGGTTGTTTAAGATAGGTCTTGATAGCTGACGTTACGACATCATTTTATAGCTTTAAAGCGTGACATTTTTCTTGTTTATTTTTTTCTTGTTCGGTGTTTGGCTGACCTGAAAAGCGTATACATACTTGTGCATATGATTTTTGCCAAATAAAAACTGGTTAAACTCAACGTAACTTGTTTAAATTAATTCAGAGCCTGATGTACTTATTTGGATTCAGTCAGTAAATGCCTAGTGTGCTGTAAGGCCTGTTTTTGTTTTAAGAACTGCCCTGAATGTCGTGAGTAGTATATCAATCGGCCATATGACTATTACCGTAATACCCAATGTATAAGGCACAGCTTGCATATAAGGCATATATAGAGTTTGGAGATGTGGTCCAAATATTAAAATGTCAAAACGTTTGTTCCACTGAATTAGTTTTCAAAATTCTATGCTGTGTGCGGACCCCTTGTATAATGCTGCTATCGGTGTGGGGGGTGTTACACATGGCATACATGTATGGCATATCAAATGAAATTGCTTGGTGTCCTCCTTGTTGTTCTACTGAGAGCTTTTAGCCTCGCTTATCATGCCGATGCTTGAATCTCTACAGGTAAGCAAAAATGCTGTGCCTCGAGTGAGATACCAATCATGTAAAATATAGTTAGTCTCAGCTGAAAATGGGACACCCCTTGTATGCACGTGCTTTAGAACTCGTTATCCATTGATGCACCCTCTAGACGATATCTAACTGTGGTCAGAAGGTTAATGAGTGTCTCTTATAAAGGTAACCGTCTACTGTATGGTGATTTACAAACCCTCAGTATCTATTCCTGGTCCAAGGGTACCAATTATTTAGTCGGTTTAGTAGTCCAAAAACTTACATCCTTTTAGAGCCGTATTAAGTGGGCAGTTAGGCCATCATCGATATTCTCTTGTGGGAGACTTTCAAATACATTTCAATGCAGTTCTAGCGGACAATCCACGGACTTGATAATGTGATTCCATTGTCAATCATATAAATGGAGACGACCCCATTATCACTATAGATGCAGATAATTTTTTTCATTACCTTTACAATTCACCAACAGAAACACATCTTTTGAGGAATGCACCTCAGTGGTTGTACCTTGACATGTGGCTGAAAACTTCTGCATTTCAAAACGAAGACAAGTGAATTTTCCAGTACAAGACTCCGACCGGAAGGTTATGCGGGCCTCCCGGATGCATAACAGCCAATCTATGACGTCACCTAGTGACGCCAATCAGTGTCATAGTGCGACAACAGGGCGGCTTCAGGGGCCTTAATGAGACAGGCGGCCCAAATCTACATATTAAGTACGTGATTTACTGACGAGTTATGTAAGGTTAGGCCTAACAGAGAGAGTGTCGGTTAGGCCTTGGCAAGGTACATGGATGACTGAGAGGCCTTTGAAGTGATGTCCAGGTAACCATGGTAAGACAGGTACAGGTAAGAAGTACTACGATTATGCATATATCCCATCTTTATAGGCTACGGTATGCCTATTCAAACCAAATGCCAGCTTTATAGAAACAAAGGCTTTTGACATCTCCACTTGGGAAAGGTTTTTTTTTCTAAACGTTTACTGAAAAGAAAAATTTGCTTTTTGCCAAGTGAGTTATTACTTTAAAAAGTACATTATATCTAGGGAATGTCATACTAATGGACTGTATACATGTACATTGCAAGAACGTCCCTAGTGTTGCTGTCCCTTCTTTTTTGCTCCCCTTTTCTTACAAAAATTTGAATTTGTATGTAATCAAGGAGGCCTAGTCTATCGTGAAATATCACCAATTTTCTCCCTTTTTCATGGTATCTTACTAGCTAACTACTACTTGTATATGTGCCTTGCCTTTCTGTTTGAAGTGTGCCCATCTGTTTCCACCCTTTCTCTTATCACTGACTGTTTTATGATGATATCAAAGATGATAGCCTTAAGGTGCACGCTTCTTGGTTAGAGAGTAATGGTGTAATAAAGATAGTTCATATTTCTCTATTTCTCTTCTTCAGCAACAGACAAAAGCTATCAAGATAACCTTTTGAGTTCTCCCACCCTAACAAAGTGACTAAGTGGTATGTCTGTCAAACTCCAGGTGCACTGCCCCCTGGCGTCTCCCGATCTCACTAACCAGATGTCGTCTGCTCCTCCTCTTCCATCTCAGGGATCACGTGACCCGCCCTGTCTGGTCAATAACGACCCATAACGAGGCTACAAAAGGCCCCCTGTCCCATTAACAACAATCTCTACAGGACATAGGTCTGCCTAACCCATTCTTAATTACTGCTGGATTTTGCAGGTAACCCAGTGTAATGATGTTGTTATTGTGAGAGGTGGGGCTATTGTTCTCTCTGTGGTATAGTGTGTAAGCTGTCAACTGTCAGGTGTCAAGTAATGGGTGGTGTATGTGGGAGGGGCTTTGACACCATAGCTTAAGGAGATCACACCTTTGTGATGTGTTATTAAATGGGCCACACCTTGATCCTGTCATTTCCAAGGGGCAGTACAGAATACCAGAATACCAACAGACATGGGCCATGTAGCAAGCCTAGTTGGGGCCAAAGTGGGCATAATTCAGTACATTGGCTTAGTTTGGGCAGATGCTGGGTTTCCAGTTTGGGCCACAGTAGGCAGCCCTAAATGGGCAAACCGACTTGAGACTGTTGGGTACCCAATGGGTTTTGTCCTCAGCAAAATGTGTGGGCCACATTGGGCTACTTAATTCAGGCACAGATCAGTTTTGAAATGGGCAACCACATTGGGCACAGGTTGGTTTGGAAATGTGCATCCCAAAATGGGTGAATATCAGTTTCAAGACAAGTTACCCAATCTGGGCTGAGAGTGGGTTTGGATAAGGCAAACTCACATTTGGCTTCTGTGATTTGAAAACAGATGGCCTGGTATGTCACATTTCTTGTTCCCTATACAGAATTGATTCTTTCTAATATAGAACAACTTAAATGTGCTACTAAATAGGGCATTAAGTAACAATGTTCAGACTGTATCATAGTGTGGAAATCCCTAGATATTACCTTTAAAATGTGTAAATTAAGGTCATCCTAGAATGACTACACCATTCTTATTGCAGTGAATGTGGTATAAGGATCAAACATGCTACCTACAGGCACTATGAGTTAAAGAGCTCATGGTGCATCTTTGAAGGGAGGCACTAAATAAGGCTAGGATGTCACTAGACTCAAAGTGATGATGCCTTTTGAGTGCAAACTGATATATCTACTGTACTGATGTAATGGCATAGATGAGTATCACTGGGCATCGGTATACATGGTAGGGGGGGGGCGAAGGGTCATATTCAAACAACTAAATGATTAAATTTTTCTGAATTTTCATTTAAAAATAGGGCCAAAATCAGTCAGCCTAGTTTGGGCCACACCAGAAACCCATGTTGAACTCAATCTGAGCCCAATTTCATTAGCCCACTTTGAAACTGATCTGTACCCAAATTGGTTAGCTCGATGTGGCCCAGACATATTGCTGAGGACAAAACCCATTGGGTGCCCGTTGGTTAGCCCTGTTTGGCCCTCATTGGGCACCCGCTGTAAGCCAGACTGGGGCCACGCCTGTTTTGCTACCTGGGAGGCTAACTAGAATGCATTTTACTAGATGACAGAGCTGTGGAGAAAAATGTTAATACAATATTGATCATAACCTATTGGATTTATCTTATCTTTGGCATGTACTTTGGACTCTGTAAAAGCATGACGTGTTTACTTTGAATTGACAGAGCAACTCATCAATCATTGTAATATTACAGTTTTCATCGAAACTGAATGATTGATTTATGCATGCTTACGAAACCATAAATTATGTAGTGATGTTCATTCCTGAAATTTGAGTGGACCAGTCAGTAAAGGGCTATATTAATTATAAGGCAAGGCAGAATATATAGCCTCAAAGGAAATAGACTATCAAACGTGTAAAATAAACCCGAGATGCGTTTAATCAAGTTTTTATATTGTCAGCCTATCCTCACCCCCACCCCCATTGTCCAGCATCTGGTATGACTAACTACCCTAACATAGATATCAGATATCAAATAAAAGCTGAAGTATGGTGGAGGTGCGCTGACACAGAGGGTTGGCTACTTCACACCTTGCTCATATCAAGTTATACAGGTGAGTGTTGGATCCTGGCCTGGTGGGTTGGTTCATGTGGTGATGGGGGTGTAACAAACTGTACAACAACAGGTGGTTGGATCGTTTATCTTCATCCACACCATATGTGGGGGTGGGTAGTGGAGGCTCAACAATAAACACATCATAGTCTGTCAAACTGACAGAAAGGTGAGGTAATATGTAACTGAGGCTTTTGATGTGGTGTCCAATAAATAGAGTTTATAAATGTTTGGTGAGTACAATACATCAGACAAAAGGAGGATTGTAGCATAAGTGGAATAAGTGAAGATGTATGACATTATCAATGCATGAGTTATAATATAACTATAGTCTTAGTCATATTATAGTTAACTATTATCATTATCTACTATCATAGCTAATGACCTCGAAAGATACTGTTTTTGGGTTTTAGATAATGGAAAAGGGTGGCAAATTTAGATCAAGTTAATCCTTAATCACTATTGCTATAATATAAGAGTCGTAGTAAAGATATTGCCGTATATCTACTTATCAAATCCCTCTGGACTAAGAACCTATGTTTACCCCAATGCCATTACAGTGACCTCGACACTGGATAGCTTCATACATACTTCTTACACTCTTTAAGGCTTTCAGTTTTTTTTCCTTTGCCGGTTAGGTTTTCACGTTTGAATCGTTGTTGATCCATAGCTTTATCTGTTAAATCCTCCTTTGGGAATCATTAAGCCTTGGCCAGATCTAGACAGACATTACCTGGAGATCCAATAGCACAAGGCCTCTGGTTCCCCTTTCTGAATCCCACAGACCTGCTGAAGAAGACAAACAGCCCCTGTCAGATCAGCTAATACAACATGTCAGTATAGCCCTGACACCCTCCCGGCCCTATACAGAATACTGTGGGCTGATTCTACAGCTGTCCCCTTGTGAAAAACCCTGAGCAAATTGACTTAGGTCCTCTATGCATCCCTCCAATAAAAAAGAAGACTGTTGGCAGGAGATTAATATGAATTTCACATGAAGGTTGGCTGGTGGGCAAGCAGACGGTATCGCACGTTACCTAGCATTTTGATTTGCCATCTGCCCCCAGTGAATCTCTGACCTTATGCATGGCTCAACTCGCCAAATAAAACCCTGGGAAATGTGTTGTGCCAAGTTCTTTCTTTGTAGGGGCAGTTTCCCTCCTCTATAATGTGCACAGTGGAGTGATACCTACATATGCCCCCTTCCATTTTGCCCCTCCATCCCCAAGACATTAGAAGCATTCATGGAAATCTGACCTTGAAGTGAGAAATCAAAAAGGGATGGGGATCAGTGAGGTATTGGCTTCTTTTACCTCTTTCATATACTCGTAGATTTATTTACCTTTATGGAATCCATTTAGAAGTATATCAGTGAAAAAGTAGTAGCAGAAAAGAATATTATTTGCTGTCACCAGTTTTCTGAGGAGTCTATGGTTACCGCAACAACAGGTACCACTTTCTCCAGTGTCTCCACCACACATATATTTGAACTTTTCTAACGATTTCTGCTTGGACAGTGCTTTTTTCTTATAACTCACGGTTCATTATCTAGCCATAACGCACTGTGAGACCTTTTGTTTGTCTTCAAGAAGGTGCTGGTTTCAACCTGGACATGTTAATAAATTGGGGAAGTATACAAAGTCAATTACGCCATTGATTTCCTGTTAAAACCATTCAGGGTTCAACAGGGAATCGATCCCCGGCTGCTGTGGCAGGAGACGAGCTCGCTGTCTACTATACCAAGCCGACCGGTGGTAGAAACCACTGCACATGGAGGATTTGAAAAAGTTTTCCGACATACCTGATGTTTACACACCTCGTTAGCATAGAATCCAATGGTGGAAGGTGGAGTTATTAATAGAGAAATATCCTTAGATATCCTAGATGAACATGCCATGCCTTATTTCTCCATTTTCTTTGAAATAAATAAGAATCCAATGATTTTCCATAGTCATACGTCTCGGCACCCGCCATTGCGGCTTGCTGACCTTTGACCCGTAAGTTTGTCACGCGCCGACATCCGGTCTACTTTTACAGTGTCAACATGGCCCGGCTTGGTTTTCGGTTCGATTTATAAAGAATCTGTTGGCTTTTGGACTCTATAGAGACCAGAATGGCAAGGAAACATGGCGAGAATAATCCTCGGCACCATGTAGTTAAGAATAGATAGGTTAAAAGGTTAATATCATAACATTTCAACGTAAAAAATTGATTATCCACATTCCGGGGCCCTGTGGCGAAGCGGCCTGGCAATATGGACAAGAAATCACAGGAACACTTCCACTGACAACATGGTGAGGATTATTTCTATCGCTCGGCCGAACAAAATGTCTTCTCCTGGATTTATTATGGGGTTATAAGGTAAGAAATTAATACAAAATGGAGACAAATGTTAGATAAACGCCTTAATCAATGTTATGAGACAGCACGCGTGGGTCTATGGTTCAATATATCATGACCCGCACAGCGGGGAGTGGAATATTGAACCATAGACCCACTAGTGCTAACTCCTTGTAAGCCTTGCTTAACGCTACTTAGCTGTGGGATATGCGTGCACATGTTGTTTCTCTTTTTTTTTTGCATTTCCCTTCCATGCCTATGAATCCTAAGATAACAGTTGTCACGACATACTTCGTCGAGCTGTGGAAGTTCACATTGATTATTTTCATGAATTATATTAAGCAAGGCATAGTTACAACTTACAAGGAGTAACTAAGATACATCAGTTGAACAGGGGGAAATAATTATGTACTTTTGGCAACACTAAAATAGAATTTCCTACTCAGATTGTTGGACTGATGATTATATCATGTCCTTACACTTGCGTGCATTATACAGCCTTATGGTATGTATAAATACTATGGCAATACATTAATAATGTACATGTAAAAAATATACCTAAAAGGAGTGCATCATAAATGTTGTGCATGTGCATGGCAGATGTATTGGAAACCAGAAGCACGTCCTGATACACCTAACAAATTATTAATCAATTGTGTTCGAAATAATGCCCATCATAAATGGCACAACCAACACAGATAAAGGGCCACAGTATTGTTAAATACAGCTGCAGAGCATATGTTATACATGAAGTCCTCAGCATATGCCTAGAGCCTGAACCAAATGCTTATCAGCCTTGAAATGGGACTATAAACTACACTCAGCTGTCTACTCCTTGCCCTGTCCTACACTCCAGCTGACCCCCAGGAGCTCTGCTTTTCATGTTGTGGTCGCTAATAGCCATACTTTAGCTGTTCCGGCAGCACCTTTTCTCTCTTTAGTCATGACACTCTATATACAAGAAACGTCTGCCCTGTTGGCACACAGCATAGAGGTGGAAGCCCAGGCAGGGGAAGTTAGTCCCTTATCTCTGCCAATCAGCTGGTCGCCCCGACACATGAGAGATCCTATATTGTCATGCAGGTATAGCTTGGATGGGGTAGAATTCTGCCAGAAACCATCACAGGGGGCAAACCTCAACGGTTTTGGTAACATGGAACCTGAAGGGTGCTAATTATTGGAGACAATTTGTTTTGTAGGTTTTGGTGTGAAGGTGTTGGGACGGGTTTTAACCTTTTCGTCTGAGGAGGTGTGTAGGAAATTATCGTGCTGAAAGGTTAGGGGTTATGAATTTGTGCTGCAGTTATAAGGTCATGTTGACTTGTTTCTCAAATGATAAATACAGATTTCCATGATGATATTATATATTATAACTAAGTCATCCAGAATATAGGTATTGGCATGATTTACTCAAATAACACAAATTTAATGTTTGGTATTTCAATTGTACATTCTCAGTAGAGTAAAGTGGGCTGAATTCTTCCCTGTGGTGTGTGTTCATCCTTTTCAAATGCGCTTCGAAAACTATAACCACCATATGAATTGTGGGAATATGAATAAAACACTGAAAACCTAGAAGTTCTGAAACTAGTCAGCGGTGACCACTTTAGGTCCTCGAGTTGACGATACCTAAAACTACAGCTTTAGGTAGTCAAAATGACAACTTTAGGTCATCATCCTGACGACCTGAGTCATCAGGATGACAATACTGACAGTACAGAGTCATCATATTGATGACTCAGGTCGTCAGGATGACGACCTAAAGTCGTCATTTTGACTACCTAAAGCTGTAGTTTTAGGTATCGTCAACTTGAGGACCTAAAGTGGTCACCGCTGACTAGTTTCAGAACTTCTAGGTTTTCAGTGAAGTATCCTGAACGACGGGAGACTTTTACTGCATGTATCTCTCGATCCACCCTGAGAGTAGTCTAGACCCTTACCCAGTGGGTCCACCATTTTGAATTCCGCTTTCAGATCTGGCAAAGTGGCAAAACACACTGATCAATAAGACATGTCATGATGGCTACCGTGTCACTGTATAGTACACACTTCCAGGGACAAGCTGGTCCCCATCCTGTCCGCGCTCATCAGTGGATATCACCAGAAGCCAGCTCCAGTCCCGCTTGGAATCAATAGGGTCATTCCCGGTGCACTTTTTCAACAACGAAAAACAAAGGAACTATACTATAGGACTCTCGATGCTAATCGATTCATGGCTTCAATGCCAAAATCCACACCACTGTCCGCATAGGTACATAATTTTGGCACTGTTCTGGGATATCCAAAATGACAGTAACCTCATCGATTATCTATGGAGTGGATCATCCTTTAGGGTTGGGCCAACTTGGCCTGACAAAGCTTGAACAGTTGCCGAATATGACGGACTCAGCCCGGGGGATTTCCCCATGGAATAGTTCTCCTGAATCGACACGTCACAATGTGTCCCGCAACAATACACTACACGGATGTCCGGTGTGGTTCACGGAGCATGCGTGGGGTCAATTGCCTTCCTGTGTCACTCTTCGGCCAGGTGTTTGCTCCCTTGTCGTAAAGGTATGAGTAGGATGATGTGCTGGGAGTCTGCACGTCGGGCGCATCCCAACGTGTATATTAATGTGTAAGGGCCGTTTTCCACCATCCGACAGGGTACCTCTTTCGGCCGACAGCTGCCACACTCAACCACCTCAGCCGACAGGGCTGCCATAGGGTTCAATGGTGGGGCATGGTCTCTGTCGGCCGAAAATAGCATCTACTATGGGTCTAGCGGCCGACAGAGGGCACATATCGGGTGGTGGAAAATGGCCCTAAATATGAGTGTGTGAGGACAATTAAACAATACAGATACATTATGCATCCTGACTTATGGGGAGGGAGTATTCCATAGCCTGGACAGGCACACTCTTTCAGTTTCAGGTGATACAGGAAAATTCTGGTTGGTTAACAGGAGCAGCAATTGCAATGTATACTGCAGATTCTACTTTCTATTTTAAGTCTATATAGACTAACTACTTTGATGGTGTAGGGCCTAGTGTGGTGAGCACCTGGTGAGGAAATGTTAAATACCAACAATTATTGGTGAAAGGAATTGCGAGACAACGCAACCATAAATGTAAATAAAAGCATAGGATTAACTAAATGGATGGATATGAATTAATATAAGAAATGCAAAGGGAAATACAGTCTGCAAATGCTGGCACAAGACACTGCAACAAATTCAGATGATGGGGCCAAAAAATAAATATTGTAAATTTCCGGTAACATGGTAGAAAATGTTGAGGTCGGTAGGTGGGACTTTTCTTCTTTTTTTTTTATTGATTTTTTTTATACTTAGGCCTGACTCAAGCCTATTTTGTGGTATAATGAGTGGATTCCACTGGTTATTATGATGTTTAAAGGTTCATTTCTGGAAATATGTCAATTAAACAGCAATTATAAGTATCTATCTCGAGCTCTTATACACTGCCAATTAATAATGCTAAAACCCTGAAAAAAATCTCAAAAAAATGTCTAAAATTCTTAAAATAAATATGAAAAATCCTCAAAAAATCCTGAGGTCGGCCCTATTTGGCTGAGGTCGGTCGGGTGACCGGAAATTAAACTTTTTTTTTTTTTTTTGCCTGGTCACTGTGGCAGACAAAATCCAATGGAGAAAGATAGAAAATGGCCCTTAATTGATTAAACCCTTGATGCCCTGCCTCTTCACCTGAACCACAACCCTGCTATAAGCCACCTGCCACACACACAACACCCCCTACCAGTACACAAACATACACATTGTACACAGACCCACAATTTAGCAATTATCCCTTTTAAGAACCACCACCCCATGTTTTCTTAACTCTGTCTCAGTCCACTCCTCATGTCGGCCAATAGGAAAGGCCGTTTCAAAAGGCCAAAGGTAAATAAACGCCCCGGGAGAAATATCGTCTGCAGCCTCGTTGTCAAAGTCGTCTACTCTCTCATTTTGCGCGCGAATTTGGCATGTTTAGCCTTAAATCGGCGTGTAGTAGGGGATGTGGCGTGAAGGAATTGTTGAGTCTTGAGGTGGGTAGGGCATGGAAAAGGCAGAGTGATATATATATATATATATATATATATATATATATATATATATATATATATATATATATAAAATATACATATATGTGACGAAACAGGGCAAATCATAACCTTAAGGGAAATACCTAGAAATGCTCTAAATACAATATTTAAGGAAATATGACCAAAAGGGTTAAAAGTTGAGTGAAAACAAGTCTAGGGTAACTTTTTCTGAAGAATCAGGTTATGCTATAGCCATAACTCTATTTTCGTTCTAAAATGACCTTATTTAGAATCCAAAAAGAATGTTTTTCCCTAAATTTAGCATGTTTGTTAACATTCGGTTGCCATGGAAACCATAATTTTGTTCTTTTTGAATAAAAAGTTACCCTATCTTATTGACCTGTCCATAAGGTTTTCATAACTGAAAACAGAATTGAATTATCCCTTCTAGAGCCAAAATTATGGATGATTATGTTTGAGAATTGTTATTTTTTCCAATAATGGCATTTTCTATTACATATGCCATGATATTTCAATACACAATTGAGTTAAGGGTTGTCCTTAATTTCTGCATGTTGCTGGCATCCCATGTATCAGATCTTATATTTCTGTAGCTAATTGGAATATGTTATCATGTAAAGTACCAAAATGTAGCTGAAGACATGAATTTGAAAAAAAGGGATTTTCCCCTAATGTTATGCTTTCCCAGGTTTTGTCACACACACACACACACACACACACACACACACACACACACACACACACATATATATATATATATATATATATATATATATATATATATATATATATGTGTGTGTGTGTGTAATATAAAATAACAATTTGAAGGTATATATGTTCAAACAATTGGGTGGCATATATATATATATATATATATATATTGTAATAACCAGAGTCGACACCGTATATAAAGAATGGAATATAAAGTTACAGCCGTTGTTGTTGTTTTATTTCTTAGGAGCCTTAAGGACTAACAGCCACTGGTCATCAGTTACTCGCTTATACTGATACTTGTACTTGTACTTATTCTTGCTTAGAGACGCCACTCTGTTCGTGAGCTAGGACTAGCCACCGAACTCCCTTAAGATAGCTTACACGTAGGCCACCTGAGTGTCTGATCGCGTCTCCCATAAAACCACCGAACACCGCGTTTTATAGTCCCCGGCCGCCGACGGTGACGTCACAAGGCTGTGACGTCACCGCCGACGCCCCACCTAGCGGCCACAGCGGGAACCCGCCACCGAGCTTCGGTGGCCGCCGCCGAGCCGCCGGCCTATGTTTATTACATCCCTCCCACCTTACTTTATTCTATGGGTATAACATTTATAATAAACATTACTCGAGTGTCCAACAATGGCACCCGGGCCGTACAGCCTAAGGACTCGTATTACTTTGCTTAACCTAGATTCTTTTACCCCTATGATTACCGTAGTATGTACCAGGTGAGTACCCCCCCCCTTATTATCATGATTAGTTACAATACCTATGGGCTCCAACAGCGGACCGCCCGTCTTTAACTCCCTAACTATATAATATTGTAATAACCAGACTAGCGTGTGAACGATTTACCATGACTTAATCTGGACTACCAGCACCAACAGTGGGCTGTTCCTAATTTACTTATGCACAAAATGTGACATCAATTATCATACTCCTCCAATGTCTAGGAATAAACTGTTATTAATAAGAAACTGACCATGTTTGGTTTTCGTGTGATAACCTTATCTCTACATTTATACACGTAACGAAATATATATACATCCGACCACCGGAGATCTGCGGTCTAGAAGGGCGCGGTAAAATGCTGCAGGAATTGGGGCCATCTCTTCCTTGTCCTGGCCACAGGGATCCTCCCGACTCTCTGGGCCGCCAGCCCTTATCTTATGCTGCTTGTCTTATGCCCTGGGGGCTTCCAGGGGTGTTCAGGGCCTGGGTTTCCTGGCAGGTACTCAATCCCCCACCAGTACTCCCCTTACCCCTACTAACCCCCTTCACACCCCCCCTTCCCGGCTGTCCTTCAGCTTCCCGGCTGCGCCCTCCGACGTCCCTGCCATCCCTGCTCACCGGCCACTGCCCGTCCCCTCTTCCCCCACGCGTCTCTCACTCTCCTTCCTGGCAACCGCTCCTCCCTCCTACTGGCTCCCCCTCTGCTGTTCCTCCCTGACCATCCGACGGATCCGCTCCTCTAGGTCGCGGCTCAAGGGCGCCTCGGCTGGTCGCGGTGGTGGCGGCTGCGGGGCGGCCCTGGAGGGCCCTGAGAGCGGTGGGACGAAGGGTGGGAGGGTCTGGTGGCCATATCTCCCTTGTCCCTGGGCTGACGGCGGCGGTAGACCAAAGCCCGAACCCTGGGGCCCCGCCGTCCCAACTGCTCCTGGCGCCTGGGTGGGCGGTCTGCCCGCTGCAGCCGACGGTGGGGGTCGCCCCACTCCCGGAGGGGGAGGTGGAGGTGGTGGTGGGGGTACGCTTCCCTGACCCATCCCTGGGTCGTACCTCTGAACTGTAGTCGCGTAATAGTGTGTACGCCACAGGGATGGGCCCACCAGCTCCACCCACCCGTGCGCCCGCCCTCCTACAGGGGTGTATTCATCGCCCAAGTCCGGGGATGGAGCCAGCCCCACCGCCCACTTCTGTAGCTTGTCGGGGTTGTCCACCCGCCGCCAGGGGATTCGTTGGTAGGTATCCCCAATCCAAAGCGGCCTCCCCGCCAGCGGGTCCATTTCCTCCGCTCGCGGCAGGCCGGGGACCTCCACCCCAGGGATCCTCTCCCCCCACTCTTCCCGCCACTCCTCTCTCCTGGGCCCCGCCCCCTGGCGGCCCCTCTCCTGCTCATACCTTTCCTCGTACTCCCGGCGCCTCCGGTACTCCCCGTAGCTCTCGTTCCTGTGGGGGCCAGCCTCGTACCGCTGACTCCCCCGGCCCTCTCGCCTCGTCTCCTCATCCACTCTTCTCTCCTCCCGTCTCCTCCTCTCCCTTTCCTCAACCTGTCTCTCCTCCCTCTCTCTCCTATCCCGGTCCTCTCTCTCCTTCTTCTCGTGGGCCGCTCTCTCCTCCCTCTCTCTCCGATCTTCCCTCTCCTTCCTCTCCCTCTCATCCTTCTCCTTCCTTTCCTTAGCCACTCGTTCCTCCCTTTCCTTCTTTTCCCTAGTCGCCTTCTCCTCTTTCTCTCTTTTCTCGGCCATCTCCTTCCTTTCCCTCGCAACTCTCTCCTCTCTCTCCTTTCTCTCCTTCTCCTCTCTTTCTTTCTTTTCTTTATCCCTCTTTTCTCTGACCGCTCTCTCCTCCTCCCTCTCCTTCTTTTCCTTTTCCCTCCTTTCCTTTTCCCTAGCCGCCTTCTCCTCGTCCCTCTCCTTCCTCTCTCTCTCTTTCTTCTCCTTGGCCGCTCTTTCTTCCTCTCTCTCTTTCCTCTCCCTCTCTTTGCTGCCCTTCCTCGCCTTCTCCTCCTCCCTCCCTTTTCTGTCCCGCTCTTTCCTGTCCTTAGCGGCCGTCTCCCCCTCTCTCTCCTTCTTATCTCGGGGTGCCTTTACTCCCTCTCCTCCCTTCTTCTCCCTTTCTCCCGCTCCCTGACTAGCGGCCACGGGTAGCGGCGCGCCCCCCATCGTGACCGTGCGGATCTCGGCCTCGGCCTCAGGCGCTGGGCTGTCCTCGCGGTCCAGCCCAGTAAGGGTGATTACCCGCCTGTCGACCGCCTCCCCCGGAGATGCCTCCTCCTCGTCAGAGTCCGTAGTCAGGGGCACGCTACGGTAGGCCACCGCCCCCGGACTGGGCTCCTCCTCCTCCCAGTCGAGTTCCTCCTCCTCCTGGCTGTCGTCCACCACTCGGGCGGCGATGAGGCCCTCCAGGTGGCTCCCCGGAGCCGGGGTGTTGTTGTCGGAGGTGTGGGGCTGAACGGGGGGCGGCGTGGTTTGTAAGATACGCCGCACCTGCTCCGGCGGTAGGCCCTGGCGGGGGGACCCCCCAGCGACCAATTCGCTCCCCCCCTCTTCTGTGTCCACCGTGGCAGGTGAGGGGCGGTCCAGCGACACCACCTCCCCATCAGGGGTCCGCCACTGCCGACGTTGCAGGGCTTCCGCCAGCAACTGTCGCTGGTACCGCCTCGCCATCTCCTGGGCCATCTGGCCTGTCTGTCGGAGGAGACCCTCTCCGACCCCGGCTGGGGCTGGGTCGCCCCCCTCGCTCCGGAGCAGCGACCGCAGCAGGAGCGGGTCGCCCTCACCCCCGGCGGAGGGGGCGTCCAGAACCTGGTCTAGGATGGCCTCCGCTTCCGCGCCCAAGGTCGACTGGACGGGTGTGCACCGCCCCATTTCCTCCACCAGGACCCTGGCGGCCTCCCGGTCCTCCGCAGAGTGGTGACGGGACCGGCCTTGCTCTGTCGAGCCCTGGGCCTGGTCGCCCCCGGCTCCCGTCCGGGCCACCTTGCTAGGTGTGGCTGCCTCCTCTTCTCTCTCCCCCAACTCGATCCGGGGTGGATAGGCGTCCCACGCCTCCGCGGCCCCCCTCGACTCCGACTTCCGCTTTCGATCCCTCTGCGGCGAGCGGCTGTGCTCTCTCGGCTGCGGAGCCGGGCAGACCACACTGCGCAGCCGCCGGGGCGATCGACGCGGGCTTGCGGGCACGGGAGTCCTTTCCGTGGTCAGGCGGGCCGCCCTTCGGGTGCTGCTGCGGGAGCGAGGCCTGGGCGAGTCTCGAGCGCTGGCGGGGCTGGCCGCCGGGCTGTCCCCACCACTCTCGGTGGCCCTCTCCCCGGTGGTTGCCTCCTCGGTGGTCTTCCCCCCGTGGTCGGCGGCCTCCTCCACACGGTCGGTGGCCGTCTCCGAGGCGTTGCCCTCCTCCCCTTCGGGGTCCGCGCTAGCGCCCTCCTCGGATGGCGATGGCTCCTCCCCGGTGGCGGTGGCTGCCGCTCCGGTGGCGACCCCCCTATACCGTATGGTATATAGCGGTGGCCGATCAGCCTTGGACAGGCTCAGCCACGGGTGGCCCGGATGTTGTGTTGACATGTGGGTCATGAGGTCGTCCCACCGACCCTCTTTCGCCTGCGCCTGGCATTTCTTCCCTGGGCAGTTCCACCCCGGCCCCTTCTCCGCATGGACAGCCTTAACATGCCGCGAGAGGCTATCCTTTCGCATAAATTTGCGGCCACAAATGGAACAGGGGAGAGGCATCGACGACTTCTTCATGATGTCGGATTCGGTGTCGGTGTCTCTCTCGGGCCACGCCACGCCTCGTTCTCGTCTTTCTAGGTCGGCGGTCCTAACGAGGTCGCGGTGTAGTTCCCGATAGCTACACCAGGCGGCCTCCGCGTCAGCCGTTGGTGTTCGGCGGTCGGTGGGTGTGGCCGTGGCCACCTCCATTTCCCGCCTCTGCCTTTCCTCCCACCGCCGATTCTTGGCCGCAAAAATTGCGACCACCTTGTCACTCATCTCTCCCTCCGGACCGATCGCAGGTAAGTCCCTCTTTTGTTGAGTCAATTTCCCCCGCCCCACCACTCTCGCAGTGCTAATTTCCTTTCTTTCGTTTTCAGGGCGCCACCCCCCACCGTGGCCAGCCGGTGGCCGAAGGATGAAATCCGCTTTCCCGGGCCTGGGGACCCTCACTCCACACCTTCCAGCCTCTCTCCGGATTCCCTCTCTCTCAGGTAAGACACCCCCGCCTTTTTCCTCCCCTTTTACGAGGTTCCAGTGCCAATATGACGCGCACAAGCGCCCTCCCCTTCTAGTCACCGCACCCATGGGAGCCGCCGAGTCGCCGGTGTCCCCGTGGTCGGCGGGAGTCGCCTTGGTTACCGCCGTAACACCCGGATGTGGCCCGCCTTCCGCCGACCACACTAGGTGGCGCCCCGGTGGCTTTACCCCTGCGGCCGCTCCAGAGGGCGCCACCGGTGGCCGCTCCCCACCGGCGGCCGACCCCGCCCACCGTACCACCTCTACAGGTTCCCCCCGCGGGGCCTGGGTCTTTTTCAGTAAGTCATAGTGAACCACTCGGAGCTTCCGGCCCTTTTTGATCTCCCAAACCGGCCCCCCCAAACTCCGGGTGATCGTCCAGGGGCCCGACCATGGCCGCATGAACTTGGGACACTTGCCTACCTCTTTCTTAGGCAGCAGGTAGTATACCGTGTCCCCGACGGCCAGGTCCTCCCCCCTCACTCGGGTGGAATAGTTCCTCTCCTGCCGGCGGACCGCTTCCCCCATATGCTTTAAAGCATAAGCGTGGCCCTTCGCCATCCGGACTTGCAGTTCCACGGCGAACCCCTCCCCGCCCCCGGCTCCCTCCGGGTGGCCCCCTTCCGGCTGGGGGTAGATGAGGCTCCCAGGTAACAGCGTCTCTCTCCCCATCATCATGAAGTTGGGGGTCTGGTTGGTCGACGCCTGCACCGACAACCGATAAGCGGCCATGACGAACGGTAGCTGTAAGTCCCAGTCAGCTTGGTTCTCGTCCACCGTCATGGCGAGCATGGCCTCCACGGTGCGGTTGCACCTCTCCACCAATCCATCCGACTTCGGATTGTAGGGACAGGTACGGGTCTGTGCCACCCCCAAGAGACGGTGCACCTCCCGGAACATCTGAGCTTGAAAATTCCTCCCCTGGTCGGTATGAATCGTTCCCGGTGGCCCCAGTCGGCAGACCACCTCCGTAACGAAGGCCCGGGCGACTGTTTCTGCCTCCTGGTCCGGCAAGGGGATAGCCTCCGCCCACTTCGTGAAATAGTCCATTACCAGAAGGATGTGCCGGTTCTTTCTCCCTGTCCTCGGCAACGGCCCCATCAGGTCCATGGCCATTCTTTCCAGCGTCGCCGCTACCGGCACATGTCTCATCATGGACCGGGGGGGGTGCACGGCCCCCTTCCTGCTGAGGCATTGCGGGCAGGTCTCCAACCACTGTATTAGGTCCCTTCTGTAGCTGGGCCAGTAATAGGATTGCTGTAACCGTCGTAGGCTGCGGGCCCTCCCGAAGTGGCTGCTCAGAGGAGCCCCATGCACTTCCGCCAACACCTCCGGCACCCTTCCCTCCGGGACGACTATCTGGCCGAAGGATCGGCCCCCCGGCTCCCACCAGACCCGGGTCAGCACCCCTCCCTCTAGCCTCAGTCGCGGCACCTGTACCGCCAGCGCCCGCACGGCGTAGGGTTCCCCGGCCAATTCGTCCGATGCGGGGCCCGCGTTCTCCGCTACCCACCGCCGGACCCTCTCCAGAATGGCGTCCTGGTTCTGTACTGCCGCCCAGTGCTCCGCAGAGGACAAGACGGGACCCTCCTCCTCCCCGTCCCCCTCCGCCGTCCGGGGCCTCCCGCTGGCCTCCTCAGCCTCCGCCTCTGCGGCCGCCTCCCTCCTCGTTACTGCCCTGCATTCTCCCAGTTGGTCGAACAGGGGAGAGCCCCCCTCCCCCTCCATACCGCACTGAGTGCATGGCCGCCTGGACAATCCATCCACGTTACCATGATCCCAGCCGGGGCGGTGTTCGATCACGTGATCGAACGTCTCCAGGAGTTGTAACCACCGGGCCACCTGACCTTCTGGTTCCCGGAAGCTCGCCAGCCATTTAAGGGCTGCATGGTCTGTGCGTATCCGGACCGGCCGCCCAACCAGGTAGTGCCGAAACTTTTTCACCGCGAACACCACCGCCAGCAATTCCCGCCTCGTCACACAGTAGTTGCGTTCGCAACGGCTCAGCGTCCTACTGGCATAGGCCAACAGTCGTTCCTGCCCCTCCTGCATCTGCGAGAGGACGGCGCCTAGCCCCATATCGCTGGCGTCCGTGTCCAGCAGCAGGCGCCCCTCCGCCCTTGGATATGCCAACACCGGAGCCTCACTCAGTTTCTCCTTCAGACAATGGAAGGCCTCTGCACAGGATCTGTCCCAGCGGAATCTTTTGCTCTTTTCGGTTAATTCCGACAGGGGCCGTGCGATGGCCGCGAACCCGGGCACAAAGCTGCGGTAGTAGCCACACAACCCCAGGAAGGACCGGACATCCGTTACCGAGACCGGGGTGGGCCATTCCCGGACAGCTGCCACCTTCTCGGGATCGGTCCCGATCCCCGTCTTATCGATGCGGTGGCCCAGGAAGTTGACCTGTTCCCTCACGAACTGGCATTTACTGGCCTTGACCTTGAGACCGGCCTCCTGTAGCCGCTTTAGTACCGTCTCCAGCCGGGTGGCGTGTTCGGCGAGGGTGGCCGAGAACACGATAATGTCGTCCAGGTATACGAGACAGGTGGACCACTGCAGCCCTCGCATCACCACTTCCATCAAGCGTTCGAATGTCCCGAGCGCGTTGCAGAGCCCGAATGGCATTACTTTAAATTGGAACAAGCCCCGGTGCGTCACAAACGCCGTCTTCGGCTTATCCGCCCCCTCCATAGCCACCTGCCAGTATCCCGACGCCAAGTCCAACGTGCTGAACCAACACGCCCCCGCCATCGAGTCCAGTGAATCGTCTATCCGTGGCAGTGGGTAGGCGTCCTTAACCGTCACCGCGTTTAGGCGGCGGTAGTCCACGCAAAACCGCACCCTCCCATCCTTTTTCTTTACCAAGACCACGGGGCTTGCCCACGGACCCGTCGCCGGCTCTATGACGCCCCTCCTCAACATCTCCTTCACTTCCTTGTCCACGACCGCCCGTCGATGCGGCGCCAGTCGTCGGGGAGCCATTTTAATAGGGGCCGCCACCCCCGTCTCTATGGTGTGTGAGACCAAGTCAGTATGTCCCAGGTCCTCATCGCCCTCCTGGAATGCTGCCTTATTCCGGGCAATGAGCTGGATCCACTCCTGATCATCCTCGACCTGGGTTCCCCCCAACAGCTGCTGTACAAGCGTCCGGGACCCCTCGCGTGGCCCCTCCTCGGTCACCATCCGGCACTCCTCCCCCCGGAGCTCCTCCTCCCCCACAGCCTCGGCCACAGCCACGTGCATCCCCTCATACAGGACCACTGGATTAGGGCCCGGATTGCAGACCAGGACCGGCACCTCCCCCCTCTCGGGTGTCACCAATGCCCTGCCTATCCGAATCCCCCTCGCCATCTCCACCTTCTCCACTCCTTCCACCAGCATGTCCGTCAGTCCGGCCGATTCCGGCACACGCGCCTGTATGATCCTCTCCGTGCGACCCCTCACCCATTCCGTCCGCGAGCTCACCAGTCGGCAGGGCTGAGTCCCGTGCTCCTCTTCCGGCCACACCAGCCTCTCCCCAGCCATGTCGATCGTCGCCCGCGTCTGCCTCAAGAAGTCTGCACCCAGCAGGCCCGGGGTGGATATATCGGCCACGACGAATGATGTAGTTTCCGCGCGGCCCGCGCACTGCAGCTCCGCCGTCACCCGACCCTCCACCGGCAGCGGCTTCCCATCCGCCGTATGGAATGCTGTTAACACCGGTCTCAGATCCCCAGGGGACCCCTCCGCCTTCCACCACGCTGTGGAGAGCAAGTTGCTGGTGGCCCCCGTGTCCACCACTAAGTGGATGTCCTTGCCCCATAACGTCCCTCCGACCTCCAGGCCGTTCCCCTTCTTCTCCTTCCGACCCAGCCATTCTCTCCTCCTTTTCTCTCCATGGGTCTCCTCCCGGCTGGAAGAGGGGACCCCGTCTAGTTTTCCGAAGCCTTCTTCGTCGCCTCTCTCTTCCGAGCGGCCTCGACCCGCTTCCTCCAGATAGGGCAGTCGCGCTTGAAGTGGTCCGGCGCCCCGCACCCGAAGCAGCCCCGTCCCCTACTTGCCCCCTCCCCCTCCGCGGTTGCAGGGGCCGATCGGGCCAGGGACTCCTTCATCTGGGTGACCGCCACCCGCAGCTCTCCCATCTCCTCCGCCATTGACTTCGTGGTGGACCTGACCTTCACCGCCTTCGCCCGTTCCTCCTTAAGGTAAGTTTCCGCCCGTATACCCCTTTCCACCGCCCGTAGAAGAGTTGGAATCTCGCCCTGGTATATCCACTGTCGGAGCTCCGTATCCTCCAGACATTCGACAAACCTATCCTTAGCCATGCCATCTACCATCTGGGCGTCTGCATTGGGGTAGGACAGCCGCACCAGTCGCAGGATCTCCTCCGAGAGGGTTTGTAACTCCTCCCCCGGCTTCCGCACCCGGGTGCGGAGCAGAGCCTTATACGATTCCACCTGACTCTTCGGCTGGAATCTATTTACTAGTGCATCCCGCAATTTCTTATATCCCCCAGGAGCCGCCGGCCGTTCTGACGCCAACAGCCGCCGGGCGACCCCCGACAGGCTTATTCCCAGGAACGTCCCCGACTCCCTTTCCGTCCATCCGTTAGCCATGACGCAGAGGTCGAAGTGCGACAGAAACTCCTCCAGATCGCTCGACCCGTCGTACTTGCCCGGCATCACAATTGGCTTCCGGGTGGCCCCCTCGCCCCCGGGCCCCGGCCTACCCGGGTGTATCCCCTGCGTCTGCTCTATCCCCAGGGGCGTGGAGCTCCTGGCCCCCTCCACACTCTCCGTCCTAGAGCTACTTCTGGGGCTGCCCTGCCTCAGCCATTCCGCCAACGGGTCTGTCCCCTCCCTTCCAATCGTCCCGCGGCCCTCTCTGACCTCCCCGTGGGCCCTGTCGGGGCCCCACTCTCGCGTCAGCTCCTCTCTCCGGTGACCCTCTTTATCACTCCCCGCTCCACCGAACACCGGGCCACCGAACTGGCCAACCACCGAACCGCCGCCCTTCCCACCGAACCGGCCACCGAACTCAGTCGGGCCCATTTCGCTGTCCACTTTAGCGGCCGCACCAAGAGGTGCCCGGTGACTAGCCACGCCACCCTTTACTCCCACTTCCTCCCCAGGTGATGCTTCCTCTGCTCTCCTGTCCGGTCGCTCCTCCATCACCCACTTCCTGTCGTCTGCTCCGGTGGCGTCGGTGGCGCCGGCCGCCGCAGCCACCGGCCCTTTAACTTTAACAGAAACCTCCTCATCCACAACCTGGATCAGTTCTCCTCGCCTACCCGCCCCTAACTGCTCCTCCAGGGCTGCCCTCTCCTCCTCCATCTTTAATTCGCTATCTGCCATGTCTGTGTTTCTACTCTGGTACACCCCGGTTCGTTAATGTAAACAACCACCGCTGTCACCAATGTAATAACCAGAGTCGACACCGTATATAAAGAATGGAATATAAAGTTACAGCCGTTGTTGTTGTTTTATTTCTTAGGAGCCTTAAGGACTAACAGCCACTGGTCATCAGTTACTCGCTTATACTGATACTTGTACTTGTACTTATTCTTGCTTAGAGACGCCACTCTGTTCGTGAGCTAGGACTAGCCACCGAACTCCCTTAAGATAGCTTACACGTAGGCCACCTGAGTGTCTGATCGCGTCTCCCATAAAACCACCGAACACCGCGTTTTATAGTCCCCGGCCGCCGACGGTGACGTCACAAGGCTGTGACGTCACCGCCGACGCCCCACCTAGCGGCCACAGCGGGAACCCGCCACCGAGCTTCGGTGGCCGCCGCCGAGCCGCCGGCCTATGTTTATTACAATATATATATATATATATATATATATATATGATTTATTGTTTCATATTGTATGACCGGTGAGTGTATTCAACACACATACTTCATCACCACTGGTCTGAACAGGACCTGAGCCATATGCCCGTAGGCCCTGTGTCATATACTACTACCATTATTTATTGTATATTTCTGTCCTGGACGGATTAAAGAATAAGGAGGATAATGGTTACAATGGTGTCTGACATCTCCTCTAAACTGATTTCATACTCCACTGAGGTATATAAGTAGTGTATGGGCAGGTGTGAGGGACTATTTATCATACAGGTATATGTAAATCAAAACTGCAAAAAAAAAACAATCTCCTCTTTACCAGAACGCTGTGTCACGAGACAAAGAGACCAAATCAGCAATGGAGCATTGGGCCATGCTTGCCCATGCTTAGCCCAATATATGCCGGCATTGGCCCAACATAAATGTATCCTTGCTACCTGAGGAGGCTATAGATTACCAATGCTCACCAACTTGGCAGTTGATGTTGAGCTTTCTTACAGTTCTTTACTGTTTTGTTTCTCTGCTCTTCTTTTTTAATATCTTAAAAATGCATTGTTCAGTGTCGACTTATGGAGGTGTGGACAGATGAGGGGAAAGGGTCCTCCAAGGTAAAATGTGATATTTGAAATTGAAGTCATCGGCTTTAAAATGAGATATAACACTTGCAGATAGCCCCCCTGCTGGTCTCGGAGATATTGCTTCATGAATATGGAATGACATAACTATACCAATACAGCCAATAAGCTCTATCATTCCATGTATTAACTATATCAGGCATCTAATTAGCATAATGATTTAAATAATCAATTGAAAAATGGCCAACCCTTTCCATACATTTGGGCATAACTTTTGATCTAGAAATGGTATCTTAATGCTTTTTTCAATGTATGAATCTGCATGAATCATTCTATCAATTGATGTTAAAATTTTTTATTTGGAATATAATTTTGTTGCCATGGCAACCCGTATCTCTGAGACTGCAGGGGTAGAAACTAACACTGGCCCGGTGGCCAATGGCCAGTAGTTTTGAGTGCTGGCCAGTAGTAAAACAATTACCTTCCTACTGGCCCGGGTGGCCAGTGGACTCCCCCCCCCCCAACCCACTAAAGTCTGTTGTATTTATAGCAAAGGCTGTTATAACTATGAGGATTTATTCATTAAAACATTAGAGAAACCATTTTATGAAGAGATGTACTGGCAAAAGAAGTCTCAATCTGATGTTAAAATTTCAACATGCTGGCAGACATTGTTCTTCGATTCATTAAAACATTAGAGAAACCATTTTATAAAGCGATGTACTGGCAAAAGAAGCCTCAATCTGATGGTAAATTTTCAACATGCTGGCAGACATTGTTCTTCGATTTTGTGACTTTTTTTAAAATTACTTTTTGGCAAGACACAGGTTTTACCGGCTAAAATCCCGGGCCAACACTTTTAGCTATGGGCCAATACATATCTTGGGCCGTTGGCCTGGGTGGCCAGCGCCAAAAAAAACTTAGTGTCTACCCCTGGAGTGCTTATTTAGGCCTTGTTTTGGATTCAAAACGTTCCATTCACACTCCAAATACACAGGAAGTGCCAGAAAATAGAACATTTTTGCGAAAACCATCTTTTTCTGTATAAGAAAATTACCCAATAACAATTTTTGGTCTGTTTTTCATGTTTTTACCCTCTGTAGCTCCCCTAGTGGCCAAATCCAGTAGTAAAACCCCACAGGGAGGGCCCTTTCCCCTCATCTGCCCACTTAATGATGGAGACCTCTGAATTTGCACTATTAATGTATTATGCTGCTGCTGGCACTGTCAATACAATTATGCACTGTGTCTCTTGGTATAGTTCTCACACTAATTAGTAGTCACATTAATTCATAACCGTAGGGATGCATAATGTAATAATTGACGAAGCTGTCTCTGCTGCCGCTGCTCTTTATTTGACTTCTTCGACCCACTTCCGAAGTTTTCATCCCCTATCACTATAGTGGCGTCTCTAGCACCATGGCCCGTGCCCCCTCTGGCCGGCTGTGTTCCGTGTCAGGCCGGGCGATGTCCTGGCGGGTGCCGGTCTCTTTCCCCAGGCCGCGCGGCGTCACCGACTGCCGCAGCCTGTGGGGATGTCTTGATGGATGGAAGAGAAGAGAAGTCTTCAGCCCGCCACCCACCTGTCCCACCAGGTAAGTGTAATATAGAACTTGGACATAAGTACGGGGAATAGCACCTACCTGACATAAGAATGATGGTTGGACCAATTTAATGGAAAAAGAGCAAAAATCGCCCTCTTATGTGACCACTTGAATCATCAAGTCTAATAAGTGCCCATGTTATGACATGGGGCATATGTGTGTATTTCAAGTTGATGTAGCTTGGCATGATATCTATCTATCTATCTATCTATCTATCTATCTATCTATCTATCTATCTATCTATCTATATATATATATATATATATATATATATATATATATATATATATCAGAGGCGTAGGAAGCCAATCTTCATTGGGGGGCCCGGTGAGGGCACCATTGCGACCACCTTGAATTGTCGGCTGACGCGTGATGGCGTCTATATATGTGTATTTAGAATTCATATAGAAAAGTGATTTTTGGTAAATTTTGTATCTGACTTTAGGCTCAGACCCCCATTCTCCCTATGACATCACCATAATAATCTAATTTGAGATGTAAAGTTTTAGCTTCTTTTCCATTGTGTTTATGAGTTCTTGGAAAATATTGGGGGGCCCAGACATACTCAGGCCCCACCTCCTTCATGATTGGGGGGCCCAGGCCCCCCCTGGCCCCCCCTTTTCCTACGCCCCTGATTATATATATATATATATATATATATATATATATATATATATGGGACTATATACACCCGTGTATATATATATAATTAATATGTGCAGTGGTTGGATCTACTTTTCCTCCAGGGCGCGCATTGGTATGTGTGACGTCACCATAAACATCCAGCGCCTATATAAACTGCGGGATCCAAATTAACCGTCAGTTGGCGAGTTTCCTCAGGTCGGCACACACCACGCTGGGTGGTGCCGGAAATTTTAACGGTTTTATCCGTTTTTCCAAGTTAATACGGTATTTAACCTATCATTATGGGTAGGAAAGGAACAACTAGCGGCACACAAAGGTCTAAGACCAAGAAGTCGCCTAAAAAACCGAGGAAGGGTGCCAACTCTAGGATTTCGAGCAGTGTAGATTCCAATGGGGGTGGTCATGGATCATCTTCCCCAACTGCTACTGGGGGTTCATTGGATTTGCCTGTTGACCAGACGTATATCGGGGAGCTGGAGGAGCGTACTACTCGTATGGAGCAGCAGCTCGAAAACATCCGGTCCTTATTGGAGAACCAGGCGGTTAATCGAACATGTACTTCAGCTGCGACATGCGAGACTGAGATGGGTCGTACACGTGGTGGTGTTGATAAACATTCCACAGTCAACATGGTAACCAAGCAACGGGGGCGTGGCCGACAGCGCTCGCCTGACTACCGGGGTCTCCACGGCGACAGGGCAGGTCGTCGCCATCTTGGATCTTCGAGTAGATCGTCTTCGTACCGTAGTGTTTCGACGGATTCATCGGTTTCTATTGGATCTAATGCTTCAAGGAGTAACCGTCGACATGCTACAAAGTCTAGTGGTACGTTTGACCAGAAAAATTTCTTGAAAAAAGGTGAAAAAATGGACAGTATCGATAAACTACTGATCGTTAACGTCAGAATGGTTAAGCAATTGTTAGAGGAGGGTGAAGATGTGTTCGATGTGGTTAAGCATATTGAAGTTCTGGTAGAAAAATCCTCTACCAAGATATACACATTGAAGGCTCTCGTAGCATACAACTCAGCAGTCAAGAATAGGGCTAATTTTGAAGGTGTTGGATCGTTTGGCGATGTTAAAAGTGAGGATATTCTGAGGCACCTGTCTTATGACGGAACGGTGCAAGCGCAGAAGGCGGGTGGGTCTAAACCTAAGTCTTTCAAATCAAAACAATCCAACCGAACCTGTTATGCTTTCAACAGGGCCGAGGGTTGCAGGGAGGACCCGTGCAGGTATCGTCATATTTGTGAGATTTGTAGCATGTCAAACCATGGTAAAGACAAATGTCAAAAGAACAAAAAAGACTAGGAAAGTTCACTTAGGCAAGGTCCTGCATTGGATTCTGATAGTTTGATGCCTGATTCTAGTGTAGTATGTATGGTAGACCTTCCTGAGCCTCCCGTTTCTATCATTCCGGGTGTTAATGTTAATAATGATAATGTAAATATTTATAATTCTTGTGATTTATCAAAGAATTTATTTGTTTCTCATAGCTGCCCAGTACAGGGCGAGATTGAACCACTTTTTACGGTGGAGTGTATAAATAGACCCAGCATCAGGGTCTATGACAGTTGTGTAAATGGGGTATGTATGTGTGAGCATTTCATTTATGGTAGGAAGGCTCAGATACTCCTGTGTCGACTGGCTAGTTTTCTTAGGCAGTCAGACCTTATTAACATCAATCAGGTTGAGTCTGATTTTCTATGGTGTGGTTTTACCGAGGGGTTCAAAATAGTTGACCCAGGGTGTGATACAACATATGATTGTAAAAATTATAAGTCTATTTTAGAAGATAGATTTTATAACGAGATGTGTGGTATTATTGAGGAGGAGTTAGCCCAGGGCTTGGTTACAAAGTCAGTCGTTAAACCCAGATGCATACATTCACTAGGCGGGGTAGAAAAATCAAATGGTAAGCTTCGTCCCATCACTGACTGCAGTATGCCAGCGGACATCTCTATTAATAACTTTATGAGCACAACATCCAAAAGCTTTTCGTATAACTCTATTAACACTGTTACCTGCCAATTAGATAGAGACGACTTTATGAGTGTGGTGGATTTGAAATCAGCTTATCGGTCTATAGGAGATAACGGCCCACATATCAAGTATCAGGGCTTTCGTTGGGATTTTGGTAGTGGTGCAGAATTCTATGAAAGTAACCGCCTTACTTTTGGGTTAAGATGTGCTCCATATATTTTTAACAGGATTTCAGATTTTATTGTCACAGTGGCAAAATTCTATGGTGTTGAGAGGATTGTAAATTATCTAGACGACTTTATAATTATTGCAAATTCTGAGGAAGAATGTAGACGTCAGAGGAATATTCTCATTGAGTGCATGGAATTTATGGGTTTTAAAATATCCACTGAAAAAGTAACTGAACCTAGTCAGAGATGTGTTTTCCTTGGTATAAGTATTGACTCTACTATTATGGAATTGTCACTCCCCCAGAGTAAGGTGGATAAAATGAAACTTGCCATAGATGATTGTATAGGTAGGGCGTATGTATCTAAAAAATCCTTGCAGAAGATTGGGGGTCTAATGTCATTTTGCTCCCAAGTAGTTAGAGGAGGCAGAACGTTCAGTCGCCGTGTCTTCGACTTGTGTGCTAGGGCCAGGAACAGGGGTGTGGTTAGACTTAATGAAGAGATACATAAGGATTTAAAATGGTGGAAGAACTTTTGCAATGTTTTTAATTGCAGAAGTATCATTTTGAATGATAACGAATGTACCCCTGTGTATTCTGACTCTTCAATTCAGGGTTTTGGTGCCTGGTATGGCACAGATTATTTATATGGTACTTGGTCTGATACGGACCCTTTTGATGACCTTTGTGGTCATTTTGTAAAATCCCCAAAATTGGATTGTTTGAGAACTCACCATAGAAATATTAATGTATATGAATTGTATCCTGTTATGGTGGGCCTTAAACGTTGGTTAAAAAATTTTAGTAATACCCGGGTTCATTGTATAACTGATAACATGCAAGTTCTAGCCATGTTAAATACGGGTCGGTCAAAAAATAAGTTGTGTATGGAATGGCTACGTGAAATCTTTTGGCTATGTTTCATTCATAATATTGAAATTTATTCTACATATATAAGGTCTGAGGAGAACATTTTAGCGGACCAATTGTCAAGGCAGATGTATAAAGGTGTTCCTAAGAAATGTAAAAATACCCTGGCTGAATATAATATGTGTTGCTGTGCTTCCAGATCTGAGGGAGTTAGAGCGGAGAAGGAGAAGGTTTTTGTTCAGGGGCGTGGCTGAGTCCACACGTAAGGTTCGCAAACAGCAGTTTGGCAGGTACAAAAAATTTTGTAAAAAATTTAACTTTAACCCCTTACCCTGTTCTCCTTCTCAAGCTTCTTTGTATAGTGTATATTTAGCAGATAAAATGAAACCTATATCTGTTAGGAACTATTTGTCTGCAGTGTGGTATTATCAGAAATTAAAAGGTTATTCTGATTATAGCAGTAATTTTATTGTAAAGAAGACCTTGGATGGTATTGAACGTAATTATAAATGTTCTTCCTCTAGAACATATCCTTTAACTCCGAGTGATATGTTAATTATCAAGTCCAAGCTGGATTTGTCTGTGTATGAGGATGTAGTCTTCTGGTCAGCTATCTTATTGTGTTACCGAGGTGTGTTCAGGGTGGGTCATGTAGTGGATTCCCCTCATAATCTTAAATCGAAAGATGTGTCGCTTTCTGTTGACTGTATTCGCATTGATGTTAGATCTTCTAAAACTGACCAATATGGTAGGAAACCTTACGTGGTATATTTAAAACGTAATGATAATTCTGGTCTTTGTCCAGCTAGGTACTTGAAGATTTGTAAGTTTTCAAAAAAACAAATTATTGTTCACTATATGTAACAAACCTTTAACTTATAACTATGTTAATACCAGGTTGAAGGCTATTGCTATAGAATGTAATATTTCCCACAAAGTTTCAACTCATTCACTCCGACATGGTGGAGCTACTCTTTTAAAAAATTCTGGGTTAAAGGTTGATGATATTAAAAAGAGAGCAAATTGGAGATCTAATGTGGTATATAATTATTTACATGATTCTAAACAGGACTTATTAGCTCTAGATATGATGTTATAGTGTGGAATGGGGTTCCATTGTGTTTGGCGGTTTTTGGCATGTACAGGATTGATATTGACCAAGTCAATTCTCACCAAACCCATTGTCTCCTTCCTTATTCCACTTGTGATATTATTATAATATTATTATAATGTTTATTATTATCATTTTATCCCCAACGAACATAATTAACTTATGGGACTATATACACCCGTGTATATATATATAATTAATATGTGCAGTGGTTGGATCTACTTTTCCTCCAGGGCGCGCATTGGTATGTGTGACGTCACCGTAAACATCCAGCGCCTATATAAACTGCGGGATCCAAATTAACCGTCAGTTGGCGAGTTTCCTCAGGTCGGCACACACCACGCTGGGTGGTGCCGGAAATTTTAACTTTTAATCTTATCTTGTATATATTGTATTTACATTGTTGTATTGTATCTATTACTGTATATATTGTATTTATATTGTTATATTGTATTTATGTATTGTATTATCAAATTATTGTCTTTAATAAAGGCATGTACAGGATTGATATTGACCAAGTCAATTCTCACCAAACCCATTGTCTCCTTCCTTATTCCACTTGTGATATTATTATAATATTATTATAATGTTTATTATTATCATTTTATCCCCAACGAACATAATTAACTTATATATATATATATATATATATATATATATATATATATATATATATATTAATAATATTGTCACTCATCATGTTTATTGACCATAACCTCTGGGGCTGAGGGCTGACCTTGAGAAAGTTAGGTTTACTCCCTCCTTTACACCTGGATTCAAACGTGCATGCTTTCAAATGAACCTAGGATGTCTTAGAACATGCAAGGACAATTGTTAACAACTGCTCGTCAAAGACTTATGACTCCTTTCGTGTGTATCACACTCTCAAATTCGCCTTGCTTAAGTGGTTCAACGGCATCTAATTACAGGGAATGAATTAAGTCCTAATGGAAATATATATGTAGATGGCGTTTTCAAAAATGAGACTAAATGTATGGTGACACAGACGTTTTAAAATTTAGCGGACGCGGGTGTTCTTCTATGCATAAAATATGACGGAGTGACACTACTTCCTTCATAAAAAATGACTGAGCAGTTTATAGTACACAGTCTGGAAATTTGAGCAGCTCCATATAGTCCCGGGTATAGCGGGGTCATTGGTGTGTGTGTGTGTGTGTGTGTGTGTGTGTGAGAGAGAGGGGCGCCATTGCCTGATCTGGTACCTGGAGAGATAAGCGATGGTAACAGCCACCATGGCGGGAACCAGTCTTTGCGTAATATACCCTAAAAGTCAGCGGTAGGTGACGGAGATTATTTCATTGACCAATAATGCATACCGTTACCTCCCTATAGTAGGAAGGTTTAGCAACCACTACGTACGTTACCCGTAGCTCATTTAACGCAGACGTAGCAATGCTGTAAGTATGCTGTACGTCTGCGTTAAATTGCTAAACCTGACTAATGAGCAAGGCAAACTGCAACTATCTAAGTCGCTCCTTACACAACAGAGGGCGCGCCAAACAGTGTCTTAACTCACAATCCCCATGGTCTGTTTTGGCTGCAGGACACTAATTATTTTCTCACTGTTGGCTTATATAGCATATGGGCGAAAATAAAATATTTGTACGAATTTCTGGGCTCAGCCACTGTTATTTTCTTGTAGGCACACTTTTTTCCCCATTAATTTAGGGCCATGAGATGTGGTACAATGTGATTAACTTTTCCGCTATCGGCCGTAGAGTGCGGACATACCCAGATTTGGGGGCTTTGCAGTGAATGATTGCAATAAATTCTGTAATTGAAAAGAGTGCACCCCACTCAACTTACCCTCAAATATCAGCCTAAATAACACTCAAATCGATAAATATACATCCTAAGGATTAATTTGATGCCTGGTTTGCCTACCCACTGTCAAATTTTAGACCAATAATCATTGTACAACACCCTTCAGTGCAGAGCTACAAAGTGTCTCCTGCTGCCACCTCCCGTCAATTGGTGTTCTGCAACCTAAAGGCCTGGGTTGGAATTTTGGTGGTCAATGAAATAGCTTGGGAAGCTTTTATTCACTGGCCCAGTAATGTCTTATCCAGAATTTTTTACTATTATGCCCCTCAGGCCCCTCAAATCTCTCTGAGAATTAATTCCCAGAGAGGGTATCAGTCTCTGTGCTCTTGGTAGATTTGATCGATTTCTAGCATACAAGGACATTTTATTAAGTGTCAGTAGACATTCATTGACTGCATAGCTTCACTGCAAAAATGGTGTTTAGATTTTAAACATGTTTAGGTCTAAACACGTTTAAAACCTAAACATATAGGTCAGTTAGGTGTCTTATCGACTACACATTTAGGAAATGAACACTTTTATTCTAACTACATAAACATTTACGCTAAACATGTTTAGATGTTTAGAGTTGAGACAGTTGAATAATAGGTGTTTAGATTTAAACATCAATGTGTTTAGATACTTGGATGTTGAATCCACACCAGGTAGCAGCACTACCTTTGAATGAACTTTCTGCACATAGTTATAACCAATTGTTGTGACAAATGTCCCCAAATCCCATGTTTATCATGGTTTCATTTCATAGAATGTCATGCGAATAGAAAGGGCAATAGAAAATTGACTAGATTCACCTTATGCCACAATCATTAGCATAAAATAATCAATAAGCTCCATGACTGACACCTATTTGATGTTATTCTGGAATAGATAAGGCAATGTCCTTTCTGCCAAGCTGTTGTACTTTCTCAAGTCTCTCATTCTGATGCAGTGTGTAATACATGTACATATATATAGCTGTGGCTGACATCTTTGGAGACTTTGACAGGTAAATACCTGCTGATGTCCCCCCCCAGTAAATGAGAAAACAAACAAAATATATTTCTTTTAATGCATACATGTCTGCAAACCTTAACTCTCCATCAAATCATTTAAACATCTAAACAAAAAAATTCATAAACACCTGAACACAAAAATTCATATATCTAAACACAAAGTTTTAACCTGAACACCTACATTTCTAAACACTTGAACAAAGCACATTGTTTGGCTAAACATGTTTAGGAAATTAATGTGATTATAAAAACATTGCAAGAATATGTTTAGAATTGTGTTTAGGATCTAAACACCATTTATGCAGTGTTGGGGAGAGAAAAATGATGTTTTCCCCCGATGCATGAAAAGGCCTCCCATAGAGCACTGAGGGCGATAATAGATGGAAACAGCTGAGAATGTGAAATTCAGGTCATTCTGACCCTGAAAACCATAATTTTGGTTACCTGGCACCCCCAAGAGAGAAGTATCAGGCTTACTGATTGACACCAGAATATTTCTCATAAACCTCTCCAAGGCCAAAACTCCGCTACTACGATTTTCAGTGATTTCTCACTAATTTCATTGATTCCCTTTCTCACCATAACATTGTCAAACTGACTTACGCTAAGCAAAATAAACACATTTTAGCGAAATTTGACAAACTTGGTAGAAGGCCCTATAAAGCCCATAGAGGCTGCAGGACACTAATTATTTTCTCACTGTTGGCTTATATAGCATATGGGCGAAAATAAAATATTTGTGCAAATTTCTGGGCTTAGCCACTGTTATTTTCTTGTAGGCACACATTTTTCCCATTAATTTAGGGCCATGAGATGTGGTACAATGTGATTAACTTTTCCGCTATGGGCCGTAGAGTGCGGACATACCCAGATTTGGGGGCTTTGCAGTGAATGATTGCAATAAATTCTGTAATTGAAAAGAGTGCACCCCACTCAACTTACCCTCAAATATCAGCTTAAATAACACTCAAATCGATAAATATACATCCTAAGGATTAATTTGATGCCTGGTTTGCCTACCCGCTGTCAAATTTTAGACCAATAATCACTGTACAACACCCTTCAGTGCGGAGCTACAAAGTGTCTCCTGCTGCCACCTCCCGTCAATTGGTGTTCTGCGACCTAAATGGCTGGCGGGGATTGTTAGTTCACCATTTGGACACCAGGGGTATCCTGTGCTTTATTGAAATTATGAGAAACGAAATATGCAAAATTCTGATTGGGTGGACTGGTATTTGAACTCCAGACCTCTTGTGTACAAGGCAGAGATGTAACACATGCACCACAGAGGTACCATATAATCTAGATGTACATATCCTAGCTATTTCCCTTAAGAAAAAATTTCAATCATCCAAGAGATTAGAAATATAGCTGAGACCATATATCAGACCTACACTCATTGCAAAGATATGCATATAATCTAAGTGCTGAGGAAGTTATAAGAAAATTTAATTACTTTTGGATAGGAATCCGTGGGTTTATGTGACATATTGCTGTATAATCCTATATGATACTAAAAGTTCTGTATCTCAGAAATATGCATGGGACCCCCACATTTTTATTGCATATATGAATAGTTCATATCATTTTGGGATTCTGGTGATAAAATGGCGAAAATTCAATTACATTTATTCTATCCCCGCCAGCCACCTTAAGAGGGTTTGCCTATTTCTATATTATGAATAATACGACAAAATGCAGAAAAAATGTGAATTACAGTTCAGCTCCTTCGACTTGAAAACAGAAATTAAATAAAAGGACTGAACAATATCAGGACTGGCACATCCAAAGAACTCCTTGGGAGTTAAATACAGGTTAGTGGAAAGGCCTCCTTGGTGCTGAATTTCATATGCATGCTTAAAAGTTATCAATTGACATCTGATTACGCTGGATCAATCATTCTCAGCTTTAGGCTGGAACCATCTACATGTACTTCAATATTCATAACCCAAAAATGGCCATAGAAAATAAATGTGCAATATGATAGGCCCCGTCTGGAAATACACCCTACTTCCAAATGACAGACAGTCATGAACAGATCTATTTAGATCACGCTAGTTGAACAGGGTATGTAACCTCCCCCATGCACCCAAATGTAATTAGCTACTGGAACCCTGGAGGGATTAGTTCCCTAACTGCCCGCTAGGTGCTCATACACCTAGTCGTGCATTGATAGGTACATAAGGCAGGAGTGTATCCCATTTCACCTGCTGGAGGCTATGGGCTTTGAGGTCTGGAGCAGGATGATTGTGGTAGGCTTGTCCCTTGGCGACGTATATCTCTGCAGACTGTGGTGGGTTCGGGGATGTGGCGAATGAATGATTGTATATATTGTGTATCAAGGGGCTGTGCATGGGAGTAGGAGTGTGGGAAGATGAGAGGAATGATGGGAGTGTGGAGTGTGGGAAGGGGAGAGAGAGAGAGAGAGAGAGAGAGAGAGAGAGAGAGAGAGAGAGAGAGAGAGAGAGAGAGAGAGAGAGAGAGAGAGGGAGGGAGGGAGACAGACAGACAGACAGATAGAGACACAGAGAGAGGCAGACAGACATACAGCGATAAGGGAGAGGCCTGTACGGACAGGAACAGGGACCGAAAGGGAGGAGGAGGTGGATTATTGTCCATATGTGTAGAAAGCAAAACATTTGTATTATAACAGCAGAGGTGCACACGTGATGGAAGCAATGGGCCAAAAGTCAGACCTGCCTCCACGGGTATACAGTTTATGCCATGTATTGATCTTTATACTCACGTGTAGTCTCTTGCGTGGCAAGTTCGTTCACGTAAAAAGTTCTAGCAATTAACACCCTATCTTGTTATAGGCCTACCGTTATCAATCAATAGTCAATTTTAATTGAAAATAAACTCAATATCACATTTTGCTAATAATAATGACGGTTGTGATTACAAAAAGAAATAACATATAACGTGGGGCCAAATGCGAACTTCTCTTTCAAAATAACCCAAACAGCGTAAGTAGAAAAACATTCAGTTGCGGTAAAGTTTCCTATGATATTTCAAGGCATCCTTTGGTAGAGGTCTAGTGTCACCTACGTAAACCAGGGGTAACTGATGCCTTCTTAAAAGGGACAACACTCATAAAGATCCTGCTAATCACATTCAACTTCTTAGTAGCTGCTTAATATATAATTTATTGGTTCACAGGTCACTGTGGCTTTGTGGGCGCCGATATTTATGATGACAAGTCAAGTGCCTGGTGCAAATCCCCAAATCCTACTCTAACACTTTGAAACTGATGCAGCAATGGGGTTTAGGACACATGGACATACCACTCTTCCAGACCACCTTTGATACAGGTGTATCCCCAATTGTGCCTCTATCAATGATATTTTATGATTTTCATGTATTTAGGAGCTCTCCCATATGGTCGATCCTAGATAAAGCTAGACTTTAGATACAGTGGGGCCTCTCTTATGCTTGTACCGAACAGCTCCATAGATTACCGAGGTGCTTAGCGCCGAGACAAGGCCTTTGTTGCTGGGCACCAGCGTAGAAGTGTTGGACCTGTGCGCATGCGCTATGGCCACTGGACCATGAAGATGGACGCTGGTATTCTAGGTCTTGTAGAGTCAATTTATCTGACGTATGTACAAGTGTCTCCTGTGTGGGTATGGGGGTGATGTGGGTATATGTACATCCCAACCAAAAGGACATCGGAAACTGGACTCAAGTAGGACTTCCTCTGTTATTGTGGTGGAGGAATCTGAGACTGCGACTTAGATTTCGAGAAAAAGTAATGAAATTCCATTGATCTCTAAGAGTCTAGTTCATAGATGAATATGACCGATTGTTCAAAATATCTAACACGACCTGGCTATCTTGGAGTTTTCCTCCCTTGGAGTTTTCCTCCAATGAATACAGACAACACAAGGGAGACAAACAGTAAACGGGTCACATAGGAAAATTGTTTGCCCAGCAACCAGAGGCATCCACGATTGAAGTCGAAAATAATGAGTAGAGATACTATCCAGGCACTGTAAAGAATGGGTTGAGAAGAGAGGCTTTTGATAGATACAGAAAAAGATTATAAAAGCAAAGAGGATGGGAATACCAATACACAACAGGTACACAGCAGAGGACTAAGATACACTTAGGGAGCCCAGATCTGTCACAAATCTACTGAATTGTGCACAAAGTGAAAGAAAAGAAAAGAAAATCAAACATATGTTTGTGCTTAAGGATGACTCCTGAAAAGCTCCTGATTGTTATCCAATAATTTAGCAGACCCTACACCCATAAATCCCACCCTATTTAACTCTGACTTCCTTTACTTTCAGCCTGCTTAAGATTCATTTGGCGTCCTGACAGGGACAGGGGGCAGGGGACCTATGTAGATCAAAGTTGGAGGCCACTTGTTGGTCTGACTGCGATAACTGTACTTGTGACTTTGGTATCTACCACTTCATCTTTTTGCTGCACTTTGGGGCATAAATTGAAGCTTGTTACTGGTGGCGATTATACCCTCAGCCACCTGGGTCGTGCACCATGCTGTATACCTGTTGTATACTGCTGACATTTCCTGTAGTAATCTTCTGTCACTGTCCAAACTTTGACTTTTTACTCTTCCTTTTTGTGTATGCAGGTATAATGGATTTTACAAAAACGTTCAAGAAGGGTTTGGTGCTCAATCCACCTCTCATGTTAATGGTGATGAGTGCATATTATGTTCGCTTTTTATGTTTTACTTTTTATAGCTACATTCCACAGAGATTTTATTCAAAAGACTCTTCCTGACATATATTCATCATTAAATTTATTTTGGAAAACAAGCGTCCGTGTGTGATGCTATTGTCAGTATTGACAGGTTTCCTTTGAGTTATCCCATATCTGGATTTGAATAACTACCTTTATACAAAGCATCGCACTACTGGAATTACTTTCATATTTCCCAGGAATGATGGGAGAAGAGAAGGTTACTTTCCAAGACAGCTGCAGTTAGCTTTGTGACAAACTGAGGCTGCTGATGTAGACAGATGCAGTTTGATGTCTTTATCAAAGTAAATTATCGAAGGGTAAATTGTGTTAGTATTATTTCCCCTCCATTAAGCCGCAGTAAAATGAAAGAGACTGTCAGATTAATCAGGTGGAGACCATCCATTTATACCACATCAAGTGGCCACTTGGTGCTGAAGCTTGGCCTCTGGCCTCTGAGTGATTGACCTCTTGTGTTATACATTGTGAATGGAGGAGTCCTGGTTTGGTTCTGCTCGTGGTTTACCCCCGACGTCTATCTATCATACACTGGTTTTAGCTATACTGACATTTTTTCAATCTACTTTTGGGGGACAAATTAGCTAGGATACAGTCTTTGGCACTTGACATCAATGCAAATAGCCCGGGAGCTACTGCAGTCCCTGTGAGAGTTATGAATCGCTGAATGCATGTCTGTTTATAAAGGGAAGTTGTTTCAGCTATAAGCTCTCATGTGTAAGGTGCAATCTTTGCTGCTCACTATATTTGCAATGACAATATTCAGTCAGAAGTCAGATGAACCTCCTGTACCCTAATACCCCCCCCCCTCACCTGGTGGGATTAGTATCCACCAGGCAGGGTGGGAGGAGGACCTCCGGCACACCTGAGTGCTCACAGGTAGGCCTCTCCATACCTGCTGACCCTCACCTGTCTCCAGACACAATCCCAAATACTTCCTAATAAATCATTGCCAATTAGGCCTTTGACCAGTGACCATAGGAACTCAGTAAGGGATGGATGTTAGTGCTGTAACTTCTGAAAGATACAAAAGGAATAGGGGGTGGAGCGGAGCCCATACGGTCTGTGGGGGTCTGTGGTGAGTTTTGTGAGGGGATGAGGGATGGGCTGGACCTTGGCTTTGGAGGTAGTTCCCAGGGGTGGTTGTTGGTGAATGGATGTTACATGTGGATACAGGTGTGGGGAACTGAAAAGGTATGTCTACCATTATAAAATTTAAATCAACCTGAATGGCGAACAAGGGGTAGCCTTTTAGTGTAGAGATGCATACAGGTGGACGCTTCCTGTAGAGTGATCATATGGGCGGCAATAGAACAGCCGTTGGCTTTTGTGACCCACTATCCGTCACATGACGTCTTCATCCTCAAAGACCTCTGCAGGAGAGGTCCAAGGTGAAAAAGGACATGGTTTGTAAACCACGGGAAGGTGTTGTCGAGGGAGATCAGTTTTCGGTTATGGGAGGAGGGTGTGAGATGCAAAGGTGACAGTATGCAACTGAAAGTGCGATTGACAGCATCTCGTGGCATTTTGTACGCGTCGCATGTGACGTGTGTCCCACACGCCTGCCTCACATGTCCTGATATGTCATGTGTTTATCATGTGACTACCGGGGTAGTTTGATTATGAAACCGTAACTAAGACTAGCTCTGAATCTGAACGCATACAAAATGAAATTGACACTTAGATATTTGCCCTTTTCTTCACTCTTATGTGCAATAGACCTTACTTTGTTGTTGCACATAATATCCCTCTCGAACTTGAACTGTCGGTTTATGCCCCTTAAACTAATGACAGGCCTGATCATAATTAACTAATCCTGTTTGCTAAGGTATTAGCTATATTCATGCATAAGATCCATTTCCCTCTTGAATTAGAAAATAAACATGTGGGAACTTCCTAATTTACAAAGGGGATCTAAGACGAGAAAAGTACCTACAATCTACAAATAAGTAGCAACAATTTCAAGTGCAGTGTACTTTCCCCGTTTCTGTGATCCCTAGCATATAAGCATAAGGTACGGAGGTTAGCGAGGGCAGTTGATATTTGCTAAGCTAAGCACATTTTCTTGCTAATGAGTACTTGATATAACCCCACCTACTTCTGCAAAGATGGACATTCCCCTCAGTGTCAAGGGATCAGAGATGGTAGCAAAACCTTAGTATCATTAGCATTCCAGGGTATGGTATATCCACACATTGGGACTATGTAAACAGGGGATTCTCCCTTCCTATAGAGAAGGCATCATGTAGGATATAGGCTATACATACCAGTGTGTACACAAAGGATGTCTAGGAATCTATTATGTTCTTCTGAGAAAATAGGCTGTGGGAAAGTATGGAATTTCTTTTTAACACCTAGCTGAACAAATTTGCTGAATGATCAAAATAGAAAAAAAACACTTGTTTTTATCCAGATGTAGTGGGTAAGGGCCGTTTTCCACCATCCGACAGGGTACCTCTTTCGGCCGACAGCTGCCCCACACAACCACCTCGGCCGACGGGGCTGCCATAGGGTTCAATGGTGGGGCATGGTCTCTGTCGGCCGAAAATAGCATCTACTATGGGTCTAGCGACCGATAGAGGGGACATATCTGGTGGTGGAAAATGGCCCTAATTGAGAGTGGGGGAAAGAACAGCAATAACACACATTTCAATGTTTATTTTCCTCTCCCCTTGGAGCAGCTTAATGTTCTATCCTGCAAGAAATAGAATTCACCTGAAAACAGTTACGATAAAAGAAAACCAACAATGTAGCCTACTTATTCTGATCATGTGTAATTGCCCATGCATACAAATGAACATAGCCCCCATCTGTCTCCAGAGACTCCACACAGCAAGTGCACCAAGGGATAGCAGATCATGTGTGTTACTGTGAGGATGTGTCTATGTATGTTATCATATAGGTGCAGTTCCTTTCTATATTTATTGTTAATATATTTACTGCCGTCTCTCTAAAGGTGACCCTGATTGTAGCAGTAGGCCTATGCTCTAGTTGAATCTATTTTGGTCAATGTTTGACAAAAGACTAATACAATTGCTAGGCAAGTAACATGAAACTGAAAAATTGGAAGTATTGGGTCCAGAAAAGCTTAAACTTCAAGGAAGAACTCTCGGGCTGTATGTGTCCAGGATGGTATAGGTGCATGTTGGTGTGCATGTTGGGGGAGTGGGGGTTGACACCTGCCTTCAGGTGATTCTTGATCCTGGACAAACACCTGTCCTCCAGAACCAGGCGTATACAGCCGGATCCCTGCAGGATCCACAGAAACAGGAGACCCCCAGGGCAAAGACCTAAATTCAACCTACCTATAGAATAACTGATATCAACCCAACATTCAGCGACTCTTCCATGAACAGGTCCCATAGTATGTGACTGCCCTAACAATTAGCAACTTTTAACCTTGATGGTTGCTTAGCAGAGGTCACTTACATGCCTTCATGAAGTCATTTATACATGAACTATTTGACTTCAGGGTTTCAACCAAATCCTATTTTGCACATTAATTTTAGCAAAATAATTCATGAGTTAATTTTTTGGATGATGATTTGAAACGTGCTATAAAAATCTAGGCTGAATCATTCGGTAGTCGAATGAGTAAAATTGTAGAAATTATGATAGTAAATGAGACTAAGAGTTCAACTTCCGGTTAGAACATCCTCATTGTGTTGAAAAGAGAGACTTCTGTCCTCCAGAACAACACAGATCTATCAATTAAACCATCTGGAAGGAATTCGGCTGCTTTTAAAATTTCATGGGAATCTAGGTCTCAAAGCCTAACCGGTGTGAAGTGTGAGCTTCAACAGGAAGGATGGGCTGTTGAGTGGCACGTTGAGAGAAGAATTCAGCTGCCGTTTAAGTTAAGCCTTTCCAAAGCCATTCAGACCTCCCTAGCCACAAGGACCTCCCCTAATGTTATCTTTTACACGGGTGGGCGCCTCCAACAGCATTAAGATAAAGGTGAGCACTTTCTTGCCCTCCTTCCCACAAATCCAGAGCCTTTGTATCTCATTTGTCAGGCCTTAGAGCCCCCCCAACCTGGACATAGGTCAGTAAAGTGGAATGACCCCTGTGACTCCCCTCACCTCTTGTGTTTGCCTTGGGTGTATAGACACAAATCTCATAGAGACCTCAGCCTCTAAGCCCTACACACAGGAAGTGGGGGTTCGTATAGAGCCAGATAAAGTTTCAGAATTATTCAAAGGAGCCCCCCCCCCTTGCTGAGGTTGAAATGTAGGGTACTATACTATAATTCCGCCTCAGAACCTAAATGTAGCATTTACCTTAGTACTCAAAAGCAGATCTATCATTTTGGAGGATTTGACAACCTTTGAGAAGGTGGTGGAGGATGGGTCAATGACTGAGGTTTGGCTCTCCTGCCAGAAATATGGAAAATGTGTTTGCTAATTGAAATGTGAAGATGCCAGTGATAACTGAAGCTCCTCCTCTTAAGGTGATGTGGAGTGGGATTTAACTGCCCCCATATTCATGGAGTACTTATGGCTGGCCTAAGATGCACCTGTTACTATAGTATACTGATGGTCTGCTGAAATATAGTTACAGAAACAGTTACCATGCCTCTTGGCATAGATTGCATATTGATTAACAGTGTCACATTATTCCTGACTGCATAATATGATATAGGAACCCTTTGCCATGCTTGTTGGCGTAAAGAATTATTACTTGGTATAGTCTCTTTATAGCGCATGCTATACTCTGGGGCTATGTCTAAAAAATGAAGCCCGATAGTGATGCTAGTAGGGATCACGGTTGGATCGACAGCATTCATATTGACTCAGAGATCAATGTCATGGATAGCCCCACATATATAATTATGCATATTCTGGGTCAAATCCATATATATATACTCAGTCTACTGCTATTTCTTTATGGAGACATAAGACACTTAAACCGGGAAATAGCAATAATATTGCTGTGCTTTTTTATATGACCATTTTTCTCAATAGGATTATTTTTTTTAGTCCATCCTCAAACTCCCATAGCTCCATAATCCTCACCCCATCTTCTTCCATGGCCGGAAGGTGACCGGGTGTTATCAATATACCTGTCTGGCTGAACCTCCTCCTCGTAGATTGTCCAAACCATTACTACCCCTAACAGTGGGGGTCTTTTTTTATGGCAAACCAAACCAGCCATGCGCAGTGTTGGTAGCTAGGCCTGTGCCGATGCCCTTTTGGCTGCTGGTTTCTCTCGGTTGATATCACTATCATTGTGCATGTCGGGCGATAGCAACAGCTGCTAGTAGCCGTAAATATGGGTTAGGGGAGGCACCCATCTTTTACTATTTTACCCCCACGTGAGGCAGTGGCTAGAACTTTTTGTTGTTGGGCCAAGTCGCCGCCCCCTCTAGCGGCCACTAATGAAGACATTAGCACGCAGGCCTGCCACGCCGACTTGCGCATGCTCCGAAGGGCACCAATAGCATTAGTGAAACGAGGCTGAACCACAATGGCCGCCATTCTACTTCCGGCGCCAAAAGAGCAGTCGGGTGGCCAAGGGGGTGTCGGAGGCCATGTATGGGTGTCTGCAGCCTGGGGGAGGGTGTCTTTGATTTACCTGTAGGTGGGGTAAAATTACAACCTGCTATCCCTCACCCTGTTCCAGTGGCCTACGTCTTATTAAGGCCTTCAGGGGAGGTTGGTTTGAGACCCTTGTGAAGAGGCTAGAGGGGGCACCTCACTAGGCCCCTTCCTGTCCTTTATCAGTGCCCTCAGGCATCTGTAAGGTCATAGGTACATCGGGAGTTCAGTCTCGGAAGGTGTGGTGCAGTTGGTAAGCCTCAATGTCCAATCTTATCTGTCTTCCAATAAATTGTGCTGTGCCCCTTTATAGTATTCCTGAAGGCAGAGATGAAGTAAATGTGCAATGAGGTAGGTCTACAAGGATGTGTTCTGCTTGAGCCCATTGACTGTTGTTTTACATTGGTATTGATTCACCATATACTGCATGAACTAAAGGTTTGAATTAGTTCTCTTGCTTACAACCTTGGCATTTCATCATAGGTTCAGTATACGATGCAGGGCACGCGCGAAAAAAGCTATTAACATGGACGATCAAATCCCTTGTCTAGACTCGGTAATTATATTGTTCAATACCTTCATTGTGGAAAACATAACAACAGGAGCTTTTATTTTCATTTAATAGGACTCAAGAAGTGTATTATCCAGGCCCAGACTGGTATAATACCTCCATATACCTGCACAATATCCCCTATAATACCCCATTCAACCATTCACCCGTGTAATCCTTATATACACCATGCTAATGTTTTACACCCTTCCTGACACCTCACCGCAGTATAGGCATAACGGGCTATACTCAACACCCAGTCACTTTAACCCCTTTAACAGTCTCCTGGGTGTTACCCCTACCTACACCTCAGACTCTGCATATTGTTAAAGGTGTAGAAGGGGCGGTGCTGCGCCCAGTTGGACACAGATCAGATAAGCCTGCCCCCTATTGGCTTTAGCCCTCGGTTGCCTCACCTGTATACTGGTCCCCTGTGCCGCTAACCTATCCAGTGGTGCTTTGAGTGGAGGTGTTGGCTTCCCTGGTTTGATCCTCTTATCGGTGACGACATCTTGCTCTTGTTGAGTGCCTTTTGCAGCTCCAGCGCCCCGCAATGCCTATTGCTGCCAGCGTTGGGGAGGCAGCCAATGGTGGCCATTGAGGCGTGTGCTGGTTTGCATGTTGGGGCGGGTGTTTGGATGTAAGTGGGGAAAGGTGGGTGTGTCTACCTCTACACCTGAGGGAATGGAAGATGGGGTGAAACCTGGCTAAAAGATGTTGTCTCAAAGTGCCAGAAAATGGACTGTTTCCTCACGGGGAGGTATGGGCTGTCGCGTGATTGGCTGAAATGGTGTTTGGTCACATAAGGCGTACTTGATTTAAAAATAAACTTTTTTTTTTGGTGATATCATGTCTACTTCTTTAGACACTGAGTCAATCCTAAACCCTCATTCACAAACATAACTACTTACAGTGATACCAGAATACTAATTCAGTGATGTTCTGTAAGTATAAACTATTTGCCCATGGATCTCAAACCACTCTTTTATGTTTGCCGGCCTAGAATAAGCTATCTTTATGGATCGCTCAACAAAATATCTCGATAGTGATTCTCTTTACACTCATTTTTAAATTTAGAATGTTGGTATGAGAAAACGTGTCGTCTGGAGTTTTACCAGAAAGCTACTCAGGATATCTGCATGTACCTGCACATTTATTTCATGTACATAATGGATAGCATAGTGGTTTATTGCATTTCCTTTTTCATGAAGGCAGCCAAGGGAGAGTAACACACCAACAAAGAATATTTTGTTGAGTGTACAAAATGCACTTATGTCCGTGCGTTTGAACATACACAGTGTAGGTGGCTGTGGAGATATGCCGCTAGAAGCGCTGCCGCTGCCGCCAAGGAGGGCACCAAGGATGGCTGTCATCTGGGATAAGAACAAATAGGTGTAAGGGGGTTAGTGCAGCAGAAGTACCATGCACCACTGAACTCTACCACCAACCAAACCATGCACCACAGCCACCCCCAGTCTGGTGCCCATCAAAGGCAACTCATTTCACAGCTACTACGCCGCCGGGCCCTCTCAAGGTGTAATTTCTGCACTTTTAGAGCTAAAACTTCGTCCATTTGCAAAGCTGCATAACTTAAATGATGGTGAAGTATGCTTAAGATTCTAATACAAAATGGAGAGGTGTTCCATAATAGAGACTCCAGATAAATGGAAAACAAATTTGCAATGATGAAAAGAAAGAATGGCCAAAGCTACTCACACAGATCCGAATTACAGGTGTGCAACCATGATCTGTGGAAACGACCACTATCTGTAGTGCTAGAACCAGTGACTATCCAACCACTATCTGGGCAAAAAGACAACGTTAACTGCAGTACCCAATCAACTACCATTTGTAGAAGCTAACGCTATCTGTATCAACATTATATCATGTTAAGGTACATATACAATGTTGACACAAAAACAGAAATGGAATCTACCTTTGATAGCAGAAAATGACCTTTTGATGGACTATAATTTTATACAGATTGGATGGCCAACCTCCAACTGGTGTACTTCAGGTGTGGCTTCTTACACAGAGAGTGGTTGTTCAAGATAATGTATGTACCAAAGGGTTCCTCACTGAACTTCAATAACACACTTTACCTATAGGCCCACTGTGTGTGTGAAATCTGCAGAGGCAAACTTAAAGTTAGACAAACTTTAATACCTTTCTTCCTTTTCTCTACTTTCCTCCCCTGAAGCCATAAGCACAGAGGAAGCCGCACACGACTCGGGGAGCGTTCCCTGCTGCGGAGGGTCACACCACGTCCGTTAGGGGGGCCCAGGTGGCGCTGTAGTGTGCTAACCTGTACCAAAGATACCATCTATCCTGTGCTATTGAGCGTTGACCACCTCTTTTTCCCATTTTACGGGTGTCCTGGAGCAAAAAACAGACCACACACACTAAAACACATTAGTTTGTTTAATGTATATGAGCGATAATAGATGGGTTTCTGTATGAAGGCTATTTACCTGCTTATCCTATCATCTTTTAATTGGATAATTCCAAGAATAGGTGTGTCGAGTTTGGAGACAGGTTATTAGCTGTAACAAATCATCCTGATTTAACAGTGGAATCTTGACAAGCTTTGACATGATTCGGCAGCTCTCTTGAATAGCATTTACATATGAGAATTGATCATACACTGTAACATTTTGCTGATCACAGATTATCACACTACTTTGCTATCTAGTAGAGGGTGTGCATTAGAAATCAATATGATTATCGGCTTGCAATTAGAGGCACAACAATAGGCTGGCATTTTCTCTTAGCACTTTATGGAGGATTTGTTAAATGAAGAAGCAGAAATAGATTAACTAACGTATACGAACTGAAAACAATGGACGTGACTTTCTTGTTCTTAGCAAAGTGTGAACAAAGCCATCAAGACAGGTCTCCTCTAAGTGTGTCTTGGTAACTTTCCTGTATTCAGTGGGGTGGCAAAGACCCTGGAGGAAGGAGAACATGCCCTTTGGCCTGACATTGAAAAGCTGGTTTGATGACAGCAATCCCAGTAAAATCTTAACATTTGAGAATACCTGTAACTCGTAAAACATTCTTTGCAGTATTAGTAAAGTTTAATTATTGTGATGTATTCTTAATTTGTTACAGCTGTGAATTGTGTTCAGACGGCATGGATTCAAATGTGAGTTTCTGAAGACTTTCTTCTCCTATTTCTTTTTGGAAATTTACCTGGATTTGGCAAAAGTGTACTTGTCTTCCTGTGGGTCTTTTTTATTTTGGTAAATAATATGAGGTAATGCCTAGAGATATCTATCCAAATATGAGACGCAGCCATGTCGCCTCCAGTCTTGGCAGACGACCGCTCTCGCGAGAATGACGAAAACTCTCGAGAGGTCTCAATAAACTGAGAAGCCTGGGGAAATTTCCAAGAAAACCGCCAGAGGACAAGACGAACAATAGAGAGCCAAAGGAAGCCCTGATGACCAGCGCCCAAGGGAGAACGTCTCCAAAAACTGAGCAGCCAGCCAGAGTGTCAAGGCCACTAGCCAGAGGTCAAAGGTGGCAGCCATGAAAAGTGGTCTTTAACTTAGGGACAGGTGTAGACCAAAGAAGACCCAGCGCCCACATCCAATAGTTACCAATGCTTTTGTTTCTATAACTAAACAATAGGTTCCTCAGTCTATCCACCCACGACCCAACGTCTATATATGCGCCAGTTCTTTTGTTAAAAAGAAAACACATTTTTCACTCTTGCTCAGCCCAAAGTGCTAGGGGTATGAGGTGTAGCTGCCAAATAGTTCAGGGGTTAATAACCTCTCTCACTCTAAGGGCATCCTTCCAGCGAAAACAGGGATGGCAGTAATACTTAGGACAATCAATCTCTATTCGTCTCTTAGAGACATAATTTGCGTGGTGTGTGGCTCGTTAGTCCCCAACAAAAGATAACGTAGATGTTAAGGGAGCAATGGTTAAATAGACTTGAGTGCTTGCCAGGAACAGATAAACCAAAAGAGGCTAGATAAAAGTATGTACTTTTTTGAAAATTAACTCGATTTTTCTCTTCAAATTTAAAACCTTTAATATTTTGGAGAATTATATAATAATGTTTACTCCTCCTATCAAACTACTTTCAAGTAATAAATACATGAAAGAGAAAAGTAGCATTTAAAAAATAACCTCTGCCCTCAGTGCATAAGGTGTCACCACCCCAAATGCCTTGTGACCATCCGAAAAATCACAGGTCTTCCACCATTGACCTGATATTAAATATACTTAAAATTCTCACAGTGCTTAGCAACCTACACCATATTTTAGCTTATGAAATGGAGAAAAAAATAAGATAGGTCCACATAAACATAGTCAGGCTAGATTTTGCGCAAATTGCCATGGTAACCAGGTAGTGATTTTTGCATGGTGAGGCCTGACCGGCGCATGAATACACATCAGGACCCCTTCACCCCATAAACTTCCACTGAATTTATGTTTTGAACAAAAAATATTCTGGGCCTATTGAAACACTCCTACTCATCATTCTGATACCAAATAACAATGGGTTTGGCCCCTCTTTCCCTTCCCTTGGGGCCAAATTCCTCAAAATAACTAAGTTCAGAAGGGACTATTTGGCCAGTAAACCCGGAAGTGGTCCGATTTAGGGTGGTGACACCTTAACAGAAAAGCTGGTTTTGTTGTTGCCATGGTTACCAAACTATTCCTTCATAAACAAAACATTTTGAGAACCCTCAATCATAATTTGTCCCCAGATTCTACCTAAAAAGCATATTTTATTGGTATTTTGGGCCATTTGGGACAGGAGTGGGATGTGCGTAGACCAAAACTGCCCTAAAAAGGTGGTTTTTCTAGCTACAAGTTTTTAATCTGACATAGAGAAAAATCTAGCCTGACTTTGTTATGGCAAATATGCATTAGAAGACAGCCCAGAACATCCATTTTCTCCAGTAATATGCCACTAAGCACTGTGAGAATTAGGGAAGTCAGTAGAATTGGTGAAAAGGCCCTAAAACTGGCATTTTTGGGGCCAAAATAGCCAAATTTGACCCAAAATAGGCCCCTTGGAGAGGAAACATGTTGTTATGTTGCCATGGTAACTATAACAATCAATGGAATTCTGGGATATTTCACCCCTGGAATGTTCCATTATATAGTGTCATGATATTCACTCCTTTAAATGATAGGTGAGTTAAAAAAATTACACATTTCATCAGATTTAGTTAGGAAGTGAAATTTTCCTATAAAATGCCTGTAAGAACTAGAAAAAAGGGAGTTAGTTTCAAGGTCTAATTTTTGTGAAAATTAGACATTTTTAAGGCAAAACTCCATGAAATTCTATTATTTTTGGACACAAATCCCATATATAAGAGGTGTCCAGCACAAACAACCAACACTTATTGTTAAAAAAATGTGAAAAGGGCTCAAAAATGCCCCCCTGAGTGGCATATGTATTAAAATCAGCTTTTCCTTTAAGGTGTCACCACCCCAAATGCCTTGTGACCATCCGAAAAATCACAGGTCTTCCACCATTGACCTGATATTAAATATACTTAAAATTCTCACAGTGCTTAGCAACCTACACCATATTTTAGCTTATGAAATGGAGAAAAAAATAAGATAGGTCCACATAAACATAGTCAGGCTAGATTTTGCGCAAATTGCCATGGTAACCAGGTAGTGATTTTTGCATGGTGAGGCCTGACCGGCGCATGAATACACATCAGGACCCCTTCACCCCATAAACTTCCACTGAATTTATGTTTTGAACAAAAAATATTCTGGGCCTATTGAAACACTCCTACTCATCATTCTGATACCAAATAACAATGGGTTTGGCCCCTCTTTCCCTTCCCTTGGGGCCAAATTCCTCAAAATAACAAAGTTCAGAAGGGACTATTTGGCCAGTAAACCCGGAAGTGGTCCGATTTAGGGTGGTGACACCATAACAACAAGAGGTAGAACTTTCTTCAATGTAAATTGAATGTAAATTAGCATGGGTGATGGTTCGATGGTTACCTGTCCTTATTGACCTATTGGTTTGTGATAAGCTTAATATCTCTACTCATATTTATTATATTGATTATGATGGTGTATTGTGAATATTATTTTTGACCTTAATGAAAATAGCACAATTGTATGTGTGTACTTTCGGTCAATAAATTCTTCAACAACAAATGTCCGCCATTTTGTTTTGATCTAAAAGGTCATCAAAATAAGTATGTCTGTATCAGATAATGGATAAATAAGGCATGAAAGTGTTGTTATATATCCATGCCACAACCCCCTGAAATATTGTGTTGAGAAAAGGTAAAGTTATTCAGATATTCTGTACTAAACTTTTGAAGTGGACCCTTCCGAAAACATCTGCTTGGAGAGTGTTGTTGCTGGCCAATTTTTGACATAAAATCACGTCACTAAGCAACGTTATATCACTAAGCAACCTCACGTCACTAGGCAACGTCTAAACGGATTTCAGGTGTGTTATAAACACATGATTTCTAAACACATAAACAGCAAATATTTAATGTGTTTTGGTGTATAACATTTAAACACTGATGATTATGAGTGTTTAGTCTTTAAACACTGATGATTATGAGTGTTTATTTTTTAAACACTCATGATCATTAGCGTTTAGTCTTTGAGCACTCGTTCCTTGTGTGTTTAACTTTCAAACACCTGTTTTCTAAACAAGGGAGCTGAACATGTTTAGGTGTTTATACACTAAGCACATGTATTTAGGCATTAAACAATTGTAATTTATCCCACCAAGTGGCATTACGGTTATCAACAGTATTTTGTCCACACAAAAGAACTTAACCCATCTTCAAACATGTCAAATAAACATTCAAACCTATTATTTGTGGTAATAAGACACACAAACATATAATTTATCCTGCATTGAAAGAATCTTTTTGCAATTTAGTAATTGATGATGTGCACAAGATAAGTAGTTTGCTAAGACACCCATTATGTAGAATATAGAATTAGATAAAGCAGGGGACTCTTGGACAAGACATTGTACTGTTTGAGAGGCTACTTTCCCTCCCTCTCTCCTCCTCTGAGAAGTAATGTAGGGAGAGGTTTATGTATACTTCCCAAGAAGTACCATCATTGTTTGTAAATCCACTAAGAAACATTATTAGATGATTTGCATATGAATATAATGTTACAGCAAGAAACACCACAAGCTGTTCATAGAACTAAATATTTCCCAAGTTAAACACAAGGAGTGTTTAAACACTTGCTATATATAAACACATTGGTATCTAAAAACACATGTTTAGAAATTAAACATGTTTAGATGGAAAAGGTGTCTCAAAATGTGGGACAGCATAAACTTTAGAAAAGTGTTTAGCTGCTAAACATTTGGCGTTTACAATCTAAACACTGTTTTTACAGTGTAGGGTTGGTCGGGTAACTGGAAACAAACCTTTTTTTAGGCCTGAAGAATGTTATGAATATATTCTTAAGACTCTTGTGGAGTCTCCTCTATTATGATTAGCAAAGTCGTTTCCAGTGTATACTCCCAGATCATTTTGACTATAGAGGAGAATTATACATTCTAAGTTGAATTATTTTTGAAACCAGAAGCTAATTTGCATAACCATGCAAAATTGGGTTGAGAAACACTGAGACATTTGGCATTTGCAACGGGACAGGGGGGCTATACATGGGCCTTTGGGTAGGTGGGCATTGTAAAAAAAAAAAAAAGGCTGTTTAAGATAGAAGAACAGGATTTACATATTAAGCAGAAGGATGATAAAGTTGCATTCCAATATGAACTTAAAAGTATATTCTTTAATTACAATGAACCTGAGAAACCTATCTACATTCCCCAAGAGTTCAAGGGACATAAGATGATTGGAAATGACGATAACTGATGCAAAGAATATAGGACTCGAAATAAGGCGGTATCTTTTTTATGTGTGCGAAATTATAAGTAAGAGCGCTCTAAATACTATATCTCTACTATATCTTTGGGGTTATATTTGCTATTTTCGACAACGGTCCATCTAGATCTATACCCACTTGTGCTACCATGTATTTTATGGGCCCTATTTCCTTTGGGTTAACACGATGGCTATATACTATCATTAAAATCATCTGAGAATAGAGGACAATACATCTAACGGTTTCCAACTTCCGAGGTTCCCATTTCATTTTACTCTAGGTGATTTTACACACACTCTCTCTCTCTCTCTCTCTCTCTCTCTCTCTCTCTCTCTCTCTCTCTCTCTCTCTCTCTCTCTCTCCAGTCAATCATTTCCTCATTGCTTTCTCGGTCCCCTTGTCAATCGCTCTGTCTCCTCACTAGTACCTTATCTTCAGTAAGTTCAAAGCTGAGATGTTTACCAGTGAAGGTTTCCTTCCCCATGCACTGTTTAGCCCCATCAAAATGCCACGGCGGTCTGCTCCTCTTTAGACTCAGGTCCCGCTCCTGACAGCACCTGAATGGTCGGCCACAGCACCATGGTCCCCTCCCTGCGTGGTTCCCATTGCCTCTTGACCTCAGACTTGATCGTTTGGGTGTCTCAGCTAAGCCCTGGGGCTTAAAACTCTTCATTTGGCGTTGGGTGGAGGTAAGGAAGCCCGTAGCAGGGCTAGATGGGACGTCTTGAGTTGATAATGAGGGTCAGTGAGGTGCTTCCTAGCGTCACCTGATCTGGAGGGGGAGGGCGGTTCATTGTGTGCTAAAATTATTGATTGGTGAACACAAAAAAAAACGCGGGAAGATGCTTTTTCTCAACGTTGTAGGGTTAAGTTTGATCTGCTTGGGGAGTGAAGAAATGAATAAAACCTCGTTGACCAACAATATGGAGCCCTATCCTGAGAACGTCTTCCGTTTCCTTTAAATGATTCTCATACCTTGTGAAAATGATTCTCATACCTTGTGAAATTGATCCGAAACGTTACACCAATAAGATCATCAAAGAAACAAACATCAAATTGTCCATCACTATCTCAACTACCAAAAAGGTTTTAATAATATACTGACATCAATTTTAAATTGACTGTGTCTGGTTTTGTGTGTTATATTATCGTAATGATTCATTATTAATTATTACCGGTATACCCGATCAACACATTATATATATATATATATATATATATATATATATATATATATATATATATATATATATATATATGCAAAAGTTCCTTGGATATCTACATAGCTGTTTTCAAAAGTGAAAACTCTCTCATTCCCAACTTGTTGTATTTGAGATACGCCATTGAGAAATACGTTCTGCTAATTCCTTCTTGCAAAGTTTGAAAATACGTGCCTCTGTACAACGACTACCAGTGTAAACGACCGCTATCTGCATTACTGCAGGTATAGACTTGGTTGATATAGCAAGATATAGAGTGCACCTTTCAATGCTAAGAGATATACCTGTCACAAGTTGGTTTACATGAGTTGACAGCTTGCAATGAAATGAAATTAACTTGAACATTGCATTTTGCTTTTGGACATTTTCAGTGAAAGTCACCTCTTTGCTCAAACTTCATTTTGACCCTTCTGGGCCACTGTAGAAATTTGAATACTAAGGTATGAATGATTGTACACATACTCTCCAAGACCATGTTGATGCAGATAACTTAAGGGGTAATGAGATGGGTCCTTGATGCAGATAGCGGCTGTTTTCTACACTTAATTTGATGCAGATAACGTCATTTTTACACAGATAGTGGTTGGATGGTCAGTCTCTAACTGCAGTTCTGCAGATAGCGGTCGTTTACACAGATAGCGGTTGTACAGCCTCTCTATACGTGCAGTTTACTCTCAACTCAAAACATAATTTGGAAGTCCTATATATTTCTTCCCCAACTTATAGCCCTAGAGTAAACGCCTACCTATTGCCAAATAACCTCAGACAATGGCAGCTTCTAAACAAAAACCGTAACCTCATATCGCATCTATGTGGAGTCTCCCCTGCTATATGTAAACTTTTCCTGTGTGTTTGAGTACTTTTTCCCTCAAGAAAAGTAAGTCCTAACCGAAGCGTGGAGCAATATGATTAATCACGTTCACAGCTCCCCACCATCATTCCCCTCCCTTCTCTTCACCTCCCATACTGTTGCCACAGCTAAGAGCAATGCCTTCTGGTGAGGAATATTATTGCAGGTTATGAACCCTGGGACACCCCATTGTCATAGACTGCTAGAGTTGCATGGACAATTATGTCTGTATATTGGGAGGTGTGGGCCTACAGGCAGAAGGTGGTTCACTGCTACGCCCACTTTACATGTTGGCCCCTAAAATACCTCATTTTCTCACACCTGCTTTTAACTTTTTTGTGGTTTTGACAGGTCTATCTGTCTATATATTCTAGTAGATGGCCTTTTAACATACCGATGCTGAGGTTTTTCCTGCTTGTATTATGCAATATCTCATTCCTGTATGCTCGTCCTGCCCTGGATGTGTGCTTACAACTAAATGATCCACTCCTTATTCATCTCATTCCTGATATTTTCTTTTCGGATCTTACTCCTTATATCAGCATAGCCAATTGCCTGGGGCCTTTGAATAATGAACTTTAGAGTGTATCTTTATAGAAGTTTTCCTTCATTTCATTAGAGGATATGCATTGTGTATAAGCTTTCTTGATGCATGAGTTGGTTTTAGTCACAGATACAATGAACGATGCCATCAATAAAGCTTACATATAGCAGCCGTCTGGTGTAGAAAGAAAGTACTACAACATCGTTAATTGCACGAGTTTTATCCTTTAACTTGAATGCAAAAATCTGCAAATGACCCATAACCATGGTATAAAATCGTATAATCGATGCCTTCTATCAATTGATAATCATATTTTAACCCCTATTCATTTTTTTTTTTACAAATCTATGAAGTCCATCTCTTCTTTCAGTGTATACATGCACATTATTATTTTGTTTGCTTATGTTTATTTTCATTTTATCTCTTCATTGTTCGCCAAGGTAGAGGTCTGCAACAGTAATGAGTAAATGATCCCCCATCCTCATACAGTTTATGGATTTTGAGAATGAGGGAAACCGCCAAGGTTTTATAATGAATTGGAATTGCACAGTTTAATTAAATAGACAATAATAGCAACGTTTGAATTTACCTTTATGTAAGATTAACCTTTTCAGCTGAATTGCTGAATGCCAAACGTGCAGCTCTCTGGGGGTAGTTACTTTGCATAATTACCAGTCAGGTCCGTGACATTTTATGAGCTTTCATTATTTGAATTTACATGTACCATGTATTGACATGTCCTATGAAACATCAGAAAGTTTCTCATGTCTAATTCTGCTGGATAAGACAAATATCAAGTGTAAGTAGATCTTTACATTGAGAGTGCACTGTTCCTCTCTAAAAGTCAATACTGTCCCATGGCGCCTAGTTTCGTATCCTCTATAACAATCATGACTGTCTGCACGGCATGAGTGTAGGTAGGTCTCGTCATCTGTTAGTGCATTTTAAATGGTCAGCTCCGTAATCTAGATAGGTGAACGGGTATTGTCGGTTTTAGGGCCTGTTTGATAAGCTAGGCCTTTGTTATGATTTCCACGATGGAGGTTTATCTAGAATTTTGATCTGCCATTATCCACCCACTCTGCCATAGTCCCTGGTACAGGTCTCCATAAGATGCACCATTGGGAAATACTCTCAGTAGCACATGAAGCTACTACTGCATGTTCAATGTCTGCCAAGTACAAGCATTACGTGACTTAGAAAAGACTGCTCCTAAATATTTAAAAGTCCAACGGAGCCTCTAGAGGATTGCTAGCTATATTTTAAAGGTGGTAAGGAAAAGGTGATTCAGGTTCTAATCTAGGTGAGATACGATATGGTTCGGGACATGCGTTGAGGCAGTTAGAAAGATACACAAATAGGTATTCATCTTATTTAGAAATCTTTATTCAATTCAGTTAACACTGGTCAGACCAGCTGACTAGACTTTCATAATTAGTACATATACACTGTATGTATAACAAAATGTTACTTTTCAGTAAACTTTATACAAATAATTCTTTGTTTATATACATTGTACAGTAGCCTTGTTGACCTCATTATTCACATCAGTTTAGGTTACATCTTGATTCTGAGATTCTTAGAATGTAGCTGGGAAGTCTGGAATTGCCGTCTATTTACAATTTGATGGCGAATGTAAAAGGTCCTATATACACAAAGGCTTGTAATATTATAGTCTCCAATCTTATTATTTATAGAAATGCCAGGACACTATTATAGATGCTGTACAGTGAGTATATCAATGAACTGGTCCCTGTAAATATCTACAAAAATATATTGCATCCAAAGCACCAACAGCAATACAGAATAGCATTGCAGTTCTCTTGGATTGCACTTGAAGTAGCAAAGGCCGTAGTGAAAGCTGCATAGTCCATATCTCCCGGAGATATCTACATAAGTTATAAGGGACTTCACAGGGACAGGGACATTTTAGACAACTTATGGATCTGAAAACGAATACAATTCATTGACATGCTCCTTGTTGCGATTAGACGAGGACTTTATGATGGGTCACATTAAGATTGATTAATTCTTAGAAGTCTTTTTCATATGAATTTCCAGCGTTTGAAGGAAGTCAGAACATATTGAACGTCAAACTCTTCTAATCCATAGGCTGCCTCAGGAATAATGCTTTCACTTGTGCTCCTCGTCGGTTCCTCCAGGGTCATCTGGCTTCGTAGGGTCTTTCTGTTTCATGTTCGAACCCTGCAATGACAGGAAAGTGAGGAGGCGTTTAAAATCATGAAAAGAAAATATTTAGTATTTCAACGTTATAAGAAAACCTCTTACTCTTGAGGCATGTAGATTGGTATATTTAACTAGTGAATCAACTTATAACAAAGTAAGCAAATATACCATCATATTCACAGTTATAAGGGCCTGTTATATCACTCCATCTGAGAATAGACATACGTCTAGACAGCAGAATAGTTCTGGTAAAATCATGAAGCCCATTTAGTCATTAACCCTTTGGTAGAGTTGAAGCCAGTCGTTAGGAGAGATTATTTGGTCATTAAGATGGCCCTTTGTTAATTTTATGGCCCTCATAAGAAAGGTCTTCATAGAGAACACCAAGGAGTCCCTCTGAGGGCCATTCAGGGTCTAAGACCCGGTGTATATACCTGCCGTGAAATGCCTCAGTATGGGGCACAGTGTCTCTGGCCATCTGTGTGATTCCCCACCTCATCTCCCCATCTAACCACTGCGGCCTTAAACTGGCCCTTGGTCATTATGAGGGCCATCAGGAGGTGTGGTTGGCAGGGCTTGACCCACCTGGACCCCAGGTGACCAGCGCCCACCTTCCTCCTACCACCATGTGCTCTATAATTAAGTTTCACCTGTAATTGCACCCCCTGTGGTCACTAGCCACATCTCCATGGCGCCCTCAGCATCATCACAAACCCCCCTGTCCGACCAACAAACTGACCACCACAACAACCCAGCCTCTGCTCAATTTCCCCATCAGGTACCGACGGAACTGATTTTTTCAGACAAGTCAATAGCCCCCAGTGGTGCAGCCCCTTTCTCATGGCGGGGAGAGTGATGTTGAGTGAGGGCGATATTGCTGGTGGCTTCAGCAATTGCTGTTGTGGTCTTGCTGGTAAGACTGTTGCTGGTAATGGCGTTTTTCCTTTTTAAGTTGGGGGTGATAGGTAGAAGGGGATTCCCCGGGGGGATTCACGTTGAGATGAGCAATAGTAATTAGATATGAACTAGTTCAAGTATTTGGCTAGTTAGCTTTCTTTCTCGACGTATTCATTATTGTAGATAAAGAATTTAGTTAACATCACTGATATGTCTAGTAATAGATGTAGATGTATAGTGGCAAGCAGTAGTGATAATCATGTCTATGGCATGCTGTGTAGAGTGATCTCTACATTGAATGCTTCTCATTGCAGAGTTAGGTTCTAGTGTAGCTGGCCATGCTTTTAGCGACTTAATGAATTGCTCACCAGCACACCCACAAAAGACAAGGTCAAGGGAAAGCTACCGGCTGTGCTGCATCTGACCCTTAGGAAGCCCAGGTAGAGGTCATACGCTGTTTGCAGACATGGTGTTCATAATACAATGCTCCCAGACCCCTGCTACCAGAGCCTGTGGGCATCCCCAGGGAAAGGCAGCACCAGATGACCATCTGGCTATACATACTTGTACCTCACCAATGTAAAGAAAGAGAGGGTTCATGGTTATAACGTTTCAATGGTCTGTTAAGACCAGACTGTAAACCATCTTCACCTAACCCTAGTAAGTTCAAGTTGGCAGTGGGACTTTTATAGATTATGTGGATCTAGAGAGGGTATTTCAGTTTAAATATAACTCTACTTATTCCCCAGTGTTTGCTGCCTAATCAGGTAAAATAACGAGCAGAGGAAAGGAGGCCATATGTTGCCATAGAAACCCACAGGTGTGTGGAATTACTTGGCGGAAGATAACATGCAGAACAACAACCAGCCCAGTGGGAGGGGTGGGCGACCCAACAACCCTCTCTGCTTTTACATTGTCAAGTCCCAAACTATCTCTATCACCACGTGGCCTGCTGCCCTGGCCCGGTGTCCTGGTCACTGAAATTGACCAGGGGTCAGTAAAAACAAGGTAATGCGATACCCTGTCAATGACCTTCCCTCCAGTGCCATTGTCACAAAATAATTGCCTGTTTCTGGTGCACGTCCAGCCCATACATGCCCATACAGAGGACAACCCTGCTGGAGGTTAAGGGGAATGGTAAGGGAATCTTGGCTGACCAGACCATTATGACAGGGAGGCAATTGCAAGGCCCTAAATAATACATGACCAGGTGAACATTAGGTCTGCCTGCTTAGAAGCAGAGGAACAATAGCATGTCCCATTGACATCACGGCTGACTCCTTGGTCACTGATGGACAGAGTGTGGTCAGACACCTCCCTTCAGAGGTGTGACCATAATTTCTACTACCGGACATGGTGCTTGGCTCACCACACCCATAATCGTTATCACTCCCACACCTCTGCACTCCCTCACCTTGCAGGTCTACAATCAGAGGTGCTATTTGCTTGAGTGGTCACTTTGTTCCCCCAGGTGCAAAGTCACTGACCACTGTCCCATTATGAGCTCCCCTCTTCACCAGTTCCCAAACCTGCACGCACGAGTTGTTTCCTTTTTATGAGAGTTGCTTTATGTTACAGTTTTCGCTATGGAGTCTGACTCAGCACGGCATTGATGCACTGCTGCTCAACATCATTGTCTTTGCCTGTATCTTCCTCGTAAATTCATATTTGAAGCATTACACTGAGCCTACCTTGCACGAAATCCTTGGCCAGTAAATATGCTCTTCAAAGTCAAAACTATTCCCGGCCCCGATCAAGAAATCAACAGAAAACTAGACACTTTGTAAGAAAAACACATAATTTTGTATAAAAGTTCTCCTGTTTAAAATAAGATACAGGGCAGTTTTTTTTCAGAAATGAATAGCTTCATATCTCCTGCCTATCTAATTCAATGCACGTCCGTGCAAGATACCCATCCTCGCAAGACACCCATCCCGATCGATCTACTAGTATACTGTTGGTTATCACTCTGCCTACCGTACAATCAGTCTCAGAGAAGATCTTATTTCTTTAATTACACCTATAGACATAAACAGTGGACGACTGATAGGGCCCTGCCAGGAGAGATCACCCACCTAGCCTTAAGGGCTACTGATTAGCAGCGGAGAAGGAGGGTAAATGGGGAGTTTGCCTCAGGCTCCATCAGGCTAGATGAGACACTATAATAGCACATCAGGCGCAGGATGGCGTTTACGCTGGCCCAAAGTCCAAACAGTCGACTCCAATCAGAGACCCTGATAAAGCCTTCACAAAAGCCACCCTGCTATCAGCTACATCTACCGACTCCTGTTCCAGACGATTGCCTCTTTCTGAGCCAGCGTCTGTTCGCGAGGCAACTCCATTAGCCTCGCTTAGAATTGCAAATGGCGTCGCCAACCAACGTTAAGAAGGGAAAATAGACTGGAGAATATCGCACCCATTTTGGAAGCTCCTATAATGTCGCTTAAATAGACATAATAGCTGACTCAAATGATGCTTATGGAGATTTGAGCTTTGTATAAGATGCCAGTTTCACAGGCAGTTAGTGTCACTGCTACCTTGATTGGCAGTTAGAAGGATAATATCACCTTCATTATCATTCCAAGTCTCTTCTCAGCTTACTCCATACATAGGCCTATATAGGTTTCTTTCCTCGTGGTGCAACGTCTATTTGATTTAGTTAATGCATTTTAGAAGACAAAATGCCGCTCCAACTTAGATTTAATGGTAGAGACAGCCAAATTGACACACTATGAATAACTTATGTTTTAATCCGTCAAGGATATTGAAATAGGTTTGATTTTGTTTTCTACCGTTTTGTTTTTACCCTTTTTTGTCTGTGGACCGCGTTTTTTCTTTTACACATAATTGCAGCCTGACAAGGAATCGCCTTTATCTGTCTAGATTTTCATGCTTGAGTCAAATTTAGAAATTGAATGTTTCCCTTAGGTTGCGGTAATTCTTAATCGGATGTTATGGTTCCCACGGCGCTATGACTCATTCAACTAAGATGAAGTTGTGCTAGAGTAATGTAAATCATAATGAGACCCACATAAAGTTGTATTTAGAGTTTTAGCCAATTGTCCACTCATCCTCAGCAAGTGCAATTCAACACCTATTGGGTCAGATGCTATAAGCTCTGCAAGTTACAGAAATTAAGAATACAGACGCAGATGGCATCAATTCAATTATCATTGATATTCATGTGTCTGAAAGTTTAAAGCAACTTTGATATCCATGGTTTGTTTTAGAAACAATGACAGCGTGCATTTTTGCATTCACTTCATGCCCTACATCAAATTTAACAAATAAAACTAATACACAAACCATTCACCTACAGCCTCAGGGATGAGCTAATCATGGTAATCAACATTAGAACTTCTCACGTGCGCCAGGTCACCATTTTCCCAGATTCTCACCCCACATCAAAAGCAGAAGTCATTAAACCCCTCCAGGTCGTCTACTGTCATGTACGGGAGGTGTTGCCGGGTGCATGGCACTACTGTAGGTCGTAAAAATGTCGCCAGGGGCCGCGCCTGCATGCAAGGCGTGCGCCGTATTCAATACATATTACATGCTGGCTTTGCGCAACGGCTAGATGGACCATCTGGCGATTTTCTTTGAAAGGCACGAGAGTCACACCATTATGTTCTACATTGTTTAAATTGTCTATTTCTATTTAAAGAAGGGAGGGTGAGTATGTAGGGATGACATGGACTGTTGGTGTGATCCAAGCCTGAATTCCAGCGGGATGCCATGTTTGTAGGCTGAGGTTTAATGGTTACCATTTCAGCTTATCTAAATGGGAAATTTAATTGCTTTTCAATTAGCTATTATGAATGATTTGACACATTGAGATCAATTCGTTTCAATTCTCTGCTCAAATATTCTCTGTCCAATTTGTATAGGTCTTGACAACTCATTAATTTTGCAAGTTCAAAATTATCTTTTACTGCCTTTCCAAATGACATGTCTTTCTTTCTATATAATGTTACCTGACCTAACAGAACCCTAACAAGGTTACACGTTGACACTTCTCATTGTGTTCCTCTCAGGTGTCCTAACCTCCTGCTCTACCTGGCCGGCAGGTGGGGACACCTGAGCTAATTGACATCACTCAAGATTTCCCCCATACCATGCCACATGTTGCTGCATTGTAGCCACTGACCACTGTCCCCTGGGAGGAGGTCCACAGCCCATCCTGCACCTCTGCCCTCCCCACCCCCTGGAGAGTCTCACCTCTCAGGTAGTAGGCATGGCGCGAGCATCCACTTTGTGAGTGTGTCTATCCATTGGGACCTTCTCCCAACCCCTGGTGGGCCATTTATAAACGTCCACTGGGTCACGCAGAGAAATAACGATGGTAGTGGAAACCAATGTAGCAGAAAACCTGTCCAAGTGGCGGTCTTTTAGAGAGTATAAAGGGGGAGGATGGAGGGGCGTGTAGTGCTAGTCTCTCCCTAACCCCCTTGGAAGTAATAACGAGTATAGGGGCTAGAGTGAGATGATATAGGGTTCTCCCTCGGGGGCTCTTACGAGGGACCCATCATATATCACGTTGGAAAACTAGCTTTTCTTGCTTTCTGAACTACTTTTCCTCGTACTAATGTAAACTCCATTATGGTTAATTTTCTGCACGGCATCGGTCTACATAACTGCAGGTAAATCGAGGAGCGTTTGTGAATGATTGAAATGAGTTTACATTATGTAGGGTTCCATTAAAAACTTCAGAATACAGGTACTTCCCCTACAGTCTGAGTTGAAAATCAGATGAAATTATATTGGCAGTTCTAATGTGGTACACCAGCATTTGTATAGCCTCTTTTACAAGCATCGCACAGTCTGCCTATTTTCCACATGACAGACATCACTTTGAAGTGCATTCCCGAATATGAACATAAAAAGTTAACCTCTCAAAAAGTCTACCTATCAACCTACATTTCTAATGGTGGATGGCAGGCGTGTGTGAACTTTAAAACAATCAATATCAGCCAAAAAGAAGAAAAAGAAGTCTTGAGTTGTTGGCGATATTGGTTGAGGATGGGGGTTCTCCTGATTTAAACGTCTAAACGAGACTATTTTCTCAGTAGCCCCAGTGGTAAACAATAAAGGGGGTTTACTTAAGTATAATGGTAAAGAGCTTATCACACCTGAGCAGTGAAGTTGAACAATAGTTTGTTCTGAGATTTAAAAATAAAATACCTTGGGGAGGTTTCTGACGAGGTGGAGGGGTGAGTGCTATGAGGAGGTTTGCAGGAGCAGGTGATCGCGTTTGGCTGACCATCAATCAGTCAGTCTGAGTGACCAGCAGGTAATTAGGACCTTATCTCTGCTCACAATCACACCCAGATCACACAGGGGGATTATTTACCCCTACCCCTCAGGCAGCACACCTATGTGGGTGCACGCACCTTAGTACTTCTAGCCTTTGGTATTTCTGAATTTTCCCCAAAAATGGCCAGCTTATGGATATAATGGAAATAGAGGTGTTCTCAAAGAGTACTCATATCAATGTCCACAGACATATCTACCCAACTTAGATACAGTGGCGGGTGTCACTGGCATTCTGGAATTTGTGACACATATGATTTGGTCTTTTCCTGGAACTGCGAGTTTTGAAGTTGGCCTGTACATATAGATTAAATTTTAATGCCTCATGATAAGCATGCAATGTGTCTACATAAATATCAGTTATATATGTTATAATTGATCGTTTCAGCGCAGTGGTCTCAATTAGTTGCAGGTATTCAAACATATGTGTCACCAAAGCCTTGGATGCAGGATAAGACCATATTGGAGCAAACGTACAGATTTTAGGTCTTCCCACAGCGAACACTTTAAGTAACTGTCAAAGAATGAACTATTACGTCAAATGGCAATTGTATATACAGGTGGTGGTCACTATTTATTTCTGTTACTCAATCCTCTCTCATTCTCCCAGCTAACAATGCTATTCCCCACGATCCCCTAATCCTGCACGCTCGTTAGTGATGTTTATGTTGAGACCCAGAATGGACTGAGCGATAAAGTCGGATCCCACTTGACGCGTCTAGCTCTTTGATCATGAGAAGATACCCTATGTTATATAAAGGAGGTGGGATCTAAGTAAATGGTTTTAGTATTCTCTTACTATTGTGCAACAGGTGGGAGCCACGCTGTAACAGTCTGTTTCAGCAAAATTCCACAGTCCCAGCCCTCAGTTCATCAACTGCTGTCTCGCAATCACTCAACACTCCGTGCCCTGGGCTGTTGCAGCGACAGGCAGACTGCTGGGGCGGAATAAGGATGTGAGTTGTAAAGAACCCGGAATAAATCTGAATTGAAAGGAATAAATTGGTAGCAACACCCGGTTGCGTCACTACCATGCAGCCCTACCACACGCCGTAAGAGTAGCTTACGTCAAGGGAAGCCCTGGATGGGTAAGGGGTGGATTTTGTATGGCTGCCTGCAGTTCATGGTTACCTGAATAGCATTTAAGTCGTTATTTCAGAGCCCCTTTGAAGTAACTTCAGCACTCAGCACACCTTAAGGCTATCACCCCTACCTTAACAGTACCATAGGTAAGGCCATGCATAGTTTACCTACAGAAGGTAATGAGTGAGAGAATGACTCTCCTCGCTCACCTAAGTATCTCATTTCTTATTGAGAATCGTCAATCCTACCCCACCATGATTACAGACCTACTGGCTCATGGGTTCTCATTAGAAGACAATTCTAATCCTTCTTAGATAACACCTGTCCATTTGTTTTAGGGGCATGTCTATCAAGGCGGGCGACATCTTACAACCTATGATTAAAGTCCAAGTCGGCAAGTCGTCACTACCTTTATAGTGAATTCCAGAGCTGTAAATTCCAATTACATTTGAATATATCCTGAGCTAGATCAAATGTCCCATTTGAATATGCATATAGGCTATAGCTTACCTTTGACCAAATGGCTGCCGCGGTGAAAGATTCCCAACAGGTGTAAGGTGTGCCTGTCATCAAGCATGGAAAGCTTTATCTGAAAATAGAGGGATAGCAATTATAAGTAACGTGTGCCAGTTCTATGATTAATTTGGGGTATTAACAGGGTTTGATATGTAGCCAATTTGATAATGATAGATTAAGCACCCTGGATGAAGTAATACTAAAACTTAAAAGCCACCTGGCCGAGAATTAAACCACGTGAAAGTTTCCTGTAATTATGAAATTCTTGCATGCTGCACCCAAATGCCCAACACGTGATGATTAGAGTTTTTTTGTCACCAATAAAGAGTAGCCATTCATAATTTAGAGGGAGAACGTGGCAGTATGATGCTAATTTGATTGATTTTTCCACCTTTAGTGCGTGGACAAAATTAGCCAACCCTGAAGTTCAATTAGAATATCAGTTACAGGAGGCTTATTGATCTGTGTTTTTGTATGTTAAAAAGTATGATTGCAGTTTAACTACTCTTCTATTCGAAATGTAATTATAACTAATCTTTGGTATCAACCTGATGTGTGATTAATGAACTGATACTAGATATAAGTATGTTTTATTGATGACATTTTAGAGGTTGAAAGGACACATTTATTGATCTGGAAAAAGGAGACTTTTGTGACAAAAAACTATTTTTAACCTTTTGGGGACGACCACCACCCACCTTACACCAATACTCATAAAATGAGTGAAACTATGAAACCACTGCAGCGCTGGTTGTAGTATTGAGAAAAGGGCTATTGATATCTGTATTGAGATCTTCTAGAGTATTGGAATACAGAATTTCAAAATACAATAGAAGCCTGCATCAGGTATAACACTGATATTAACAGCAGTAATAACTTTGAATTGCTGATGCCCTATATCCCTGCAGCCTCCCCCGCCTGGCGGCACGCAATGGATGAGGGAAAGGAAGGCCAGGTGAGTTTGTTTACAGGTAGGAGTAGGGGTGATTGGGTATAAGGGGGTCAGTGTGTTGGAGGTAGTAACCAGGTAACGGCCATGATCCCAGGAGACTTTCCCCTTTGATCACACCTCAGAGGCCAGTGGGTCTATTTATCAGGTAGTAGTAACCATGACTCCCCGGTGTGATGGACCTAGTCAGAGGGAATGGATCCACTTTGAAGGAATCACTTCTGAGAGGGATGGCTGGACTGGGAGAAAAAACCTTGACATCCGTCAGGAAAAACATGATTCAGGCTAATGCTATGGGATCTGGAAAACTTTGAGGATTTTCCACATGGTCAGATGGAATATGGTACTAGCACGCATACCGACCAGCAATTTAATGAAATTGATTAAAATTAATGGAGGTTGAAAAAGCCACAAAAATTTCAATTGTTTTTTTTTTTCTCCTACATGCTATTCTTATCGATGAGGTCGCTGGGGGACGTATACATGATTAATGACTGAAAGATTAATAATGCATGGAAGAAACTCCAGAAATGCATGGATGGATGAGAAATTGATTTCATGCCACATCATGTCACACTATGGTACTGGCTGATGAAAAAATGTGTTGATATGTGAAAGGGCATATGGTCAATATCTTAGGTCAATATCTTAACTCATATTACGGTAGATAAAATCCTCATCTTGTCGACATTACCCATATTGATTAAAGATAGAATATAGTCTGTAATCCTGGTTATGTCATTAATGTATTCATATTTTCATAACTACCGGGGGAGTTAAGGTTTAAGGCTAACATGACTTCCATTGAAATGCAAAGGGGATTTAAAGTTCACATGACTCCTATTGATATCTCACATGATAGTACATGATACATGATACCTTAGGCCATGGTTTCTTATCCGCTCTTAAATTTCCAGACATGTCTGATATATCCACCTGTCAACACCAACACCTGGTCATCTAAGGACCCCAGGTTCTAAGAGGTTTTGCTGTGTATAAAGGACAGCTGTACTTTGACCCTGGGATGACCTGGGGTTGGCCTTGACTCCTGACCTTGGAGTAGGTACTGGAGGGGATACACACCTGACTTGATGTGTAATCCCTCTAAGAGTTGCTCAATCAGGCATGAACGGTCTGCACGCGACAGCCAGGGCCAGGGTCACTGGACAATCAGAACCTTAAGTAACATCTTTGTGGCTTCATTTTAGGCTTATCTTCTCTTGTGTGTGTTTTGCGAGCTTTTTGGCAAAGATTAGCCTGTATTGTTCTCATTTTTTAAGATGCTAAGGTTCCACAGAGACCTCTCGAATATCCTCTGATTTCAGTTTCACTTCCTAATTCGACGTTTAGGTCTATCACCATCTTGCCAACGTTCCATGGAAACCATTGATCCATCACTGATGGAATCCTATTTCATGTCAACATAACTAGGCATACATATCATGTCTTGTGTATCTTACCCCTGGCTAGGGGGCGTCGTTGATTCATCAGGTGGAATAGCTAGGTGTCAGAGCAAATAGAAACTTAACAGTGGGAAGAAGAATCAGCATTACAGCCCTTTGTTTGACCTTGGCCTTGACCCCTGTCCATGCCTATCATGTCTCCCTGTATGAGTGACCTCCATGACGGCCAGAACAGCTGACATGACGGTTCCAGCAGCGTCACGGCACCAGGGGGCGTGACGTGTCACCTAGCAACGGGATCACGTGACTTAATCCACAGACACTATTCAGAATCATGGGAAATCTCGCCACTCACCGTCGACCGTGTTGAAATGCGAGACTTGTGTGTAAACCCTAGCATTCGACTTGAGGTGGGACAGGAAGGGGAAGGTGTGTATATTCATGTTTGTAAAGGAAAGGTGGGGGATGAAAGGTGGAAGAAAATATTAGGTCTAACCAGTGAAATGCTGTTGAAAACCTTCATATGTGGTAAAATAAGAATTTCAAAACGTATCAAATTAAGACTGATGTTCTCATGGCTTCCCATAATCAACTTGGCCTACAGGCAGTTCTTTAGGGCCATAACTACCTTTCAGATCATAACTCTTTTTAATGCGGGTTAGGGGCCAGCAGGAGTTTGCTGACCCAGGTGAGGGTATATTTGCCCATGTATTCATGTAAATTCAGAGGCAGGGCCCAGCACGTGAGGCCCAACACCTTGCGTGTGAGAATATTAACTTGATCCACTTACCATGCTATCACGTGATTTCCAACCGATGGCGCCCTCATCATCCGGGTACCTCAGCTGAGAAGAATCAATTTCAATATGACTTTTCCTCTACAATCGCCCACAGTTCCTCCGCTTGTCAATTATTACACCTTTTCTTCAATTATCGCCTTTTTGCATCTCTGTGCCCCATTCTCGTCAATGATAAGTAGTCACAGCCTCACAGATTACCAAATTGATAGGTAGAAAGTTATTTTACAGTCAAGCACCATGTTTTTGGAGAGTAACGTACCATTATGATCACATAATGGAAGAGTTTGCGCTGCTGCAGCAGCATGGGTATGCATTGTAGCATACCGTAGCAGTCTTGTCTTTCTGAGATGCATCGTTTAGCTAGTCATCATAATAACATTGAACATATAGGATAATACTGCACTTAGCCCAATAAGGTTAACATCAGCTGGACGTATTTCACACATTTATATCACATTTGATAAAAGTACGTCTTAGACGTGACTGGCATTAGAATTGACGTAATACACGTACTCCTTGTCCTCGTCACTATAATCAGACTCTGTCTCGTCCTCTGACGTACGATGACCATGATAACCTCTAGTGTTACCTCGATAACGATTACTACTGTCACTATGACGTTGTTGTTGACGTGACGTCATATTTTTAGAGTTTTGTGATTGTGTGTGCCCAGCTGATGGATAACACACTGCAGTACTACTCCTCTGTGGGGGAGGTGGCTTCTTAGTGATTAAGTCTTTAGGAGGAACTTGGGGCGGAAGTGGCTTCCTTGTAGGCCCTGGAGGACGCTGGGGTGGCTTGGAGCTTCCTCCATTAGGCGCTAGGTGGAGTGGCTGGTCTGTGACGTGGTTGTGTTGCATCTTGACGACGGAGCTGAGACGTACTTTAAAGCTGTCTGACTGGCCATGAGAGTGCGGCTGTAATGGCGGCATTAGGATGACTCCATCTGGAAGGTACAAGGTCGACATTGTGAAAATGAAAATCCAATCAACAGAAGACTTGTAATGGATGTTGATTGTTTATTGCGGTTCTAGTGATGGTTAACTTTCAGAAAAGGTACATAGATATGACTGCAAACAGATGGAAATTGAATTACCCATTTGCAGTGCAAATTTATCATGCAGTGATTCAGTGCATTTTTGATAGTTGCTCCCCAATTTCCCTCTTTGACCAGATTAACATTATGCAAATTGCTGCTCTTCTCCCACTGAGTATGTAAATTGTACATTATGAACTATCTACTCTAATAATGGGCCTGCTATGCCATCATATGCTGATATGTGAGTGAGCCGCCAAACCACAGTGTCCCCTTAATAGTTCATGTCCTTTATGGGGCCTCTATTCTGAATAATTAATGACCTGTATGAGATATACAGGAATCTGGACACTTTATCCATCACAATTAGCTGCCATCCCAACTAAACCTGTTGGCATAGTATTGACCTTTTCTGCCATGCACGCGATAAGGCTATTTACATTGTGGGGGGATATGCAGAAAACGGTTGCAATTGCCTTTCTGGTAGATACAATCATAAATCATGATCTCTTTTTTTTGGTAAATCAAATGTAGGTTTGTGATGATGATTTGAATGGTTTTATTCCGATCCAATGTCCGACGTAATCCCCATGCAGTGCATATTTGTATGATTCTCTCGGACACAGTTTTAGCAATTTGATGGCTAATCATTAAAAATTAGAAAGTCAATGTTCCAGAAATTGGCAAAGTATGAAAGGTATATTTTTATAATGAGTTCTGTATAACCCCTTACCTGTGTTGTGGTGAGTGACGCTGCTGTCGTTCATGCTTGGGCGGGAGTCGGTGCTGTCCTCATTGGATCCCCGGCCGCTGTCGGCGTTAGAGGCGTCGGAGCCTGTACTGTCAGAGTCCCGGTCCTTAGGCACAGCTGCCACCCCGCCAGACACTGCAGCACCCCCAAGGGACTGCAAGAAAGCATAAGCAATTGGTCATACACACAGTTGGATCTTTGTAGCTGTATTAGAATATAGAGAAAAAGATACAGAATGGCCATCTTGGCTAAGCTATGTATATGCTTTTCAGATTTCATGAAGATTCTTTTGCAGCTGCATCTGGCACTGAGTTTTTTTTCAGTATTGGTGTCAAACGCTTTTAGATAGTCTTTGTTCAAATCAAAAACATGTCGGTAAATCAGAATAGCATACCACATGGAATTCTATATGTAACAGGATATTTACAGTTGTTGTACATTGGTAAGGGGTGGCTGGAATGGGTTGGAGGGGAGGTAGAAGGACATGTATACTGTCTGTCTAGAGCTTGGGTAGCTCCGGCTCACCTTCTGGAGAGCAGTAAATCAACAGGTCCAAATTACAGGTTGTTCTACTGAGGTCTGAGCTGTATTTATGTGTGGTAGAAGATGGGGGAAGAGTTACCCACAGCCCAGTGGGGAGATGAAGGGTTGTGGGCTGTACAGGTGTGTACTAGGTGAAGGGGCACTGGAGGAGAGGTGTCATATCAGGGACTGAGGTGCTGGGATTGGTCACAGTATGTGGATAAAGGCCGACAAATTATGATCAATGACTGCCATGAGTGTTCATAAATATATAAGCACGTCATGATTGATATTTGCCAGTTTGCCATCCAGTTGGTCGTCTGTATTTGTGCATGGCTGTATGTGTAGGGATATATTGTGTTGCATAATGCACTCTTGTGGACAGTGTATAGATTTAGACATTCAAATATAAAGACCATTTTCCATTTCTATATTAATCAGATATATTGAAATGGGTACTGGAACAGCTATCTCTATGACAATCTATGATTTGACAGCACTTCGGTTCGGAAACGTTCACATGAATACACCTGCTCTCGTTACCCCTGCAATTACATGTGTTGCAACGTTTGAATTCAATATCATTTCATATCAGTTGATGTGTACATTATTTCAAGATAAGCCTTTGCAGTCCAAGTTGTAAGGGTAAAATTCATGACAGGTGATGTCAACTTCCTGGGAAAAGCTAATCCAGATGATTGATGATATATGCAAGACTGGGAACGATAACTTCTCGAAATAAATTGCTGTAGTATATAGGACTCCGTATGGAGGCCTAGTGGAGCCGCCATTTTGAATTTTGCTGGTTGAGGTAAAACACACTGTTCACACATACCATGATGGGTACCTTATCCCTGGTTAACACCCACTTCCAGGGACATGCTGGTCCCATCTTATCAGTTCTTATCACTATGTGTCGCGGGAACCAGCTCCAGACCAGCTAATGGCCAATATGGACAGATGGATGCATGTATAACTACTGGAGCTTAGGGCCTATATGGCATCCAGAAATAAATCTCCTATATGGCCCATGGACCTCCTGCGCCCCCAGTTACAATGCTTATAATGATAAATTCCCTGGTTGAACACGCCTTGTGATACACTGCTAATTCAGTAATAGGTGCCCGTTACAAGCTCCCACAACACTGGCTCACATAACCCACACAATATTATAGTAGCTTTGGCTGTGGGAGCGGAATTTCCTGCATGACATCTTCACTTGATAGAAAATGATGATGCTTTATGTGCAGCCACCTTGGTCCTGCATACATGTCCCTTCATCCCCACTGACCCGTGCTTGATCGAGTCGAAAGTCGGCGCCTCCCATTTTACGACAATCATTATTAGGATTGTCGTGATTTATGTCGCTGTCAGCCACTGGGGGCGTGAGTCCCGCTGCGTCATACGGGGCCTGTGGAACGGTGTCCCGGTGTCTTTTAGACCCAGCCGTGTTTGCCTTGGGATAGAAGACATACCTGAGTTGTTGTATGTGTACCCCAAAACGTTCTTTGACTTGTGTACCCTGACTGTAGTAAGGATGTGGGTTCGCACCCCGTGGTGTCTTCAGCGTAGCTATATAGTGACCCACATTGGCCCATATAAGGGATTCACCCCCATCTAACACCTGAACATTTAAGGTTACAGCATTCCACTATATTCAACTCTACTCATCTCCGAAGGATGCACATTACAACTGCTGGTACCGTACCATAAAAAGACTGCCAAGCCAGAAATGTCAAACCCTATACCTACTGTAATTTGAAGGGTTGCCTTTTGAAAAACATCAATCTTTGAGCCTCATTTATAGAAGTGAAACAAAGAGAATGTGAGGTGAGTTGGGTGGTGAGGATGTCCTGTATGAGGTGGCATTTAACCCCATTGTGGTAAACAAGCCTCTGGCAGTATCAGGGAGACATGCATGCCACGCACAAGCACAAGCAGACGACATTTGTTGCTTAAGGGCGGGAAATTCCTCCTTCATGATGAGCGACCCTGAACACGCCTCCCAAAATCCCGTTAAGTGCTGCTGAATTCCCTACCGCATTGACTTTTGAGTGATAGACCGGTGGGATACAGACGTTGGGATTACAGGCGGTGCTAACCACTTGTATGGAGATGGGCAAAATGATTGAAGACAAAAACAAATGTAACTGCTCGACGTACTTGAATAATCTCCATAACTCGAGAAAACATATTTGTTAGAACTCGAACCAATGTTACACTCAGGAATATACATGAACTGTGAAGACTGAGATGTTGCAACCTGACAAAAAGATGAATGAACATACTACGGCAATCCATTCTGAGTAAATGCGAAACAAGTTAATCCTAACGAGTGCTGTCAAATCAAGTATCAATTCATCTTTCTTGGTCTGCTGACCATGCACCTTAGTGAAGAGCTCACCTTTATTTCCCTATCAAAACTTGTACTCGCCAGTTCAGGATGACTGGGCTGACCCTGGTGACTTTGGTATTGACCTTGGGGTTGACCTTGATGTTGACCTTGAAGAGGAAGACGGCCATTTTGGCTGGAGTCACGTGACAATGCGGGTCTGGCATTGTAAAGGGAGACGTACGTGGAGGACCTGGGGTCGTAGTGTACTGGCGCCTGTAAAATGAAGAAGTTCAAAGTTAGACACATGATCAAACATCCATAGGCCTACATGGTAGCATAAGCTTATATCAGTGTTTAATGGGTTGCCTTCATTTATCCCTCATGATCTATTTATTATGATTAATGCAAGTTAAACACATGTTCTGGCATTGTATTCCTCACACATGTGATATGCTGTAGCATTTCAGGTAAAAATATCATATCAAAGCAAATATTTGGACCTTGCTATTGTAACCTTATCATTAACAACAGTATTTGCTGGGGTTGTCAAGATAAGCTGACTATGGCTTGTGTAAATTGTAGATTTGCATGTCCTGTACACTGTCCATAGATTTTACAATCTAGTGGTGGCATATTGTTCTTTTGCTAATTCAGTTAATACACGTATTGTTCCCCTGTCAACGCTTATAGAATCAACCCGTATTCTTGCACATATATCTGTCTGGGCACATCATTGTCAAAAATAGGATGCCTTCATATGAGAAAGAAAAACCTTCATTCTACCTCTAACCACCAGCAGAAAGGACCAGTCAATGAATCCCATGGTTGCCTAAGCAGCGTGGAATGTGTAAGGATCTTTTCCATATTGAGTGACGTGGGACGATCACAGTTATTCTCATAATTGTGGTCAGCTTTGTCCATCACAAAAGGGTACAGGTGAGGGAAGTGTGTGGGGTGAATGTGTGCAAACAATATGGCCCACATTGAGACAGTTTCTACCAAACTGTTAGACCACCTGGTATGGATCCTGTACATACTGTGAAGGGGGGCTAATTTCTGAAATTGACCAATATTAATTGGGTGCTATCAAGTTGTGTGCCCACCAGAGTCTATGAATTGCTGTTTGCACAGAGGAGTGGTACTTTTTTTCTAAAAGTCTTGAAACTTGAAAAGGGGACTAAAGGGAATTCAGTAAAAGCATCACAACAATAGTTAACAAAGATAAGACCCCTCCCTTTGGATTCCTTGCGTGTTGTCCAATGCAAAAAGGAATATGAAAGCGGAACACACTTGTAAGTTGTTTACAGAGATAGAATAGCCTGTCACTTATATATGTACAGATACAGATCTTTTAGTGAGTGATATTTGGGGAGTTTGGAGATGGGATACTCTATACACACGACAGGCATTTTAGCTTTACAATCCTACATAGCACCTAAACCCAACTTTATACTTCCATTGGCGCCCTTTCATCCCTGAGCAGACAGCAATGGAACTTGGAACTCGTCGCCAGCAACGGCTCCTCCATCACTGCCATACCTTTTCTCTTTCTATCATTGCCTTCTCTGATATTCTCCTTTTCAATGGATACTACTGCTTTTTGTAAGGGGTTTTCTTGCTCTGCAAACCCAAGCAGGATGTCTATACTCGCCCCAGTGTCATTTGGGTGAAAAGGGACCTCTGCAGTTGGGTAACTTAAGACAAGATCGTAGATTTCCTGCTGCATAGGTAATAATGGCACTGGATGGGGATACAACCATGGATGGCAGGGTGATGGTTGGCATGGGATGGCGGATGACATGGGTAGGTAGGTGATGAAGTGGATAGGGTTTGTCACAGAGGTCGTTGGGTCTCAATGGGAAGTGGGGGGCAGAATTAAGAAAAGTCACCGGTGTAATACCGCCCTATCAAATATCAAAGATGTCGACCAGGAGGTGGTGGGGGACTACAAAGGACATAGTGGGCTCCCAGTAAGGAGGGCAGGTAGAGGGCCTGTATAGGAAGGTGTGTAGGGTAGACTAGATGGTGGGGTTGCACAGGGTATATCTTCAGGTAACGGTCACAGAAACATGTATACACACATGTATAGTTCAGGAGGTGTGGGGTAGAAATAGGTGAAGGAGTTACCTGAGACTTGAATCCCACCTATGACAACTATAACCATATATATCTGTATTCTTCCAGCACCTAGAGCTAAGTCGATGTATGAAAGACTAGGCCTGAAGTACCTGTCACCTTGGTGACCCACCCCTGGAGGCTTGGGGTGTAGGGATGACAAATGGCCTACCTGAGTCCAGGTCTCACTCCAGGGGGTATACAGGGATGTGTTGTGCCCAGGTAACCTACAGGAGAGTAGCATGCCCACTCTACCCATCTCAGCCTCTCCCCTACCTCACACGAAGCTATTCCAATATAGAACATCATCCCCACCCTTCCTCATAAGAGCGATATAAAAAAAAAATATACATTATATTTTCATAATTTGCCCTCTGGCGAAAAGTCCTATCGACTAACACCCAATTTTGGCATGATCAATTGATACTCTCAATAATACAACATCTCCATCGTGCGTCTACTGAAGCATGGCCCTTCTAGCATGTACTTCCTCATGTCCCCCTCTATAAATACAAAGAATTGAATTCATCATCTACCGCCAGTCCCTAAATACATCTATGATCACCAGATTGTTGTCGTCACACTGCTTAACCCCATGTGAAGCTGCCACTGCTCCAGGGTTGGTATTGACTCCATTGCAGGGGGTTGAAACACGAGTGGTCATGGCAGGTGTCGGGTCATAAGGGAAACTATTACCTCTCCCTGGTACCCTGCGTGGCAGACGTATGATTAGTGACGCTTGTAACCTGACGCCTCTAGTTCCCGACGCCTCCGGGCGCCGGACCCCTTTTGGTGGTGTGCCTGCCCTGTCAGCGGCCGGCGACAGCTCGATCTTTCCACCACTGGAGGATGGAGGGTGTTTATAATGTTTAAAGCCTCTACATACCATCTAAACAGGCTATACAAAGAGATCCAGAGATCAAATCAGAGGCTGCTATTTTTCTGTAGGAAATGCTCTGACTTTATCAGTCTGAGACATGACCTTTTGGGGTATGTGATCTCTATGGATCCACTGTCATGGTTTTCCTCACTCAGTTAAGCTCATCTTGAGGCTTACCTGGGAGTGTGAGGTCAACTTCCCACTCTCTTTTTCTAGTACAGTATGTCCTTGGATATGAATTCTAACCCTAATAACAATATCATGTACGTACATGTGCACACGGCTTACCAGTAGATCTAGCAGTGGGAAAATCACATAGATTTGATTGTGCCTGAGGCATTAGTCCCCAATAAGCAATGTACTTCTAATAGATTCCAATACAATACATGTATGTGTTACAATACCATGCAGTGAGCATGATTCCAAATACTTTCAATGTTAATTGAGGATATTGTTCAAATACTGTTTTTATGATTACTGTTCTTTGTAGGCAATATACAGGTGGGCATGCATGTAGTTTTATATCGTTAGCAACTAGCCATGGATACTAATACTGGTACCTTTCAACTCTGATCATAGCCTACTAGAATGCCCTTAGGCGATATGAGGCTTTCCGTTGTGGTAGTTTGGTGGTATAGACTGCATTGTGTGTCTGGATATGATACTCTATGGGAGCTGAAGACGCTGGAGTGTAAAATATACATTTTTTGTTTCCACAGATGACAATACATATATTTATCTTCTTGTCGATTTTTTTTCTGGAGGGAGAAGGAATGCTACATTTCGCCAAGTTGTGCTCTTGGCCTTTTTTACACACTTGTTCTCCAAACAATGCTATTGGCAGTTGAATCCATGTACATAAGTAGATTTTGTATACACACTGCCATATAGCAACATACCCACAGGTCAACCTAGTGCCCGTATAACAGGGTTAGGTGCATAATATTGTGTAACCAAACTAACAGTAAAGCTCTATAGATGCTTTGAATGATAACCTAGAGTACATGTATGACCTGTGTTCATCATATACCTGCTAGAAGCATTACACCAAATGTGCAAACTACTTATTCAAGGTGTCTTAACTCCATTCCCCCTAAAACACACAATACGACAACATTAGAAATAGGGAGTAGAGCATGGCTCGACGTGTTTCTATTAGATTATAACCAGACTTATATTTGGCCACCAAACAGCTTGAGGCATGACACAGACGTGTTATAGACCTTAGTAGGTGTGCTTTCTTCCCGGAACACCAACTTCATGGAGGGCACGTATTATATACATAATACTCCACATTTATAGGTACAGCACGGTCCCCTACTTCAGTATTGTTTGACTAGTGATTGGGTGCTTTAGAATACAGCCTAGTGTGAGTTGAGTGCTCTCTCATTTGCAATTAGTGTACCAGAGGGCAGGTATTCGCGTTCCCTTTTAGTGTTTAATTATAAGCTAGGCAAACAGCGCTGATAGATTTCTGGTGGAGGTAATGTAAAGCTTCAATATTGGCCTGGCTACAGCTGGATCTTAAACACTCTCCAAGCCTTAGTCAAAGAACTCGAGTATGTTTAGTTCCTGGAGCTAAGGTAAATATGCCCAGTTCTTGATATATCGATGCTTGTTATGAATTTGGTGTTCTGGTAATGGTGTTACTTCAGATATATCCTTGCTACTACACAATATCTCCTTCATTATGTCAGAAAAGGCATAAGGCTTAAATGAGGTCTATGAAGCCATTAACATTTGTTTCAAATACTAAACTATTTAGTTGTCATACATTTCAGCAATGTTCCATACTCCTCTGCTATTTTCAGTTTTTTGAAACCCCAATTCCAGATACTGACCACTTGAAGCTTGAATCAGCATTGGTATCCTATGGTCTAGAGTACACATAACCCTATGTACCATGCCTTTATGTATCCTGCTCAAGCCCCACGAGGCATATATATTGAGCATGACTGCTATTCATCAGTTCATTAGAACAGTTAAGCATACGGACATAGAATGAAAAGAATTCTTTACCTTTATGTATGTATATTTGCCATCATATCAGTTCATAATATCTACCTCATGATTAGGAATAGCAGCGGTATTTTTAAGCCTACTGGAGCTAGTGATATAGATAACCCAACCCACAAGGGAATCGTTGTCTTCCTCCCACAACCTTTACATGACCTATAGGGATGTTCATCTCAATATAGGTGTGATCATGCTTCTATGTGAGAAGTGGTGATATTTGAGTGAATTTTATCAGTAATACTAAACCTGGTTTTAAGTCACAGGGCAGTCTCTATACTACTGGTGCCCCCTACTGGAGCCTGGGGAAGGCTGAGTGACAGACCAATGTTTATGTTAATCGCCTCTGTGAAAAAAGCCAATGGTCCCCATATACAGACCCCATTCTCTCCTACCCTGAAATATAACAGGGACTTGCACATGAAAGGTATATTATTAAGGGATTACCAGGTGTATAAACCTCCTCCTGTCACTATGTACCAGATACCTTTACCTGTACCCCTTAATACATGAATGCCTGCTTTAAACCTGAGGTGTTTGGGACTAGAGAGCATGGCAGGGCCTCCAGGTATATGGTGAGATGAGGTAGGGTGCTTATTGAGAGGGGAGGAGGTGGTGTGATGCATCATGGGTAAGATGAGAGGTTTGAGGAGGGCTGCCGTGGCCCTCTTGTCCATTCCTGGCCACAGCCTTTGTCAGCGCCCTGAAACCCTAGCTCTGAGGCACGGAGGAAAAGATTCTTTGGGGAGATAGAGGCACTAAGCCCCTGAGGGTGTGAAATCATAGATTGAGCAGGCTTAAACATATTGTGAAGCATGTAGCACGAGACTGACCTCCCCAACCTCCCCTTGTCTGTCTGCCCTGGCGTGTATAGATAATCAGCACGTGTCGGTCCGACCACACCCGATAGCAGGTGAGAGGAGAATAAGAACGCACCATTCATCCCCTAACCAAGGACCTGTGGGTTTATGATTTTCCCCACAATTTTTTCGTACTTCTAAAAAAAATGTCAATTAAGGTCACCATTTGGTAATGACTCCCTGAATTCACTTTCCCATAGATTTCATGTGTTCCCTTTAAAGGAACTGTGAAATGCATTTTGCTTTGATCTACCTGGCTATTCTATAAGGAATGAAGGGTTGAATAAACTACCGAATTCCCATGTTCACAGTATCGTAGCCTCTAGCCTCACCTGCACCCAAACCTGTCAGATTTTAGGACCAGTTCAAAGTAACGACCCTTACTTTTCGGCCTGGGAAGTTGAGGGTAAGGGGCAAAATTTCCGGGTAATTTGCTGTGTAATGTAGACATTTGGGTAGGTACTTTTGGGAAAATATGCACCGTCCTTCTCCAACAAGGTCATCCTTCAATGACAGCAACATGATTCAAGCACCATTAAACAGGATAATGTAACCCCTTAACAGTTGGCGTCCCCCAGGGGACAGCATTAGACCCCACTGCTAGAATTGCAGTAATAGGTTTCCAGTGTTTTGGGTTCGGAGTTTGTGTATACATATTCAGGGCAATAATGGATATATCATAGTTTCAAATGTTTAATATCAAAGTTAAAAGACTGTTTAAGAGGTTAAGATCGCGGGTTTGACAGACCCTCACCTTGTTAAAACGTACTGAAAATGACTAAAAGCCTTTGATGCTTCTCCAGTGGCACATACTTGAAAGGAGAATTCACATGGGAGCAGAGCTATTATTGTGAGTGACATAGTCAACATTGAGTGGATAATGCAAGGGTAAGGTTGACATATTCAGCGACATCCCACTTATATTAAAGGTTTGAAATAAATGCCTCAATATACCAAAGGTGGTTTACTACTTCTATAGCGAAGGAAAAAATATTACAGTGCATTTACCTTCATCTGCCTCCCTTTTTGTACGTAGTTCCTGCTAAAATGTCCAATAACCAGTAATAACAGGCTAAAGTTAGGGGTTATAACCTACATAAAGATTCCTAAATCAGACATTGACCCCGGGGTGTGTGTATAGAAATAAATTTGGGAGTAGGGTCTTTAGGCTCAGGTCCCACTGTGCTCTCCACAGGAAAGGTGTTAAAGAATGAGGAAGGGTCTGAGGTGGGCAGGTAATCATTAAAGGTGTGCTACAAAGGGACCAGGTACATGCCCCGTTATACCTTGCTATATGTGGTTGGGGGGAGTGGGTGTGAAGGTAGATTTTTGGGTTGGGTCGACCCTATACAAACCCAATGCACTGTTAAAATGCACCTCCCACCGTGACCCAACACTGCCACCCTATAGAACGGTCCAAAGCATATGAATTCCGTACAGGTCACCTGCATTGGAACTTAGTCCTTAAATCCATTAAGTGTGCACCAAAAGGCCAACTCTATCCATTTGTGGTCTTATATGAACAGGCATGTACAGGGAGTAGACCAGTGCCATGTGGAACACAATGGTCGAATTTGATTCAAAACCTCTCCCTTTCTATAGTATAACATATATTGAATAAGGTTTGGGTTGTTACTAGTATGACTGTATTCGATGTGTATTTATTATTTTGGTAAACCTAACGACTAGGGAGTATGATAATCTACTGATTAGCATAGACTAACCTCCTGTTGACTCTAAAGTAGGTTAGCTGCCTTTCCTGGCTGACTCTGAGAGGCGCGTGTAGTGGGGTGCATAATATTGACACTTGGAATTATCCCCCACGCAAACTGTGGACTTAAGCCCAATAATTTCCATAGCATGGACTTAAAAGGGATGCAGTCATGACATGATTTGCATTGTTTGCTTCAGTAGTGGTAACTATTTCAACCTATAGATGGAAGCCATGACATCCTTACCAAATCAATCCAGGAGTACATGTATAGTCTACAGGTTCGTTCATAATAGTAATGATAACCTGGTACATATCATTGCAGGTGTCTGTGGTATTAACATTACAGGTCAACAGAAGCCTGCTGTTGAAGGGCATATCTCCACTATAGTTTGGCATTGTGTTATCCTTTGTAAATGTATGTATCTAATAGCCTACATTTGCCTGCTTTCGCCGGTATCAGTCTGCGCTCTTTTCCCACATCTCTCTGTTTATTGTTGTATTGTATCACTCATAATATAGATTTCAAAATTTGAGTGTTCTCCAGACTGAAACCTCAAGAGTTCTGTACCTTCTGCAATAAGTGCAAACAAAGGGCCAGATGTTCTGGTGATCCCTCAGGCCCCAAGTGGTTCCTAACAACATAGCAGTTTTCTATCAAGTATTTGTATAAATAACTCAAGTGTCTCATACCTCAATAATCAGTACCTGAAAAACAGACCTCATTACGAGGCTATGACGCAAAAGGATCACCCCATGACGTCACGACAAGGGTAATCCTCAATCCAATGACAACTCTGTTATCAATATCCTAAGCGGAGCAGATGGATGATGCAGCCTTAGTGTATCCCATTGAGACCCCTTCACACATTGAAGATTAGTGCAATATTGTATTGGGCAAGGTGATGAGAATAGAGAATCCAGTCTGTGTGGGCCAGGTGCTGTAATGACCACTCAACAGGGATAAAATGGATAGAGGAGATAGGTGAAGGGAGGGCTGGTGAGATGTCTATATGAGATGGAGTTTAGGGAGGTGGGACATGGGAGGTACAATGTAGGAAGGAGGGAGATGACAGGGTGTACTAAGTGGACACTGGTCAGTAGGATAGGAATGGACAGGTGGTCAGTAGGGATGGACACACCTCCATATATAACTCGTCAAGTGGAAAGCTGTCCACTCCAGGCTCCTCAACCCGATCCCGGGGGGTCTAGGCACCCCATACAGGTCATTCATACCTGGGGTACTCTGGGGGTGAAGGGTGAGGGGTGAGGGGGGTCATAGATTCTATATGCCCTGTATTGTGGGCATTCATATCTGCCCCCTTACCATGGCCTCTCTCCAATACAGGGGGTCATCCCATAGTGTGGATGTCTATGTGGACACTTAGCAACGTTAAGTGTGTTTTTCTCTATACGCCTTTATAACTGCACACATACAACAGGTGGGCCCCAACCTCCAGACACACCTTAGGACCTTTTCTACCCCTACCTGCCCTACTAACAGCAGAAAGTACCCAAATTCTCTTTGTGTATATTCCTTTCAATGATTACATTGACATCCCAAAATGATAGCCTTCCCCAATTACATGCACATACCAACACACCTGGTTACCATGGCGACCTCAGGTAATGAGGATCATATGGAGATTGGAGGAGACTCTTGAGTATGTTGATACTGGAACTCCTCCAGGGGCATATTGGATCCTACCCTCCTCACCATCACCCATCAGGAGATTTCCTGTACTAGCGAGTGGGCAAGTGTAATTAAAAACCTCCCTACCTTGTAACTTTGGTTACCTGAGCGCCCTCAGGTAATGCCTGTGCAGTCCTGAGTAATAGGACTTGGACATGGAAGCTACATGATAGGTAAGGTATATCGATTGCCCATCATCTACTTGATAGCGGACATTTTCACATCATATTAAAATAAATTTTATTGAATCACATAGTATTGAACACCTATAAAAAGGGCGTCAGATATCTATGAGACATAATTCTTCCTTGATTCAGGTGATTCATCTTGTGTCACTCATGATTTTTCATTAATACGAATTACCGATGGCATTTAGCCATACCAAAGTGGGGCAATTTACAAGCACCAGCCGTTGAATACTACCTAAAATGCAGGTGGATGACACCTTCCCTATGTGCCAACACTATATCAGAGGCGCCGACCCCCTCCTACGGGTTCCTGTGTCCACTATAGTGTCCAAGACCTCCTGTGGTCATGCCTACAATATAGGGAAGCTGGAGGGTCCTGCCAATGGATGGGGGGGAACCAAGGGGTAACAATTACCGAAGACGGTGACAGGAACTCCATGTAGAGGCATCACGACCAAACTGTCAATCCTACGTAATGCAGGGATGCTGGCACGCAACGGCCAACACCTCAAAGAGGTCTGGATGACGCCTACTGAATAGTGGTCCTCATCTCTGAGTGCCCACTGCATGCAGCAGCAGACGATTTCAACAGCAGACGACATTTAGCGATAATTTCGCGCCAAATCGTGAAGGATTTAAAAATGTGGATTCAATAGCCTTTGTTGCTCTGAGCTAATTGCCTTTGGAAACACCAAACAGCTAAGTTTGTTTGCATTCCTTATGCTGGTAATCCTCTGACAACGTTTGCACATACTCTATCATATGGGGCATTTAAGGCCAAGGTGACATTATGCAAATTATCTATGAGTAGTCATACTTTACATATATAAAGTTGAAGAAAGGGTCAAGCATATTAATACTTGGTAAAGAAATGTGGAATGCCTGCATTAACATGATTGTAATTGAGGATCAATTGAACGCAATTGGTGAATTGAAAGTTCATAAAATCAATCTGTCATTAAATTGTTTTGTAATATTTCCCTATAGATATGCACACCGTTCTCCCATTATGTAAATGAGATGCTGAGACATTCTCTGTCTTTTTGTGCTTATGTATCTCTCACTATACAGTTTAGAAGGGGCCAGAAGGCAGGCTTTGAATAGGATTTATTTTGTATGCGGCCTAGCCTTTCATCTATATTGGGAGCTGCAGGCCTACATCTTCAATACCCGCACAAGGAGGGTGATTCTGGTCTGGCTGATTGCTGATCTGAATCTCAAGAGCTTCAAGAGTGTGTAAACATTGGGTTTTTACCAACAAAGGCTTTAGGCAGGGATTGGGCCACATTCCTAGGCTAAAGCTGGAAACTGCCTGGGGGGTTGCCCTGTGTTCTCCGCAGGAGTAATTAGAAATGCTTAATTTGTGATAATTGCTGGTATTAGTTAAGCAGGATGAGAACAGCAGGGGTTGTCAGGTGAGATAGTAGGGATGGTCCCCCTTTACCTGCCCACGTGTACCTTTCATGTTGTTAAGGTCAGGTGTGGAGGAACCCATCAACCAGCTGGACAGTGGGCGGCTTAAAACAAAGGCACAACATAGGTACTAATACACTGGCCCCAGGTAAAAAAGGCAACCACATTAAACAAAGTGAAATCCCCTAACAGCTTTAATAGCCAGATAGCTGCCTTCAAAGGCAAATCCTACCTGCCCGCCACCTGCTCTGGAGATTATATAGAGTTTGGAAGGCGGAATATCCGTCTGTGTACCTGAGTTAATGCTAACTTATATGTAAGTGTATCACACCTTCCTTTCGGAAACACACAAAGCACAATTTGTGAGAGAAACAAGGGAAGTTCGTCTGCTATAAACTGCAGGTGGCTCTATAATCATTAATACCTAACAATGTGCTTACCATGATAAGTACAATACACATCTTTGTTTTGTCATTTTCCTCTTTTCCCCAGTATATGGACGCTTGTGTTTCCCTTTGTTCTGCAATCAGCTATTCTTCTGGGATAAACTTAGGCCAGACTTGATATGCATGATTAAGTTAGATATCTCCTATAGACTATGGATACAACCTTTGTAGGTGAAGGTCAGGATTGGATTCACGTTTTGTTCAAAGCATCGTGTGATCTGTTCCAAAGCTGTGATGTCTACGGAGTCTGTATAGCTTTATTCTCTGGATCTCTGCAGGGCATTTGTCCACAGCACAGATCCATTTTATGTTGTGCCTAATCCTCCCACCAGTTTCAAAGACATGCTGAGAAAGTCAGTCAAGGCCGTATTAGCATTAGCTTTAAAGTCCTCTGTGAACTTGGTGTATGGGCAAGGAGAGCCACAAGTCTCTCAACCATGGGCCAAAAACTAGTCGCCAATGCATTCTCAGTGTTGTTCTCTCTATAACGTCACAGGGTGTGACATTCCTCAAAGTCCCCTGTCTCCCCTGTGTCAACACAACCCACCCAATCCACATGGCTACTTTGCATACATGCATTATTCCTAGGGATCTAAACACACTGTATACACAACAGGCTGAAACAACACAGAATTTTAGACTGCTAGTACATGGTTAAGTATATCATATATGAACCAAAGATGATGATACGAATTGACCCAGATCAAAGTGTCTTACCTTCACCATTACACCCAACATATTCAATCAGCAGCCTAGTATTCTATGTTGTTACAGCCAGTTCTCAAGTCTCTATGGCTGAGTAATTGCCTCAAGTGGTCACCTCTATCCTCTTAGCCTTCAGTGGTAAGTTGTACATGTACCGTAATCTCTCGCGTATAAGGTGCGTCTTATATGCGGGGTTTTAGTTCTCATTAGATCCACAAGGGGGACACCAAGAGCTTTCTTTTGATATATTACACTCCTCCTAACTGATAATATGAGATAGAGGGCTCCAGGGGTGTATGGAAGCCTAGAGCTACACATAGCTTTTTTTATTTTCAAAATCCATTCAGAAGAACAAAAGTTATGAATTTTTATTTTTTCTGACCATATTCTTGAACTCTAGATGCGCCTTATACGCGGGATGCGCCTTATACACGGGAGATTACGGTAGATAGAAAACCCCTAGTATGCCAGAGGACGGTAAGCTGTGGGCAGGCATTGCCTAAACATGGTCAGGTAGGTACACCTTGAGTACAAATTCCATCAGATATTTATCATATCCCAAATTAGACACTGTAAGAGACAACAGAGATAATATATTTTCTTACTTTATTCTGAAAATAAGGAAGTGATATGGCTAAACCTAAAGAATATGCTTTATTCGCCCATTCACATATGTATATGAAATGCAACAGAATTGTCACCTTGACAAAATTGTCACCTTACCCAACACTCACCCTTAGGCCAATGTAATTAATTGGATTGCTTGTCTGCAGTGGCCTAGATAGAAACAATCATTAAGTGTACCCTATCATCTAGCTCAGTCTTATAGTATTATGGTGAGATGTTGGATACCTAGGAATAATGCATATGCAAAGTAGCCTTGTGGATTGGGTGGGTTGTGTTGACACAGGGGAGACAGGGGACTTTGGGGAACTTTGGGAAGCTATAGAGAGAACAACACTGAGAATGCATTGGAGACTAGTTTTTGGCCCGTGCTCTCAACAGTCTGATCAACATAACATAGACTCAACAATGCACACAGATTCCATCAGATGATGTCCTCAATCATGGTGGTCTACACCTATGATCAGAGACCTTATACACCACTAACGTTACTAGGGTTTCTGCTATGATATAGCTCAAGCATTTTTTGTTGCGATATGACTGAACATTTTTTCAAACTAGGAAAAGTTACATTTCCCGTGAAGTAAGTTGGGTTGATGTAAACATTGCTCGTTGGGAGAGGTTTGATCTGTTGCTAATTTGGAGAGGTTTGCTACAATGACCATTATGGAACTTGCAGTTGGGGTAATAGCCAAGTATTATCAGTATTACTACTCTCAATTGAAGATCCCACTCTGTTAATATTGTGTGTTCAAAAATATATAACATTTCATAGTAACCACAAACATAACTTTGGCATTAGTTTGAATAATTTAATGCAAATATCTGAATGAGAGCTAGTAGCAGTCTGTTGTTCTCATTTGCCTTCAATTTATTGTGTCCATCCTTCCTCTTCAAAGCACTAGACTTAACCTAACCTACATTTAAGACTATAAGGACCACCTTGGGAGAGATCACAAATTTACTACTACTATATACTACACACCACAACCATAATGCTATAAACCTCTCTAATGATGGAAAACCTACTTATTACGATTTGAACCTGGATCGGCCAGCATCAAAGGTAGTCATTGGCAGGTGCTTGTTTGAAGTGGCCAGGTATGGTGGCCACCCACCTTCCTCTAGAGTCTAGGCTCTCTCCTCATTTACCTATATACAGGTATGCAGGGATCAGTCATCAAGTGACCACACTGACCAGGGCCAATTTTATGGTACAGGAGAGGTTTGCTGGTGGTCTCTGAATATGTAGGAGGGAGCTGAGGTAGCAAAGACCCTAAATCCTATTGCTAGTGAGCAATTGGGGGCAGTCAGTGCAAGGTGACAAAGGAATCAGACATCAGTGAATGCCATTATGTGGTGATTATTTTTAGGGCCTTAGACTTGTTGATCTAGTCACTATGGTCTAAGTTTCAAGCCACACCCTACCTGTTTCACGGTAAGAGTGGTGGGACAGTGGTCGAAACCACAACGTTTCTAGTTTAGATGGTTTGCTAAGTTTTGTTGGTTCTATCAGGTGTGTGAATGTTAAAAAAAAGTGATTGGTGTGCAATGCCCTTGGCATCCCTCTGGGTATCTATTATGTGTCTAGTTCTGAAATTAATTCAGCTAGGATTCATCATCATTTCTTTTTCTAGCACATTATGCAATTCCAATTTAAATCGATTTGCAAACCTCTGCATCACTAAACCTTACTAGTTTTCCAGGCGAGTCCGTGACCACTGGTTGTGTATTATTACCTGGGTAACCTAGGAAAGGGACAGGTGTCTTGGACCAATTTAGTTTATTTGAGAACTCTTCATTGCGTTTTGGGTCTCCTCCACTGACCCTAAACACTCCCCTACCATTGCCTTGACTTCATCTATACCCCTCAGCTGTCCTTATCAACCCCTCCTCCGGTCACCACCCCAACCACAAGCCTAGGTAACTATGGGATCACAATAGCCTTACCACTTCCTGGATTCAGTCTTTAAGCTGCTTAGATATCCCTACATTAAGAATTTTACCACAGACCTAAAAAAAATCATCCATTAATTTCTTCTCTCATAAATCTCTTTCTCCTTCACTGAGTTCGATGTTCTCCTGTGCTTCCAGCACTTGCCCATTTGAATCTTCTGTTTTTCCCTATATCCCATTTACTGTTTACTCTCTACCTTTTATTGTTTCATTGCATTTTTTTTGTTTTGTCAATAAAAATTTCTCAAGTGCACTCTTCTCCTTATCCACGGGCTTCCCTAGCCCACTTAAAAGGGTCTATATCTCCTCTTTCCTATCCCCTCAGGATGTGTGTGGTGCACATATGCGCGGGCACTGACACATTCCTTTGTTAAATTATCAACCTGTGAAGCACGGGATAGCCACTTAGTGCCGCTAAAGTGCTGTAAAACACAAATCAATCAATCAATCAATTCTCCTTATCCAATCTCTTGAACTCCCATATACATCAGTTTCCCTCTGCCGCTGGAAACCAGAAGCTCCCACGTTAGGATAGCAATGGTAGTTTTCTGGGCTATTTCTATCCCAACAAAGTCATCTCCCTCTCTAACCTACTGCTAGTAAGGGCCCTATATAGGAACGTTAATGTCTCATCACAACTGGGGGCCAACGTCGAAAAGAAATAGTCCACAATCGACGCGTTTACGCTGCACAATACTGCGTGTAAACAGGCCCGCTGTGAGGGGGGCGCGGAGGGGCTTCCTGAACGCGGGAAGGTGTGAGGGGACGCAGGTACTGGGGGAGACCGGGCGTGAGGGGGAGACAATGACGGCATGCCGTCCTACTCATCCCGGGTCCCCTACCTCATGTCAGGTGTACAGGTATGGAGAGAACAGGGTAAAACCAGGGGGCTAAACCAACAGGGGCTTCACTAAGAGGGAACGTTTTAAAATTGCTCTAGGAATGTAGACCGTGATTCAACAGGGGCCTCGCCATTTAATTGTCATAAGGTGGGCATTGAGGAGGCTTGAGGTGAGAACTTTGAGAGGTGAGAAGTGTAAGCCATGGTTAGTTTAGGCCTGCATTGTGAGCCTACGTTAGGTCAACACTGACCTCGTGGCTGACTGGGGCAAGATGATGGGTTTAGCTGGACCAAATACATTAGTGTTAACAAAATAAACATTGGTGGTTAAATATATCTAAGAGGTTCAACATTTCCTAAATTATCTAGTATCTGCTTATTTAGACCCAAACTGTTACATCAAATAGCAATTCTATCATAAACACTTTGCATGTACAGGAGTCTACGCCCTCTATATTTATCATTACTACTATTTATTTGCGGCTTTCTTCTTGGGAGGTTTGAGGGTACAGGTTACCTGGGTACAGCCCACACACCATGGTGTTTATACATCTTGCCTCTTCAAACAAAGATGTCTCTCATTCACTTGTCATCCCCTGAGGCGTAGAAGACATTCATGTAGGCAAACAATGCTAGATCTATATTTCTGAGACTGTTACCTTGGGAGAGCTAACAAAGTACTGAACCCTAAAGTATGCAAACTGCTGCTACACTATGAAGCTTTTTAAGCAATGTTTGGGAAGGGTGAAGGACAGTTGTATGGGTCATGAGACAGCTCTGTGTATCAGATATCACGTCCATATACAATGCATTATATCTAACTTGTCTCGTTATAAATGAAACCCCTTGCCCTTGGGAGTGGAGTAACACTTTAAACAGTACTACATCATCTCAGGTAGGACCTCTCATCCTGACGTTGACAGCCTCCTTGACATGTAGTGTTCAATCACCAGACAGGTTATATCAGAACGTATTTGCCTTCATGCTTCACTTGATAATTGCCTTACAAATGGCTCACTAGTTTATATTGCCATCGAGCAGTGCATATTTACTGTATGTTTGACTTTGTATTCAAATTGAAGTCAATATTGCACATGGATCAAGAATTTGGATTTGACATATTGAAGCACGTTTAGCTGCACCTAGGTTAAACGTATGTAGATTTCCCATCACACCAAGTGGTGGGGTTGCCCTGGATATTCAAAGTGTACCTACTCAATGGCTAGCCATTGTTAGAGGAACATTTTAGGAATTCCTTCCCGACTGTTAAAGTCCTCGTCCCAAGGCATTAAATGGGGATGATCTGGCATCGCTGTAGCAATAATACAGCAGCGCCTTTCTGCATCAAGGCATTCGCCGCAGACATAGTGTTGGTATACTATACGGAGGTATGCAAACAAGCATAAGATGAATCTGAGTGTCAGTAAAACACGCCGCCCCTGATGAGTATCTGGCCCTGTCTTCCCCTCCCCTTGTGGGGTCCTGCCTTCCTGCAACCTAAAGACTCTAGTCGGCTGCTGATCAACCCTCTCAGCCCTATCTAGCATCAGCTCACACTCACAAACCATCTTATATCCCCTCCCCCTTTCAACCCCCCACCCCATCCCCAATTCTGCCCCAGACCTGCTAGGACCTAGTGAATGTCCTTTAACGGCCCTGCTGAAGTCTTAATGGCCTTTGAGATTGATCTCCTGCCATCGGTGAAGATTGCAAAAAAATACAGCAAAATTGATGGGTTTTGGTTAAGGCCACAAAGCTATCGGTTAAGATTGTCTTGATTCTTCATCGGGCTTGCCATAAAGAAGGATGCTAGTTAAGCCTCAGTCTCAGAGGTATAGCGGAACAAGTAAGGGATATAGATATCCCCTATGAATAGAACGCATCAGTACAAAGGAGCCTGTGTATTCCTTTTTCCAATCTACAATCGATATGTTGCTATCTTCCAAATTAGTGCATTCTTTCCTGAGTATACTACAGATAAGTTTATAGGGAATTCCTAGAGCTTCACCAAAGACATAAGCAGATTAGAGAGATACACATTGTAACTCATAATGTTGATAAAAGGTTTTGTATTCTTACCTTATTGTTGCTCATGCTGACCTCTGTCTTATCCACTGGAGAGGAGGTATAGTTGGGTGGAGGACGTTCATCCTCCAGGTCTATATCATTACTGAATGTTACCTCCCTCTTGTTATTCACATCATTATCTTCAGGCTCTGAAGAGGCCCTGGCCTTATTAGTCTGTTTCCCAGCTTCCATCATCATGACCTTAGGCTGGAGAACCTTTTGGTTTACATACTTATTTTTGGGTGAGCTTTTCTCACATCTCTTGGTGAAGATGATGGCAACTACCAGAGCCAACACCAGAATCCCTGAGATAACTGCGACAGATATGACAATCTTAAGGTTACTGTTGTTGATGATAGGAGCATGGTCCACTGATTTGTTAACTACAATGTTGAGATAGGCCTCCACTTTGTTCTGTGGTTCACCATTATCAAGTACCTGGAGCTTAAGGATGAAGAGCTTATCTTCAAGATGTGTGAGTGGCTTACGAACAGCTATCTTACCAGACTGCTCATCCATGATGAAGTACTCATCTTTATTGCCATCCATGATCTTGAAGGTCAGCTTGGAGTTGATACCAATGTCAAAGTCCTCCCCAATGACACCAGCAATGCTGGTGCCAAGTGGAGTGTTACTACGAACATGGATAGTGTCATTGTGAGCGTTGGGGAAAATGAGAATAGGGCTGTTATCATTCTTATCTGCCACATGGATGATCACCTTGACACTGCTCTGCATGGAAGGTGACTCTTGACTGACAGCCATCACAACAAGCTGATATTGACTTTGGACTTCACGATCCAACTTCTGTCGTGTGAATACCTTCCCAGTCTGGGGTTCTACTACAAAGGTGTCAGTTGCACTGGCACCAGGGTCCATGAAGTACATGAAGGAGTCAAAAGGTGCCTGGTCAGCATCTTCAGCCGATACCTGTCCTACCTCTGTACCCAAAGGGAGGTTCTCATAGACATCAAAGACATAATGGTCCTTGAGAAATTCTGGTGAGTTGTCATTAGTGTCCCGTATAGTCAACCGAACCACTGTTGTTGAAGATTGTGGAGGTTTACCATGATCTGTTGCAATGACTGTGAACTCTAGTAGTTTCATGCTTTCATAATCAAACTGCACCCTGGCGGTAATGTTCCCTGAGGAGGAGTCAATGGCCAGGTAGCTGGTGGCATCTGTATCCAATTTGTAGTCAAGCATCGCATTCTCACCTGTATCCCCATCATCAGCATGCACCTTGAGGATGAAGGCCCCAACTCGGTTGTTCTCTGCCACAATGGCTGTGTATAAGGACTTGGTGAAGATTGGCCTGTGATCATTCTCATCCAGTACTGTCACGGGGATGGAGGCAGTGGAGGTAAGAGCAGGCAGACCTTGGTCTTTGCAGATGAAAATAACCTGATGGAATCCCCCAGTCTCACGATCCAATGGTTTTGTGGTAACAATCTTGTACTCAGGGGCTTTGTCTCCAAGAGGCTGAATGTCAAAGAACTGGCTGTTCATGCTACAGGACATCTCCCCATTCTTTCCACTGTCAGGGTCAGCTACTGCAATGTGAGCCACGAAACTGTCAATGGGGGCGTTCTCTGAGATCTCCACATGTCCAGTGGTGGTTAGAGCATTGATGGTGATCTCTGGGGCATGGTCATTGACATCTTGAACCTTGATGACGACATTAGCACGTCCTGTGAGTGCCTCGGGTGTTTTATCATGTGCAATGACGACCAGGTTATAGATGGTGTTTGTCTCATAGTCTAGCTTGTCCTTCACAAAGATCTCCCCACTGACATTATTGATACCAAAGATGTTACCAAATGAAGCCTGTGTCTTACTGGTAAAGCTGTATACTACTTGTCCATTGGCCAATGCATCAGGGTCCCTTGCTCTGAGTTTGATGATGACAGAATTCTTGCTGACACTCTCTGGTACAGTCACCTGGTAGGTACCATTGTCAAAGCTTGGGTAATTGTCATTAACATCCAACACAATCACATCCACTGTCAGAAGCCCAGACTTGCGTGGGAGACCACCGTCATAGCAGGCAATGACGATGGTGAATAATTCCCTCTTCTCACGATCCAAGGGCTCCATGAGGATCAGCTGGAGGTCTGCTGATCCATCTGCAGCCCTGGTGACATTGAGGGAGAATTGGGGAGCTCCAGTCACCATCTCATACCTCTTGACACCATATTTGGGACTGTCTGGGTCGTCGGCGGCAGGCAAGGTGAACCTAGCACCAGGCTGGGTATTCTCAGGGACTGACCTAGTGATGTGGTTTTCAATAAAGCTAGGTGGGTTGTCATTCACATCTTCTACCTTCACTGACACCTTGATGATCTGGAAATGTTCTCTTGGCTGGAGAGCAATGTCAAAATTGATGGTACAGTCCACCCTCTGTGGGCAAATTTGTTCTCGGTCTATTGGCTTGGCTGTACGTAGTGTCCCCTCTACTGAGTCAATGGAGAAAAACTCTGCATATTCGCTGCTCTGTGTGAGGATGGCATACCTTAGAATGCCCAATACGTCGGGTGTAAATTCAGATGAAAGGTCGGCATTCTGTCGTATATCCCCCATGTAGGAATTACTGGGCGTTTCTTCAAATAACGTGTATTCCACTTGTTTTGATTCTTGTCCATTTGCCACTAAAACAACCCATAGGCTGAGTAATGACCACAACATTAGAGTCCGGGTAGGCATTTTTAGACGGGGCTCCATTCTTAGAGCGTAGAGTATCCCCTTGAATTTTCAGTCCAACCACTAATGGGTTTAGGGGTAGAGATTGGGTATAGGGGTTATAATGAAATCACATTCTCTGGTCCACTTTAGGATTAGGGGTGCGTCAGGAATGCAGCTCCATCGAGATAAATGTGATTGAGATGAGTGGTCCGATCAATGCCGTATCCAAGGTGAGGTCTGGTGATTACCCCTCAAGCGGCTCCCTGTTTCCTGGCTCAGGTTATATCCGTCACGGCAGTTGAGGCTGTCCGCACCGTCAGCACTCAGGCGGCACCCAGTCGTAGTGCTACCCGTCAGAAGGTAGATTTAAAGCACGGTCTCAGGTGTGTGGGCTGGTTGTGAAGTCAGCAATCTTCAAATAGGCCTGAAAGAGATAACAAACAGATATGAGTAAGAGAATGAAATACTTCTGCTAATCATATGTTCATTATTTCAAAGCAAGAATGGTTTTGATATGTTTACAACCATTGTTGTATATATACTTCACTTGATTCTAATCAACATGTGTATTCTAACAGAAAACACAATTGCTACCAGCTGTGTAGGTTGTATTTTGTTTGAACTTGGAACATACCAAGGTTAGAACACCTGACATAGCCAAAACAACCAACCCCTTCTACTAGTTCTAGAGTCCACCTGACACACATATAACCTATATCCTTGATACTGCCTCTGCACTATAGCACACCTGAGGTTACCTGCATGTAATGACTGGGGAAGAATCAGCATAAGTACAAAGGAAATTGAGGAAATGAGATAAATTGCCCTGATTAGCCTACAAGGCGGCAGGAAGCAGACAGGCAACGTGCAGCCCCCAGAGACACACACATACCCAGAGGCAGCAGCAAAGGTGTGCCTCTGACCTGTTGGGGTACATTAAGGGGGGGGGGGTGCAGGGGTACAGGAGGGTGGAAGCTACCTTAGTGGGTTAAGGTGTCGAGGGGAGACCTAATGATGATGATACTTGTCTCAGGTATGTACACCTGTCTGGGCCTCGTTAAGAGGAGTGAGAGTCAGTGACAAGACACACCTGAATACCTTCTGTCACCTATATTGATTACCATTTACCTACTGGAGGAGGTGTGGATGTTGAGCCAGTGCGTAGGTAACTAACCCCACCCCCTGAGAGGGTGTTTGCTACCTGGTCAATGGTAAATGCACTCAACGTGCACTTTGTAGAACACAGGGCCTTAATATTCCATGAGGCATAGACCGTTGTAGTGGGAAAGACATTCAGTGCCCACTTCAAGAAAGGAGGCCAAGACCTTTCTAAAGATATTAGACATGACCAATGCCTTTTCCTAACAATAGCAACCACCACTCTACAGCAGTAAAAACAGGTTGAAATAATCTTTGCCTGAGGGAGAAAGCACATTATTATCAAAGCTATAGGCAGAACTATGTTCTATATTACTTACTACAAAACTCAATGGAGCAGAATCTGACAGCTACTTAGGAATCTCACCATCTCTGGTAGGTTATTGAGAAAAGGTGTAAAGAGAAGCCTCTCTAGATGGTCAGAGGACATGGGGCGTGACTCATACATTGAAGGCATCCTCATGGGGCCCATGCCACTTGATATGTCAATAGTGGAGGGCCAGGATTCTCACCCAAGCTCCAAAGCAGAGGGTACTGTGCACCGTCTATGTGTAACTGTACTAAATAGGACGATTTCTGAAGGGGGAGGGGTACCATATCACCAACCGCACTAGGTTAAGCCCAGTTATAAGATATACCTACATCCTCTGCATATCTAGGCTCCATAGACCTTTGCATGTTAATGTCATGTTTAGGAGGGGAGGAGTGAACCTGGCTGCTGGAACTTTGTCCTGCCTGTCACCACTCTCCTCACAGGCATTGCCTCTGGTGATATTATGTAAATACAAAAAGTGTAAGCCTCCCATCTGGTACAGGCCATCATTAAAATTCAAGACCAAAACTAATAACAATTAGAACCCATGGTTATTATGATGACCCCACCTGTCTCAGTCATAGTCGTAAAATTGCCCAGACGTTCAGTGTCCTGCTACTCCCATTCATTTAGTAATGTTCGGACAGTTGTGAGCCTTGATGCATCGCATTTTGATCCCTAATATGTTCACCTCTGGCCACAGTAACTGCTCAATGGGAGAAAATCACACCTCTTTTTCTCAACAGCCCCAATTGTATGGGGATAGGGGAGAGCTGTCAAATTATGACAACCACTCTGGTGTGGTTTGTGTGAACATAGACCAAAGGGTTGCATGAGGCTGTAAATTTACTTCACTGAGTATCATTTTGTGAAAAGAAGCCGCCTGCTGTTTTTGGAAAGTCAAATGCATGGTTGACTGATAGTGGTGTGAAAAGTGATACTCCTCTTTTCTAATAGCTCTGCTATCTTGGTAATGGAGATGTGAGATTAATGGTGTTTTCCCATCTGGCTGTTTTATGCTTTGAAAACATAATTTTCAACTTTTATTTCCCCCAAGTAAAGTTCCTAACTGAAGCCATTAGCACTGAAACCCCGCCCCTTGACTGGCACTGACAACACTCTACTGGCAACAGTCACACCTCTGTGACCAGCTGTGTATAATATGCATGTCAGATAATATGCCTCTCTTTACAAACATGTCTGTAACATGACAATAACATGCTAATGTATAACCAGGTATGTAGTACCCACCTATGATGTCTCTATCCAGGCCTCTATAGGTAAACTCCGTGTTTGCTATACACATGCAGTCCTTTAAAGCTGGATATGCAGTATTGGACCGAAAACAAGAGCGGCTGTTGCCTATAGGTATATCCAATCTGCACAGAGTGAAAGGTAAGTCCACTCAGGGTGCTGCACAGCACGGTACTAGCACTATACACGTCCTCCCACCTTCACCAGAAGTCAACCACTGCCTCACCTACCCCTACCGTCACCTACAGGACTAATTGGGCGTCATACCGAGCTGCCATGTGACTGCTAGCGCTCCTCTGATTGGCTGCGGCTTGCTGGCGGGCTGTGGGGTGGGCGGGGGATGTGGGAGAGGGATTGGAGCTTGTAGGAGTTTGAGGGAAAGGGTAGTATGGTATGAGTAGAAGCGTCAGGGAGCTCAGAAATGCTGTGTACAGGGTGGTGGCGCCTGTGTCTAGAGGCGTCATTATAGGGTACAGGAGGTGTAGAATGACGTCTATGGGTTGTGATACACACAGGCACCGCCCGGAGGCTACCATCAACCCTCCTCCTGATCCCTTCTGAACCCCACCTACCCACATTGCCCAGGCACCCATGAGTTTAAGAGGTTAGGTTAAACTGCCTCACCAAATTGCGATCTTAATACGTTGCATTGAAGCTATTTCAGAGTTAGACGAGCCTTGGATGAAATACATGTGCCATATATTGAGGCAATCATATTCACGTTTTACCTTTTTCTATAAAGCTCTCTCAATGCAACCTTTCTTCGATTTTTGCCTGAAACCTAGGTTCACAATAAGTGTTGATTGTCTTATGCAATGGCCTAAGATTTAAATAGCAAATAGAACTTTGGCACTAAGTCCCACATGGGCACTGGGGCTGAGAATTAGGATCAGGCACGGCATAACCTAGCTGGCGTCGGCCAGTTAAATGCTATTATGGAACTCTGAGAAACTTGACGCCTCGCTTAGGCGCCTCTCTAATCGCATTGCCCTATCCGGCCTAAACGTTATAAGCATCCCGGCGCATTTCCTCCATAAACGTTATAAGCGCCCGGGTCTTATGACCCTCATTTAAGCCTGGCTTTCTTACCTGCAGCACGACCAGTGTCTAAAGTTGCCCCGGTCTAGTCCCTGGTGCCTATGTATAAGTAGTACACTAAATTTGGTCAAAGAACATGGCGATGGCTGGACGCTGGAGTTGTTACCTAATAGATGTAAAGTGGTGTCACGTCCGGGCTGGGCCTCGCCAATGTAAACAGTGGCATTGTCCATACAGAGATACCTGTCACCCTGACAGGTTGGGGAATAGAGAAGTGTCACTACTACCACCTTTGACCATTTTATTAGGTTCTCCTCCAATAGACTGACACCAGGCTTAAATGTAATAGATATGACCTGCTAAAGTAAAACAAAGTTAGGTACTCTCACAGAAGAGTGTAGAGAGGCTTCAAATGTAGTGGGGATTTTATAGACTATGACCGATAACTATGAATTTGATAAAATATGGCCTATATATATATGGGTGTTTACCATGGTCACTAAAAATTGTTAAATGGCACTGATTTGTGGATGACCTTTTGCTTTTTGAATCGCCTCCAGGGAATAGGGAACCATGAAATAATATGAACCAATCAATGTATCTACTCTTGCACACAGTTCTATGCTAACTAACATCAGACCTTCCCTGACCGCAGGGCATTTCCCACGGCAAGGAATATATTTGAATATTAATGCCTTTCAAATTAGCATAACCTCTAATACCTAATGCCATCAAATACCTAGGAAGCATCCTTAATAAAATATGACAGCTCTGAATCATAGACTCTCATGCATGGCTAGAGGGCATGTCGTAATGTCTATGCATTATACACTACAGGGGCAGTGATATATAAGAACAATATTGACGCTAGGCCTTTGGTCCTGCCAAGCCGATGGAAATATGTAAGATGAGCACTAACATCTGTTTGTTTCTGTCTCCACGTGCAGTGGGGCCGAGAGAAAAGGTATACATGATACTGGGGATAGGGGCGTAATTGGACTACTGCACCGACATGATGGTAGTAGAAGTGACATATTAAGGAACTAATATGTAATTGGTATTTCTGTTGGTCCTCATTTACAAGTAATTTAGCATGTTGTTTGTAAGAGTGTTGTGCTGGTCTGTCGACCGGAAGAAAAAGATTATTGTAGGGGATGGACAATATGATGTCCTACGTCGATTGACCAGTTACATTCATAACACTGTATAGAACTACCTATACCAAGTCTGGGCAAGGGTTGGGGTAGAGATGGGGGAGGTGTCGTGTCAAGCACGTACATTTCACCTGGGTCTGGGTCACTTATAGGGACGTACTTCTCCAGGGCTTTAGGCTTCACACCTCAGCTGAACACCTGGAGAATGGTTCAGGTGGGCGCTATAGAGTCTCTAACATGGCTAACACAAAGACCATTTCCTCCCACCTACATCCATACCCTGCCTTAGTGGCGTAACATTGACACAATGTGACAGGCCCCACACAGTGTGCATTCCTGGCCAGATTTATATCCAATTCCATGCACAGCAGAAATGCAATTATATTATTTACTCTCATTTTTTTATGTAGTCTCATGGCCTGGGGCTTTACTTTTTGTCTTTCTCTCACAAACAGGATTTTGGTCTAGGGTATGACACCTGACATTTCTGAGAATATCAATTGCCTGCATAATAGATCCACGTGAGAAAGCATGAATATCGCATAATAAGATAAAATGTGAATTCTCGGGGGGGGGGGGTTAACATGGGGAACACACATTTTTGATTAACGTTTTACACCAATTGTTTAAAGGATACATGTAACTTCCAAATGATTTTCACCGAATGTGAAGACATATATCTAAGATTAGAAATTCACTTTAAAATAAAGATTTTGACTCTCTCTCTCTCTCTCTCTCTCTCTCTCTCTCTCTCTCTCTCTCTCTCTCTCCGTTTCTTTTACTGAGAGAGCCACTGTCCGCTTGTCGTTCTGCTTATGCTATCTATACCTGTATTAAAGCTGACCGGGCAATCCTTTAACCCCCAAGCGAGTAATCCCATAAGCATTAATCACAGCTATAGAGTGTTTGTACTGGGCTAGTCCACTGCTGACGTTTTATGGAAGTACACGTAAACCCTAAAACCTTTTGGCAGGTATATAATGTTCACGATGAAATAACACCCCAAAGACGCACTGTCTCCCATGTTGACATCTGGAGACAACCTGTCTGTGACACCTATATTGACTGTCACTGTGACAGCGGCGACACTGCCCCGCCTCCTAGTGTGACTGTGTACCCAACATGGGTTGCTACATGCTGAGTAGACAATGCAGGGGGTGGGGGTGTCCAACACTACCCCAACCCACGGGTGGGGGACGTATGGTGCGCGGCGGTAGGACAATTGCTTATTGCAGGAGCAGCAAGCGGTCACCAATGGCGAGGTCAACAAAAAGATTATTTCTATTCCCTCCTGGGGAGTGTTACGCATTGTTGGAAAGAACAGTGTCCAATTGCCCCCTTTCAGGTGTGGTTGAGGGGAGGGGTGTGGTGGGGGGAGGGACAGGTGGGGAGGAGAAGGGGAAGGGTAGCGTCCGGTGGCCGGAGGGAAAGGTGAGCAGGGTATCACGTGAGGCTGAGATCAGGGCGGAAACCTCAGGTGTAGAGAGTCAGGCAGTTATCTGATGCCAGCTTCCTCCCAGCCTCAACATCAAACCCTCAAAGATCTCATATCAAAGGTATAAAGAGGTTACTCACCACAATCAATTCTGACTACGCACTATGGGTAACTTATAGAAGTCAGTGTAACTAGCTTGTAGCCCACAATCTCCAGGATGTCCCTTAAGACTCAGGTCCCTTACAAAGGCTAAAAGTCAACAGGTGATGCTATCTAGTTGCGTCAGTCTGATTAGGGTTTAATAGTTCCGCTTTGTCAACCAAAGAGGTTTAACTCCTATGCTGAAAGTCAGATTTGAAAGGAGAGGAAACCCTATTTACACTAACGATAGGGGTAGTGCTTTGTGTATATGCAATGCCTTTTGTATCTGATGTGGGGATAATGCATGCCGATGCACAAGACCGAGATATGTGTGAGTAAGATTTTTGGAAAAGATAGGATTTGGGGCACCTAGTAAGCAATGTGTAATTAGCAAAGTCTGACACTTTAGATGTCCAGGTATATTATGGGTTTTATACAAGATCGGGGTTTTCCTGGAGTAAAGTTAGCACATAGAGCCATTACAGTTATTGGATTTTCACTTATTTGTAATGAGTTTCTCTTTAAGTAGCACATTAAGGATGGTCCGAGATGTAGGTGAGTATTAGTGATGAGTTAACCCGCATAATTTGCAAACGTTGATGTGCTGCCCGGAGTATATAGATGAAAAGGCAGGGGGTCTTTCCTTTCTATTACTTTTCTCTTTATGTATTTGTTATGCAGATGAGGGGTCTCTGTGATATAGAAAAATGGTAGGCTTCCCTCTATGACCCTCCCTTTTCTTTGGCTATTTTCAGAAAATTCACACATTCAATTATGTGCTCATAGATATATGGGATCTACGCAAACTCAAAAACAGGGTTTCCCAGGGTAAAAGTAAAGTGAAGTAGAGATTTCACCTGAGGAGGGAAGATAGTAATCATGTGTATATATATATATATATATATATATATATATATATATATATATATATATATATATATATATATATACCCATTTAGAAGATAGAATATAATTATCAAGGCTAATGCACCAAACGGTGTAATCCTAAGGCACATTATGAAGTGGTTCACCTAATTGAGAGTCAGCATTTAATTTGTGAACCTCGCTCAGGATATATTTTTATACGTAATGTCTAACAATAAGGCATAAGGTAAAAAAACCCTAACACACAACACAACTGTTTTGCACTCTGTGCCCTGAGGATTTCAATAAATAGCTGATTTAAAAACAGTCGGGTTACCTGCCAACTTCCTTATGGGCACGTGCTGCTCACCAAGATCCTGAGGGGCTACTTTTTAAAGTTAAACAGGGCAATTTACTGCCAAATTGCGTAGTGACCTTTTTAAACTATGTCTCAATAGGTGATTCCCCCATGAAGTGTCACCTCATTGTATTGAAGGCGTTAACTAGGACATGTATTGTGTTAAGCACACTTTAGTACTTTGTCTTGAATATTGTGATGAAGGGCACTGCCGTGCTGGCTGTAAAACGAATCACTCCCTATCCTGCAACCAAGCATTAACACATTTAAAAGGTCATACCACCTGGTGGCAGAGGCATGAACTAAAGGTGACACTACACTCCACCCATGCCCTGAGACAATTCCTCATCACTTTGGGACGCCACTGGCCACTTGGCCTTTAGCCCGCAGGCATGCTAAAGCTAAAAGCCAATAAAATGCAAATGAAGTCCAATGTGAGTGCTTTTCAGCTTTAAGGCATAGGCTGTGTCATATAGATAGCTCCTTAAAGACGATATACAGCTAGCAATAGCTAGTCTTGGTACCTGGAGGCTTGGGGCTCCTGTGTACACAGGTAATTGTAGGTTGTGGATGGTCCTCCTACTCCTTTGGTCATTTGGTCATCAGATCCCAAAGACTGACCATTAGGTGTAGAACTCTGAGAAAGGGACAAGCTGTAAATTATTTGGTGATTTTGGTGCTGCCATAGAGGAGGTTGATCCAGGGAGGGGTCAGGTAGCTAGTGACCCCTGTGACTGACCAGGGGGTGGACAGACATGAACACGCCTACCAAGGATGGGGGAGGGGGGTGATCGAGGAAGTATGCAAAGGACCTGAGATATCAACCTTCTCGAGACTGCAGTGATATGGAATGTCCCTAAATGTGTTAGTGTCTGTAATTCCTTATGTGGGAGTCACTCCTAGAGGCATAATTTGGTTGTTTTATTTTTTTTTAATTAAATGAAAAAAAAAGATCAAGTGCTTCACTATTAATAGATTCATTCCCTTATTTTATGCCTCCATTCGGATATGACCAACATGATTGACTGCGAGAGAGAAGGGGTCGATGGGCATGGGACAGAAAAAGACATAAAGATAGATTGAAATGCATACAGAAACAGAGAGAATCCTGATGAAGGCACATGTGCCGGAACTGTTGGTTCAAATTGACTAAATAAACGTCCTCATTTCAAACCATAGTTGGAATCTAGTTGTGTTGTTTATACATCTTCAACTTGAAAAAAAAAAGAAACAGAGAGTATAAGAAAAAAAAATCCTTTTTCACATATGAATGCTGATAATTCTTTTCCTCAAAAGAAAATAGGGAAAACCAGACGGTCTGCCATTGGTTTCTAGAATGCTGAATGTGGGCCTACAGGTATGGTGTAAATAAGGAGGAAACAGGCAATGGCTGGTCAGGGGTCAGCTACTGATGGGAAGTTGTCTTGGTGACCAGGTGAGGCGGGGTAATTGCTGCCACCCTGCACCACGCCCAGTGATGGGGTCTGAGTGAGTGATGGCAATTAGAAGTGTCTACCTGGGTCCTGTTATGATGGTGAGCATTGGTCAGCTCACACCTGACACTGGGATAATTGACATCTTCATCAGCTTGGATGGGTCCTTCCTGCCCCCTAGCTGAGAACTAAATCTATACCTCTATTTATATAGCTCATATCTGAGAGTCAAAGAGCAAACTTGAAATGCTCTGAAACGTGGAACTTCATCTATTTCATCGGGCCAGAGTTACACATTGAATAGAATACATTTTCAAATGTACACCACCAATTTCCTTTACAATGACTGCGTGGTCAGTGTTAAAAGTTAAAAGTTGGATTTTAAACTATGGTTGGCATTGTAAGGGTTTCAATAGTGTGGTCATTTGATGTCCAGTGGCATCCAATTGTTCCCGGAGTGAGTCGCTTGCCCTAACTGCCCTGCCCAAACACACTTGTCAGACCAGGTGAGTTGGGTCGAGTTACCTCTAATTTTCCTCTCATTGTATTGGGCCAAACCGCATCCAGCTCCCGGTCCAAACCCGTTAGACCAGATGCTGAATCTGATATAATACTATAGGTATATATGCTACATGCCTTAAGGCCACTATTTGAGACCAGCTCTGCCAGTTTATAGTTCAAATAATGATGCAACAAAACCTATTGTTTTGGGCGTCTAGGTTATTTATCATGCCTGCCTCTCGGAGATATGTTAGGTTTACGTGTAAACAAAATTGATGATTATTATAGCGATATGGAGTCTACAGGGCAAATGACAATGCTTTGAATGGGAATATATATCATTGGAATAATAATTTTGGAGTACCTGAAATGGAAAAACGGTATAATTGGGAAGAGGGTTTGGGGGCTTGAGATGATTAAGCAGCTCCAGATGACCACCTCAAAGGCCATCACACAATATGTTCCCTCCCGGGAGCAATACTAGGAACATTCTCCAATGGCCATCCCTGAATAGGAAATGCACAAGCTCCCTTCTGGTGGTATCCAACCCCTGCCTGAACACAAAAGAAACCCCTGGTGTTCTTGTAGCTTCACATTCCAGTAAATTACACCTGCTTTTGTTTCCACAGTCTCCCCATGCTGAGGCGGTCTCCTGTGTTCTTGGGATGACTACTGTTAACTGCTTAAGACGTCGGCTCTGTCAACCTCCCACTGGTTTCTTTACTTTATTGAGACTAGTGACTGGAAGGAGTATTGGGTTCCTACTAATAAGTGACTTTATTATGAGGTATAAACTGTCTGAACTATGGTTATCCTGTTTCTGTGCCAGGTTTAGAGTACCAGGTATTCATAGAATGTGGTAAAAACGTCTTTATAAAAAAGGAATTCAAATTTATGTTTTGCAACGAATTTCCACCGGGAATTTTACTATATATGCTAATACCTTAAGTCTCCCTCCATATTTCTTTTCTTGTGGAGACTATGAATTTTATTGATGACAGTGCTTTGAAATGCTTTTCTTTTTTTCAATCATTGGAAATATGTGTACTCATATTATACCGGGCTATCTCCAGATGCAATATTATATACATGTGGAGTCCCAATATTGAAGTCAGCGATCCTGTATCTCATCTTGTGTAGAAAATTAAGTGTCTCTGGAGCGGGGAGGACAGGCGGAGATTTGGCTTTTTGTCAGCTTTTGTGTATCTTGTGTCAAGTGACACAACCCAGTGATCAAAGTCTCCATCCTATATTAATCTCATCCTTTTTTTCTCAAGTGACACTCTCTTAATGTGTACTTTATAGCCGTGTGATCTGCCTCTGTCTGGTGGAGATGGGACCTATACCTACGTGTATGCATACATGTGTACCTAGTGCTATAGTAGTTCTTAAAGCATCCGTTTCACCTCTATCTTGATATCACCCTTCAATCGGTATGTATTGCACTAAGACACATGTCTGTTGTTTTTAATATTGTTTCTATATTCACTTAGCCATTGAAACTAGCCAAGTCTATTGATGTATGCACACGTACGACATTATACCCATTTTTGCAGTTATGCTCAATAGTATATTCCTGTTTACACTGACAAAGGGAAAGGAGAGTGCTCAGATATAGTATTTTTTTAAATTTCTATAAATTTATCTGGGGTGCGGCCCATAAAGAATTAAGTGAAATGCGAAATAAGGATGAAATAAGAAGTAGAATTTTCAAATAAAAGGACTCTCATCTACCAATTTGGCCAGGTATCATATATTAATTCATAAGCGAAATAATATGTCGGAGGAGCCCACCAACACAGAAATAAGGCCTTATTTCACCTATTTCACACTATTTCAAACTGAAACAAGGCTTTATGGAACGGCAAAATTTTGAAATAAGCCTATTTCAAAATGAAATAATGTTTATGGGCTGCAACCCTGGTCATACAACCTAGCCACTTCAAAAAAGATCCAGCTACTTCAAAAAAAATACCCAGTTACCTCATGGAAGGATGTTTATAATATACATTGTTGATCAAGTCGTCATTAATGTATAGTGTGCTTCCCCTGCCCTGTCATTAAACACATACTCATTGAAACACTATCCACACAATAAATCACTAAGGAGCTCAATTTTAGGAAATCCATGTCGACTCCTGACAGGAAAACAACAGGGGAGTGAAATAGTCGCCCACCACAAGATTCGCCATCCATCATGGACAAGCCAAATTGGTGCAGTGGGATAAGAAGTCGCGCGACACCTCCGGAGGGGCAAATTGATACCTGCCATAGAGAGCTGAGCAGCATGCCACTTTCCCCTGATCTATATGCTCCACAATGGACAACTCCTGGTCCTTGTGGGTGTGTCTTTGATTTGGGACCATTATTTTGTGTGTTTGTGGGAGAAGGTAAGTGTTAGGTGTGATCAGAGAATGCCTATTTATCTTCATGTTGGCCAGTGTAACTGAACCATACTGTGGTTAACTCAGGGAGTCAATCAGTAATTACAAATAATGAAGTATCATATTGGAGCAATTTCCCTGAATAAATCATTCCTGGGAAGTCTATTTGAATCCCAACATTCATGATCACTATGCCATTGAAAAGTGTGTATCAAAGGCCTTGTTTTATCCCGCTTCCTTCAGGTCATTATAATTTTCTCAGAAATAAACCATGTTTTCAGAAAATACCTCATTTTGAAGAAATTATGACTATAACAAGATCAGAACTAAGAGGTCAAAAACGACATGGCGACATTTGGCCATTTTGATGCGACATTGTATCCTTTTAAAAGTGACATGTGACATGAGAAAACGGCAAGAGACATGCAGTATTTAAAAAAAGTGACATATGACATTTAGGAACGTAGGGGAAACTGGGGGGAAACGGGACATGGGGGGATAAGGGACACTTCACATAAATCACAATATTTTTTTCTTAAAAATTAATACTAGCCAGCTTGCTATAGTGTTTCAATAACGGGTAGGTATCACACTTTACATCATTGTATTTTATTGAGTTGTGTGAAAGGTTAGTATGGCAACGGGGGATGCAAAGATTGCAGTAAGATTTGGCATATTATCATAGACATAAGCCCCTAATTACATTCTAGTGACATTATTATTAGAATTATCATCATCTTTATATAGTGTCTTGTATTACCCGCACTAGTATTTCGGTGGGGTAATACATGACAATGCTTAACGTATGGGATTTTGTGTTTGGAGGTCCTCTATAATTTTTAAGAGCCAATCTTAGCTATTATCCTAACTGAAAATTCCTGACAATCATAGAATAGACCACATACTACTTTTCTTAAGATATTGATATAAACTTTATATTTGCAGGTTTTTATGACTTTTCTATGCAGTGGGCATAGCTGTGGCAGCCATTTTCCAAAATGGCTGCCACAGCTATGCCCAAAATAAATTGAAGTGCAGAATTTCAGAAAGTTGGCCAAATCTCAGGTTATTTGTTGAGGTTACCCCCATATTCATCACAATGTTCACCTTCCGAGCTTTCCAATGGTGTAGGATTTTCTCAAATATTCCTATTAGAAACACAGTTATGATGCATTCTCAGAAGTAACCAGAATCCACATTTTAACTTAGAATTTTTTGTAAATTTTCTCCATGTTTGCCACCCCTAACTTTTTCCAGAAATATTCATGACTTTTCAAAACACTACCTCTTCTTTTAAATCTAAGGCCATTTTATTCTAATAACTTACGGATCCGGCAACGAGATTTCTGCACTTTTAAAAAATAGTTTATATAGACTACAATGGCCAATCTTAGTGTCTCCCAATGCCTGAAATATTTAACAACTGCTACTGTATATGGTATCTCTCAGATATAAGTAACATGTGACATGCACCTTCCCTAAAAAAGTGACATGTGACCTGAAGCCTTGAATTTTGGCGACATTGTGACATCAGGGGGGGGACCCCTTGGGGGCCCCAACTATGTCAATGCCTCAGACCGGCCTGGCCATTTTGTCTACAGCTTCCTAATGGTGTGTCCATGTATTGCCATTCGACCTCTATCTTTCATGATGCTGTTCATGTACGTCCTTTTGGGCGGCTTATTGTTTCTACTTGAGTAACCACTGACAATGCCATATAAAGAATCCCATCCACTAAACGCCTACTCTACAAAAGACCCTGATCATGAACGTGCACAGCTGTGAACGTGCTGGCCCCATAAGGAGGAATAGATCTAGGTGTTGACTTAGAAATCCACTGCAATTATTCCACCACTCCGGCCATGAAGTGATCTTTTGGGGTCTGGAGGATTTTCCATGAACATACCCCTACAGTTGAGGTGTGTTGGCCTTAGATAAACAGCACATGAAAACTTGATGAGATTTGATATAGCTGACTGCCCGACCTTGGGACGTGTCGCATCTAATCTGTGTAGTGAGGCCTGAATCTGTATACCTTGAGGTCACACAATATAGAATTCTTTATTCTCCTGGTGGCGAGGGCCTACTACTGGTGGAGGGCACCTGGTGGTTGCCTGAAGTATACTCTATCCATCATTTTTTGATTGACACGTTTCAAGTATAGCATTTCATAGAACAGAAGCTGTTTTAGGTCTCAATTGGTGTAATCCTATTCACTTTTATAGGATGGGTGTGGACCACTAAAATTGACATGGCGACATGGGCTATTTTAGGCTTAGTGACATGGGACATGAACAATTTCTTAAATTGACATGGTGACAAGACCATTTCTTAAAATTGACATGGGGACATGGCCATTTTTTTAAATTTGACATGTGACATGGGGGACCCCCTATCCACACACCCTATAAGTGGCACTATTGATTTCAGAGGTTAACAAAAAGCATGTGAGGTACCCTACGTATCGCATTTGTGACCGAACAAAACAATTTGTCATTACCAAAAGACACTCTCAAGTATCCGACCAGCCTCCCTGGGGATAGAAGATGGCCTGATGCTGAACCTCCCAGATCACTGATGAGCCCGTGGAAAATGGCTTGATAGACCTGTGTTGGAACTCATCTACGTTTTTCAACAGGAGGGGCCAGACATACTTTTTAGTAAAGCATGTTTCCGCGGGGCAGTACCCACTTGAAAAGCACGGCCATTTCACAGTTGTCATCCCGATGCGCATTCCCAGTCAACAGCCCAGCACCTTATGTGTGAAAGTTTGCACCTAGACCCCCTCAATACCACAGAACTTACTCAGGTGTTATCATAACTCGGAACTCCTGCACGCAGGCCTATTCTTCAACACTAATATTGGATAGGACGATATAAAGGCAAAGGGGTGTAATTTGTTGGAGCTGTGTAAGTTTTACCTTGATAGAGGGGGTTGAGACTTGCTTTACCAGTGTCAATTTACTCAACTTTTTTCCACCCTCATCTCCTAAGCTTTGGACCAATACACTGCAAAAATGGTGTTTAGATTTTAAACATGTTTAGGTCTAAACACGTTTAAAACCTAAACATATAGGTCAGTTAGGTGTCTCATCGACTACACATTTAGGAAATGAACACTTTTATCTAACTACATAAACATTTATGCTAAACATGTTTAGATGTTTAGAGTTGAGACAGTTGAATAATGGGTGTTTAGATTTAAACATCAATATGTTTAGATACTTGGATGTTGAATCCACACCAGGTAGCAGCACTACCTTTGACTGGACTATCTGCACACAGTTATAAACAATTGTTGTGACAAATGTCCCCAAATCCCATGTTTATCATGGTTTCATTTCAAAGAATGTAATGTGAATAGAAAGGGCAATAGAAAATTGACTAGATTCACCTAATTCCACCATCATTACCATAAAATAATCAATAAACTCCATGACTGACACCTATTTGATGTTATTCTGAATAGATAAGGCAATGTCCTTCCTGCCAAGTTGTTGTACTTTCTCAAGTCTCTCATTCTGATGCAGTGTGTAATATATGTACACATATCTAGCTGTGGCTGACATCTTTGGAGACTTTGACAAGTAAATACCTGCTAATACCCCCCCCCCCAGTAAATGAGGAAAAAAATAAAATATATCTCTGTTTTTTAATGCAGACATGTCTGCAAACCTTAACTCTCCATCAAATCATTTAAACACTTAAACACAAAAAATCATATATATAAACACAAAAGTTTTAATCTAAACACCTATACATTTCTAAACACTTGAGCTAAGCATATTGTTTGGCTAAACATGTTTAGGAAATTAATGTGATTACAAAAACGTTGCAAGAATATGTTTAGAATTGTGTTTAGGATCTAAACACCATTTTTGCAGTGTAGGTGTTTGTATGGTGAAATAGTGCTATAAAGATGCTTTTCCCCATTTGCCTTTGGTGTAATGATGATTCAAACAACCATTCATTTCATATGTTTGATTTCTGTTAGGGAGTGATAATTTTTTAACAACAGGGGGGGCTGGTGGGAAAAAAATTTCGACCCCCCCATAAAATATTTTGAGCCCCCCATAAGGGACAAAAATCACGCGCAAACGTCCCCTTTTAGCCTATAGTAACACGCGGGTTTTTCCAGTGAAAACAGATGAAATTATTTTGGCCCCCCCCATCAGAGGTGTTGAAAAAATTCTGACCCCCCAGTCAAGGGGTTGAAAAAATTCTGACCCCCCCTCAAACCCACCAGCCCCCCCCCTATTGTTAAAAAATGATCACTCCCTTACTTTTCATAAATTACCTTAAGAGTTAAGTTAAAGAGCGATTTGACTGAGAATGTTTTCCAAAACACCCGGGACAAAACACTTCTTTTAGATTACACAGACCCTACAGTTAAAAGATCCTGGACAAAACACCTCTTTAGATTGCACAGAACCTTAAGTAAAAACACTCCTTTAGCACAGGAGACGTCTATAGTATTGGGGGAAAAAATGACCCCCCTCTTCTGAATTGACCCCAGAAAGTGGTAGATAAAATGGGTGATTGCCTATCTATGAAATGAAACGCAAATGATCATTCCAAAACAGAGGGGTGTCTGTGGAACCTAAGCTCTCTTTTAGAGTTTCTGATTCACTTGTCACGAATAAAATGCAACCAGTACGTCTTAGAGTCCCCGGTTTAACAAGTTTGTAACGGGGTCTGGTAGCAATGTTTCCAATCACAGGACCCAGTCTCGGTCATGCGAGTGAAAGGGGGTGTTTCATTGCTGCTCTTGTATTCATCCGCCATCCTGGCGTTCATTGCTGCTCTTGTATTCATGCGCAGCGGTGAAAAGGTGGCATTAGAAACACTTGTGTGGGGAATCGGAACTAGAATTGGCAGTGTAAGTACATGTCTCTGCGTTGTCCGGATCCAGTGTCACAAGGAACTGGTCGCCATGGTTATAGGTGTGGGATCCCTTGCTGGGTAGACTGAGGGGGGCTTGTAGGCTCCCACAAAGATCCTCTATGCCTAGGTGTGAAGCATCAGCTTGCTTCCTCACCTCTGCTTTTTGTGCTATCCTGCTAGAATTCGTTTCATGGCAGCTTAGGCGGCGTAACTAGATATCCACCTGGCTACCATGCAGGCTTGACGCCTCGGCGCCGTCTCATCCTCTGGCTTTTCTTGCAGGCATGTTGAAAGGAGAGTTTGCCTCCAAAGGCCTCTTTTTTTCCCTCACATCCCGGCAGACTGTGGCTAACCCTCAGTCAATTGCTAAATACCTACGTCAGAGTATGCTGAGAGATTTGGATCGTCACGGGGCATTTAGCCCAAAGTTCTAACACCCACCTGACACCAAACGAAATTGCAAATTTTGCACCTCTTCGGAAGTCCTTGGCAAACTTCTCTGGGTGGCAGTGGGTAGTCCTGGGGCGCCAATGTAGGCGTACAAGGAATCTAGGTGTAGAGTGAATATTGGTGGGTGTTATCTTCAAGCTATGTGTGTTTCCTAAAACGTGGGAAAATAATAATGTTCATGTTCTATCGTAATGTAGTTTGAACATTAAGTCAGGGACTAAGCTTATTAAAACATAACGTCATGTGCGAGATGAGCTGGACACAGGGCAAGTGCGATGTCTTTGTTATGCCGTTCTGATATTGAATTTCTGCGAAATACAAGGGGAAATAAAGAATGATTTCAAGGGATGGGTGATCCATGTGGATGTTGAAAAAGAAATCTTTAAAATTGAACTTGACCTATTGATAATCGGGGGTTGGTGATCTAAGACAAGTCAGTAACTAGACCCATCATTGGTCTTCCTCCTGGTCTAATATTAAGAACTTCCGTGGACATGATACCAGGGAAAGCAGGAAGCATAGGATAAAACTGTGATGGTTGGATGTAGCTTGATATGGGGTGTCTACAGGTGGATGGAGGTTGGTACCGAGGATATCCTGACACTATATATAGGGGATGAGGGATAGTGAAATGTATGCACATGCATGAACAGTGCTAGGATGGCAACCCGAGGATGGCAACTGGAGACACGGGAGGAAGCATGAGGGGTCGTTGCTGCCTCCTCCAGACAAACACAAGGCTTAAAGCGACCGATGGTCAACGAGGAAACTTGACACGCAAAGATTGAGGTACGAGTCAATATGATCTGGCGGCCGAGGTGGGCAGACGCAGAATGTTATGGGTGTAAGAAGTTTGCTAGCTGGATAAAGGTCTACCCGCCAACCAACGCTGTTCAAACCTTACCACCCCCACCCCCTCTCCAAGCCTAGTACTTCAGGGGACAGGAGCAAACATATCGCGGTTTTAATGGGCACCCGAGAAAAACCGAAAAGAGTCAATATTGGCCCGAGCTAAGACTGTGGCAAATGTTATCATTCAACTCGGTGATGTGGGGTCTGACTGCTAAACGCAACAAGAAAGGTGGAGGTGGACTTCAGGCAGAAAAAGCTGGAGTGTACAGGGAAAGAGTTGAGGTGTCGGCAATCAAAGGGGGTTGCCACTAGGTGTCCATATTTTAAATGTAGCGTTAAAAGGTGTATTAAATCTCCGGTATGCTGCAAAAAGAGGGAAGTTAAAGCAGATCTGTCAACATACTTCTGCATAGCACCATGTCCTTCAAACATGCACACAAACCTAAGGTCAAATGGAAATGTTTGACAAAGTCTGCACATAGTTTGTAATAAGTGACCCACAGCTGTGTTGGTTCCATCCCCTCTGGCTATTTTTCATACAGCTAAATTAGCAACTTAGTTCCCTATTGAGGTTGATTAAAAAGTATATTAACCGTTAGTTAAAACAGGCAAATTGTACCACGTCCCAAAGCTATTGTGTGAGACGAGAGCCACCTTAACTAACATCATGTCGGCCATTAGCTAAAAGGAGCAAACATTAAAGTTGCCCAAAGGACATGATTAAAGAGGCAGTGAGTAAGAGTGTGTATGTTTGGTTGATGTGTTTGGAAATGTGATTGATGACTTGTCAGCGCTTCACACAATGCCTTCCAGAGAAGCTCTAACTTAGGCCTGAACAGGTAGGCCTAGAGGGTAGGTGAGACTTGGTAGGCCTAACTAAACGTCTGACTCTGTTCTGTGTATTCAGTACCACAAGACGTGTTGCAAGTGTTTGCTGTCCACCAGTCCTTGTTAATCTTCTCACCCACCCTCCCCAGATCCAGTGTCCATCTTCTCTAAACCAAGGTGTTAAATCGACGCTCAGTTCCACTCCTAAATCAACCATAATTATGTGGGACCCCCAAAGAACAACATCATTTAGGTTGTGGCTTCCCAGGGGCTTCCTTCACCCCTATCATCTGCCTATGCAGCGTGAGATTTGGCGGGCTATGGTCCAGGTAAGGACATGTGGTCATCTTGACCATCAAAGGCTTCGGAGTGACCACACAAAACCCTCCTCGTTAGCCTCCACCTGGCCCTTGTGTCTCCCTGACACAATCCTGCCCCTCCTTTATCCTACCTTGTCACCCTACACTCATCTGTCCGCCAGCCTCATACAACTTTTATACCTTTGCAAACAGCCCCCAGTCGCCAACCCCTTTAAGTGGGGTATGTTCAGGTGGGCTTGCACCTCTTGGATCACTCTCGGGTAAAGTGTTCTCTTGTTGTCAAATGATTCCTTCTGTGGACTTTAGGCATCTTCAACATCTACAACATACCATCAGGGTCCATTCCCTATATTAACAATACACTAATTTGGGGTTTCAACGTTACTCCATCCAATCATCTTAAACTAACATATTCCATATTACCCTTTGAATATTAAGATAGCTGTGTCTTCTATAGCAGTATAGGTAGAAACCTCCAGGGTCCTTCTCTATTTCCGTTCATTCAGCACACTACAATTCTACAGAAAAACGTTTGTGTTCTGGTCCAATTTCTGACATCAGTTCAAAACGACTGGTCCGTCTCCACATTTTCGGGCATTTCCATGAGGATCATTTTGTTTTGTTGGAAACTTCTGTTCTGCTCCTTTCTTACCATCGCTTCAATATACCAACTAAATACTAGTGCTCAGGGAATGTTCCATTATCCCTAGACAAATATAATTTAGGATAGACTCTGGCATCTGATGGCAGCTGGCCGTACTAGCTAAACAGGTATACATCTCCCTTTAGACCTCATCCCTCACCTTTTTCTCAGTCCATCATCTGGATGTGGACCCTAGAGGTAGAAGCCTCGTCCAATATTTTCCAAGCAATTAGACAAAAAGACAGATGGTGGAATAGAAGAAAAACATCTGGCTCAGGTCATTTCTCTGAAATACTTCAGCCATCGATTAAGCAAGTTTGATAACAGCTTCAGTGTTGCATCAGTTTACTCTGATGGTGATATAGGCTGGTCATACACAGTAAAAAGAAATGTCACTAACAAAATGGTGATTCACTGGCACCCGCATTTCCAGTGAATCACAGTAAAAACACAGTGAATTCCTGTTGAAAACTGCAGAGAATCCCCATACAGTGAACCTTAGGAGGGTGAAACACTATTATTATAGTGGAAGTCATGGTTCTTTTAAATTACTGTGAATCACCGTAAAATTTTACGGAGTTTCCATGCTAAATTTAGGGAATTTTTTAAGTGTAGTGTATAATGTTTTATGGTTCAAAATTATTTAGAGCTTGCTTCTCATCATATTTATAAATCGTAGTCTGCACATGGCAAGTTATATATCAAGGTCATACATACCAAATCGCACCAAAAGAAATCATTTACATTTGAGTATTCTCTGTTCTATAAAAAGAGAGGTCGGAAAACCTGTTTGTTTACAAATCAAACTAGGGGCGTCTGTCCATGTATACAGAGATAGGCTGGTGCCAGTTACCAATTTTTATCATGGGAATTCTTGTCATTTTGATCAGTCATTCCTACAGGTTATACATGTCCCGTCAAGTACATATTGGAAAGTGTTTGTTGACATAGGGGAGCCCAGTACCATGGCAGAGAAATAATGAAATAAATGATTGCCAATCTAATGGACAGCAGAATATACTCCTCAGGGACCTCACATGCATTCTCGCTCCCTAACCAAGCAAATCAGAGAAGGGTGTTTGTGTGTATACGGCTAGAAACCCTCAATAGCCATTGGCGAATATAACAAATAAGCTTCTTTCATGATAACAAGTGTCTGGAAATTGCATTTCTTTTCATGGTTGAGCAGGGTGACAGTGGCGAAATGAAAGTCGTTGGAGCCTCGGCAGCTCATGAAAAGGGGTTGACACTAGGGCTAGGAGCAGTGTGCATAGACAAGGTTACCTTTCATTGCCTGCTCCCCCAACCGCAGCCAATGCCTGTCCTGGCAGGCAGTGCCAGGGGCAACTAACCTGGTGGGCACCGAGAACCATCCACCCTACATACAAATGCTTAGTGTCCCTGTGCTCACCTCACCACTCCTGGCTCTACAAATAAGCTCACTCCATATGTCTACCTGACATTGGGATTATCTAAAGTAAACTATACATAAATGATACAAAAACTGGGGCGGGCATTATTTAGAGGACATGCCAGTGGCTGGAGGGAGTCGGGGGGGGGGGGGGTTCCTTTCACTACCTAATTGCACCCTCCCACTGAGGATGTCAGGTAAACTCCCTTTATCTGTAGTTATTCCATAGAAGATTATCATTGTGTGGTCTGGGCAGTATGGACTAAACTTTAGACTGTAAAGTCTACCCAGGTAGCAAGGATTCATTGGGCCAATGTCGGCTTATTTTGGGCCAATGTCGGCTTATATTGGGCCAAACATGGACAAGCATGGCCCAATGCTCCATTACTGATTGGGTATGAGCATAGACGGTCGACTCAAGCGACACTATGTCACCCTCTGTAAATACTGTACATGTTGCTAACAGGGAGGAGGTCAACTATTGATAAAAACATTATAGAATTGGTATCTTTGATGGTTGTCAAAGACCTTGGTATCAATATCTCTTGTAGACGTGAATGGTATATATCCCTTAGCCAGTAAAGATGACAAAATGGAGGCCTAAATAAGTTAACCAGTTCCAGTTCTATTGATTCATGGTATAGGTTATACTGCAGGTGCCCCCTGCCCCATCACCACGTCTATGCACTGAAAACCCGCCGCTATTGGTAAGTCGTCATATATGACGAGTTTAGGGTCGTCAGAGGGTCGTCAGGTCATTATGACGACCCTAAGTTGTCATACTGACCACCTTGGCTGTACTGCTAGTCTGGGATTGTTCCATGAGAGGGCCCCACTATGCATTTCTATGATACAAATGATGTGACCTGGGGCATATATTGAGCCTTATCTTTACATTGCTTTTGTTGTATAGTCAACTATGAGTAGGAGAATATGGGCAATGTTTGATACAAATGTACCTGAGAAAGGTAGAAATAGATGGGTCATCCTGGTAATTCACACTGCTCTGATAGATATTGCTAAAGTGTGACCCCTTATTTGAGTGTGTCCAAGGTATAATACATGTAGATGGTTGTACTCACAATAAACTACATTATAATGTTTCACTGAATCTATGACAGTGGGTTGGAATACCCACAGTAAACTCTTTAATGGTGGATGAGATAACGAGATTTAATCAAAGAAATAATATTGGGAAAATGGAAAAGACAATACTATACATATTACATGTTATTTCTACACAGGACTATATAGTTGTAACGGACAGCAATAGTGACGACTTTAGGTCGTCACCTATGACTACCCCCTGACGACCTAAAGCTGTAGTTTTAGGTATTGTCAACTTGAGCACCTAAAGTCGTCACTATCGACGAGTTTTGGATCCTGATGGTTTTCAGTGTGGGGTGCAACTCGTGTAGCGAGCCTCCTAAACAGGTGATGATAAATGCCCCAGAGGGGCGCCCTGTAGCCTTCAAAGGCCGGGGGTGCCAGACAGCTTCAATGGCATAAAGGTAGTGGGAGGATTTGTTTATGAATCCCATGTTCGACTATATGAAAGAAATCACCCCATGGAGCATATCAAAAAAGGGCGGCACACTTCCCAATAAGCTTGCGCCACATGTGGCATTGGCCACACTGGGGGCTACTGTTGAGGCCCATCCACCTGATGTAGAAAGATATGGATGGAAAGTACATGGGTGGGGGTGGGGGGTCTTCCACCTTGTAGCCCCCATGTAGCTCCCCTAAAGAGGCTGTTCTGAGCACAGGTCACCCCTGACATAGATTTGAGATGTAAGCTATCTGTCAATCAAATTGTCCGTGAATTGCTGAGGGATTCACTGCAAGACAGGAATATAGAGACACTCAGGAGGAGGTAGCGTCTGATATAATGGCGGCCCCCTCTAATAGCCGCCATTGACCTTGATGGATTGTGGGTTAGGTGAAGAGGTCCCATCCAGGTGTTGAGGGGTCCACAAGTGGAGGCATAGACTCAGAATGGAGAAAAGACACCCTTCACCAAATCAGACATTTCTCTGTAACAACTACATATCTAGAGCATTTCACACATGCATTCCTGTCAGTTTTTTTCTCCTTTCATGATGTCCCCAATTTAAACTGGATATAATCACAGGATTAGTTTCTACTTTTTTCACATGCATAGCTTCTGCTTAGAATATAAGGTGTGAGCTGAGTGAAGTTAGAAGGGATTTAAACTACCAGATAAATGCCTGCTACCTACGTGATACCTCACATCAATATACTTGTCGGTGTGCCTGATGGAATGTAGGCCTACTAGTAATGAAAAATAGGTTGTTGTTACCCTGTATGTTCAAATAACTCGATCCAGACAACATTCTTTAATTTTCTCACTCATATTGTCAACTACGACACTGTAGTCATCTCATCACAACAATAAATCGTGAATATTTCCCCCTCTGTTAATGATTACCCTATGCTATGCTAAAGTTACAGACTTATTTTATTGCCCATCAATCAGGAGTGATATGATATATTTTCAAGAGCAGAATAAAGTGTCAATTTGGGCTATCGCTTCCCAACAATGACTTCCACTTGCCTCGGTGATTCATTATAATATCCCCAAAGGACCAAAACAAAATTCCTTAGACACTGGATTTCCTGTAGCCTCATCTCAGAGTCCATCCAACTATTGTTGTGGACTTTGGAGGGTGGAAGGACACCCTAATATCGCCCGGGGCCAGGAGGAAGAGAAGAGGAGTCCTTATCTGTGTACACAACAAGCAGAGATGTCCAGCCCCCTCCACAGCTGTCCCTCCGGGCAGCTCTTTATGTACAAAGCCCCTCATGGAGTTGTCCCTATTTGGTACATTGGAACTGCCTCATACCTCATGAATCTGGAGGGTGGGTCCTGGAGACACAGACGTCGACCCTCCAGTCTGCCCGGAGGGGATATACATACAGAGGAGAGTGGCTGGCCTGCCCATTGCCGTCTACTTGTAGTATAATGCATTGCCCTCTTGACCAGCCTAATGGCCGAAGCCTCTTGAAGGCACCCTACCCCTCCTCCAGTGGCTGTACACAGTAAGGCTAGGTTTGATCGCTCTATTTTCACAGGCCACAGGACAACAAAATAGCCCAGACGGAGCAGCCTCTGCAGTACATAACTGGTACATAATGTCCGCCATTTGTGGGAATCATTTACACTACCCCTCTTGTCACCAGATCCATTACATCAATAACTGTATGCACCCCCTTAGTACTGAAAACAATACCACTGTGGCCTCCATTCCCTATTCTGTCTATAACACTGTACTTGAGTAAATGCGGGAGCAAATGGTATACAATATGCTCCAGGGGCTGAGAACCAGTTCCATAGAGAACCACACACCCAGGAGGTTTCCTACTTGTGGCCCTTTCTCCATGAGATGTTGGCCCACGTGCTTATAGTGTCTACCTGAAGGATCCAATATTGATTTTGGATCCCCCCTGGGTTGATCACATAGTAGACCACTACCACATATACCCCCACCCCCCCTCCTTTATACCATCCAACCCTGTACACCCCCACCCATAATTATGGCTCAGACCCAGCCAACTAATATCAAATGGAGATCAAGTTGAGCAATGAACATGTTTAGAATGCAATTGGCATTGATCAATTGCGAGTCCTAGAGCTCTGTAGTGTAGACCAACCACTGGACGAGTGTTCTTGCATAAGAGCATAAAGTACAAACCTTATTCACTGGTAGCTGCTCCAGTCGTTTCCCTCCTGCACCTATGAAGTGTGTATTCATTCCTCCACGGTATACACTTGATATGCAGGTAGAGCCCAAGTCCCCTGAAGAGTTGTATGCATTAGTGTATGTACAGTAAGAATGGTGCTTCAACGCCAATATTAAAAGGCCTACCCATCGAGTATCCAAAGGCATTCATCCATTTTGCGAATTCATTGCGTCGCTCTGGTCGAGGCGATCGCAGCATTCATATGTGGCGGTGGCGACTTCAAAAGAAATTTTGGCCATGCGGCGCGTGAAATCTGTGTTGAGAATTGTCACGCTGACGCTTCACCATACGTGTTTTCACACTTGGGTTGAAGGTGTCTTTCTCTACTATCAAAATTAAAGGGATCTTAGCTGTCTCACTCTGCCAAAATGCAGGAAGAACCAACATTATACTTGATATTGAATACCGCCTTTTCTTCTTTACTGGTAACATTGTACATGTGTACTACCTTCACAATTTGACCTGTATGTGATTAGTGGGATTATGTACGTTTCAATAAGTGTACACTCTAACAGATCTTGTGTAAAAAAATAAAATAAACTAAAATAAACTGAGTGATTAAGTTTATGGCAAGTACTAGACGGCGATTCCCGGGAATGCGTGTATGAGATCTTATTGAGGAAAAGAAAATCAGATGTGCATAGAGATATTCATTGCAGTTTGAAATACACACAAATCATCTACATATACACTATGGTGAATACCGATAAGTTCCGAACCAAAGCCAACAATTCTCACAAAATAAAGAAGTAGTTAATCACACAATGGTACGGAAAGTAAAATGACACTATCTGTGTAACATCAGTCATACATTCTGGAGGATGGACGGTATTAAAGGCAGACCACATTCAAAGCTTCTTAAATTCCTGCCACTGCGTGAGGCCTCACACATCAGACGCCCATCATTGATCTCCTCCTGTACTGAAGTACAAGTATGACCAAACTGGGAGGACATGGGGAGTGGGGGCTGCTCTACTGTTAAATATTAGTCATACGTCCATAATCGATGATTCATATGGGTAAATAGGGGGACGGTGAAGGGAGGTAGTCACAGGCAGTGACATGTGAAGCTATAATGCTTCATTGTGATCCCCTACTTAGTGACTATCAGGTTACCTTTGGTGTGTGTGGGTGCATAAGGTGGCAATGTATTGTAGAAAGCTTTAACATGCTGAAACTAGATACATATCAGGGGAATTTTACGGTATGGTTACTGTCATGTTGAGAATAAGTGTTACATTGTAATGTACTTGTTTTTAGTCAAAGTGTTTGAATAGGGGGGGGGGAACCATGATACATGTACAGGACTTTCCAATTTACAATTTCCTCTCGTCTATTCCCCTGAACCCCACGGGTTCCCTCGGAATAACTACAACTCTACTTCAACTTAGGAGAGAGGTAAGTCTCGTATAATTATAAAAGTTATCTTCTATCTGTGAGTAAAAGGTGTTCTTTAATCTGAACATTAATGCCATCTTCACCCACCAATTCAAATACATTTTGTCTAACAATGACATATATCCAACATCATGGATATCATACATAAGAATGTGCAATACACAAAGGCCCCAAACATTTTGATGCATGGTGTTTGACGGTGCATAACTATTTAGTCACATTCATTATTTGATGGCTACATGCAAATAAACAGTTGGTACATGCCACATTGGCCTTCCCTTCTCCTTACTCAGAAACTCCACTACCTTATAACCGTTAAACATCTAATTACACTTAATTGTGATAAAGTAGGCAGTTGGAATCGAAACATTTTCCTAGCAGGCGTCGGACCATGACTGAGTCAGTTCTGACGTCACAAAAAGGAGCAGCAGGGGTGGGATAAGGAGGACGCCTCTAGTATCTAACATCTATTCCGACTTAGCGGGATACATTATTGACCAATGAGAAAATTCCTTTCATTTACTGCCGACTTTTCAGGGTGCATTACATATCACCTGGTACCCATCAGCTCGCTGTCATCAGTCCTTATCTCACAAGGTATCAACTTCAGCAGGGGTCGGCCCACCAAGGAACATGCTAAGGCCATATTGTCTACATATGGACCTTCTAGGATTCACATACCCTTTTGTTTTCAGTCCTTACATTTGGTATTATATAGCAAACATTATGTAGGTCCAAGCCCAAAATTACTACATGGATTGATTTGCTGTGTATATGTGGACATATGTAAATATCAGGATCTTAATTCATTATAGGTTATACGTCGTGCGACTGATTATCATATTTACATGACTGCGATTAATTTCAAGTGGTCATAATGATTATGACTTTACTGCAATTCACCCGGAGGAATACCCACGAGTGGAAGAATATCGGCGAGGAGTTCATTAACACAGGCTGACGCCACATTGGACGCGTGACGTTGTAAAGAGGACTGATGTACGTGATGTACCGTCAAGGAGGAGGTAATCACGCGACTCTGGCACCAGAGGGCAATAGTGGCACCCCACTCTGCCCCCATCCTTCTCCCTCTCCACCCCAGCCCTAACCTTTAACCTCATCCCATTGTCTTCTGGCTGTATCCCAGGTACATCGTGGCATGTATGCCCTAATGAGAGCATAGGCGTGTCTATTATTCAAAGATATCTGATGGGTTCCCTGTGGAGATAGGAGGGGATGGTGGTGTGGTGGTACAATGGTAAGGTGGAGTGCTATTGATTGTTAAGAATAGATGAAATTTGGAAACCCTGATGTAACTTGCGGTCCGCTCATGATAGATATTGCGGCACTTGGAACGAGACCGTTTTCAGCAAGATAGTGAACAAGTAATCAATGGATAACTCATGACGCGTGTGTGTTAGTGAAGGATAATGACACGAGGCCGTAGGCCGAGTGTTATTAGCCTTTGCTAACACATACAAGTCATGAGTTATCCATTGACTACTTATCTTATACCATGAAACCAATAAATAATCAATAGAATACCAGTAAAATTAATTTGAAAACAAAAATTATTCCCCCTGCCCGGGACTCGATGCCAGCCATTGTGTGTACACAGGTACATACACCTCCTTGCCCGGCAGCGGACAGCGACAGCCCCCATCTCGGCTAGGCTTGGCAGCGGCACACGGCGAAAAATAGTGTACATACACCTCGTCGCCCGGCAACGGACAGCGACAGGGCACACGGCGAAAAAAGCTTCTCGCGGCTATGTTTGTGTATAATACACCTCCTCGCCCGGCAGCGGACAGCTACAGCGCACACGGCGAAAAAGCTTCTCGCGGCTATGTTTGTGTATAATACACCTCGTCGCCCGCCAGCGGACAGCTACAGTGCACACGGCGAAAAAAGATGCGTCCGGGCCAGGATTTGAACCGTGTACCTCACACGGCTGAGCGCAAAGCGCTAACCGCTAGACCACCGCGCCTTCTCCGTTCACTGCGTCTCGTGGCTATGTTTGTGTATAATACACCTCCTCGCCCGGCAGCGGACAGCGACAGCGCACACGGCGAAAAAAGCTGCGTCTCGCTGTTATGTTTGTGTAGTATACACCTCCTCTCCCGGCAGCAAACAGCGACAGCGCACACGGCTTAGTATCATATCCAGACGTGGTTCGAACCGAGGATTTCTCGTCAGTCCCTGTGGCACACTGCATAGGGAGTTGGACTAGGGACCTGAGATTGCAGGTTCGACCCCTACCATGCCAATGAAATAGTCTGTTGGTTTTAACATGTAACATATGACATGGGAGGACATGAGAGGCGTGCTGTTATCCTGGATAACAGCACACCTTACATGGATAACAGCACGCCTTACATGGATAACAGCATGCCTTACAAAATCGATGGTAAAGCCTACAGGGTGTGCAATATCGACAGATATGTGGATGGGAATAGACCCCAAAAAGCACTGTGTAAGCCAGAAATCGTGGTATAAACAAAAATTATCACGCATGTACGTAGTAATATTTCTATCAATATTTCTAGAAAAAAATGAAGTGACATAATATACTTATACACATGTAGTGGAGAGGGTTGTAATATCCATCGTTTCCGTTTGCTCAAAATTATTGTCAGAGAATCCGTTTATACAAAATTATTCATTCTATTTGATCGGGAACCCACTGGCAAGACACTTAGCTTCCATAACCCCCCCCCCCCGTATGCCTTGTCAACTGTCCTTGTAGCAGTAGGGAAGTGTAGGTGTGTGCTACATGGGATGGGTGTTACCAGGTACAAATGGCCTCCTGTTGCTTCATGCTCCTCCCTGACATGTATACAGCACCTGGAGGCTGCACCTATTGCCCACCTCTCCCACCTCCACCCCCAACAGGCGCTGTGAAACACAATGAAAGCTGATGAGGGGCGTCTCCCAATCTACCCCTTCCCCACCCTTCCTCGCCTAGCATTGAAAGCGTGCCATCATGTCAAAATATCGTCTGCTATAAATATATGACGTAACGGGGCCACTCATATAATGTATTTGACATGCGCAGTAAATAATATCTCCACATTGTGTTACTTGTATCACTTCTCATTTTCCATATCCAAATTATTGCCTGTAAATAATAAAGGCGGTCATAATACTGACCTACATGTATTTCATTTAATATGATCAGTACTATAATATTCATAGAAATCATCTAACCCTCTACCTAGTATTTAACAGACATTTTCCTATAGGGAATAGCTGGGTAACATTATTCAGACCAAAAGGGAAATGTGTTGTCGTGATTATTGCTTTCCTTGGAACCTTTCCTCTGCAAGTTCTTAGCAACGGCATAATATTATATAGGTCCCACAACATTAGCTCTCTTCCTTTATGTCAAGTTTAGATGCATGGTTTATTCCATTGTAAAGTCTTTGTCTTATAGAAAATGAAATGAAAGTGTGCATCAAAGCATGTCTCGTTATCCACTCAGGCAGCCTATATAACGGCACAAAGGTTAGCCCTTTATTCCACACCCCTACACTCAGAAGTACTACCCACAATGCAACCCTGCACACCCAACTATACTACTAGGCCACCTGTTGGGCATTTCCACCACCATGGCGTCAGTGCCATGACGTCATAAATAACTGACGCTGTCTATGTCGTTAGTAGATTTATATAGGTGCTTGTGCACGAGATCCTTGATGCCTTCAATTCATGAGAATCACTCGTACTTTCATCTGCCTGATTTGTGATGTCCAGTGACCTGTGATGTCACAGGTGGTCAATGGTTGTGGTGACTTAGATTGTCGAGTTTTCAAATAAAGGCGCTTAGACCCTATTGTATTGTGGACCACCATTTTGTCCCCCAGAATCGGCCACTGTTTTTGGGGGACTAGTGGCTAGCTCATGTGAATAGGCCTAGACCAGTTCTGGCTATGGAACCAGACAAATCATAGATTTTACATGTATGGTCCCTATTTCTGCAAAGGTTAATGCAAGATCATGGGGTTGTCCTAGACTTGTTAGTGTTATGGGACTCACTCCCCTATAACACACACCTGATGTTTGTCTCGTTAGCAACCATTTAACACTCCAATATTCAGGGTTGATTGATTATTGCCTCTCCAGCTGTATGCATCTAAATCATTAACAAGTATGTTCTCTCAATCAGAAGTTAGCTTTGAGGACCGACGGACCAAATAACTGTGTTAGATAATTGGGAACTAATTCTGTTAATGTAAAATGTGGCTTTGTACTCAGTTATTGCATTCTATTGGCCAGCAGAGCAATCATGTATACAGGGATAATCTGATAGAGATTGAGGCAACGCCCTGTGAAGATATTGATGACAGGGTTTATTAAGGGGCCTACATCAATAGACAAAACGCTTCTCAAGATTACAATGTAAAATGACTTTCAGTGTGAGTCTGGTCTTTTTAGAAATCGCTTGTTTAAGTGTGCTGCTGTATGGGCAATACAACAATGGCATCCGATATGTTTGAACCTTTATTGATTAGAAGTAGACAAAAATAACAATAAATAAGAGAAGCTGCATTTCTAGAGTATAGCACCTAGGGTTTAGTGGCATTGGGTGCTACTTTTCATGTTGTGGGCATATTGATTAACATATTAATGAGATGGGTCGCGTGGTGGGGGGGTTATTGCTGCAGGAGATGTAGGCCTACAGGAGGGGCAACATAAGTTGGTCTAACAGACAGTCATATGGAGCCTTGTCACGTCAGCAACACGCTACACTGTACATCATGTATTACTGCATCAGGAAACAGCCTATCACTGGATTCATATTATGGAAATCTACTAATTTTCTGTTATAGTTTCCCGTGTTTATATTCATAACACCAGTTTGATGAAGTGTAGCAAATTTGAATTATTTTGATTAAATTCGGTTCAAAGAGGGGCGGAATGACAGGGAGAGAAGAAACACAAAGTGTATGGAAACTTTCGATTGATGTTAGGAATTATACCTAAGTACCCGTAAGGATTTTTTAATATAAGCTAGACATAGACATCCAGGTTTAGATCGCTCCTTACATCCACTGTGATTGTTTCATTAGATTTTCTAATTTTACGAACATTTAGGCCAAGTAAATGCATTACATGTATATGCCATGTTTTTAATTCTGACATGATATTGCATTACTGTATGTAATTCTATACACTGAAAGCATGGAAGATCTGAAACTAGTCAGCAGTGACCACTTTAGGTCCTCAAGTTGACGATACCTAAAACTACAACTTTAGGTAGTCAAAATGACGACTTTAGGTCATCATCCTGATGACCTAAGTTGTCAGTATGACGACTCTGTACTGTCAGTATTGTCATACTTGAGGACCTAAAGTGGTCACCGCTGACTAGTTTTGAATGTTCCATATTTTCAGTGTATCGTACATTTTCGAGAAACCTCATTACTAGAATGTCGACACCCTGTTGAATAATTGATTATCTACAGCCTTGAATTATCTCGACATTAAAGCCTTCCTCAATATGGTGAACTTCATGTTAAGTTTTAAGCATGCAATCCCCATCTGTGAGAGGTACATCAAAGGTACATGGAGGCAGGTTCCACGTCAAGGTGTACAACTAGGGTAGTAGTTCAACTACCTACAATCAGGGGTAACCAGAGACTCTACACCCAAGTGTAAGCTAATCAATGTTATTCTAATTTATGTCTGGTATTTAGGGCTTAGGCCAAAATGTTCCTAGATATCCTCAATTTGTTTCTTGATATCTTGGTTATCTCAAAAAAAGAGAGAAAAAGGCTGTCACTTTAATGATGCTTGACAAAATATCACTAATCAACATTCATCACAGCACTAGACCATCTGCTTATGCATGTATAAAAATATAGGAGAGCAACTGATAAAATTATGTTGTCGTAGCAGGTCTGTCATCTGCATAATATTCCTAGACACAGTATACCATCAAAAACATCATTTCATATTGCCTGGGAGACAAATATGTGTGTATTTACTAGAAATGGTATCTTAGGATTTGGAAAAGAGAGCTATCATGAAATGTTAGTGAGCCTTACCTTCTAGCTAAATTCTTCTAGATAGGGTCACTGAAGCAGCCACTTGTAGCCATAAGAAGTCTATGTGTCCACTGAGGTTGACCTCCTCCTTCCAGCAGGGGATCCTTCCTTCTGTGTCTGTCTGTTAAGCATACAAACAAATACAACAAGGTAAGAGTCAGCACCGCAGCACTCAGTCAACCAGAGATAATAACAGAGTGGTCCGACACCTCCTGTCGCCCCAGGGTCACGCTGCTCGCCTTTCTAGTGTTTCAGTCCATGTTTACGTGGTGATAAAGGAGGAGACAGAGGATGGGGGTGGGGGACAAGAAGGAGAGAGGAAGGAGATGGGGGACAAGGAGAACATGGGTAGGAAGTGGAAGGACAGGGGAGGAGAACAGAGGAAGGGAGTGGAGAGCAGAGAGGAGGCATGGGAGAGCAGAGAGAGGAATGACTTTGTAGGGTTGGTAGGCAGGAGAGAACAGGGAGAGTGATGATGAGATATGGAGTAGGCAGAGGATGACAGACAGAGTGAGGATGGAACATACAATGGGTAAAAGGGAACAGACAGAGGAATGATAAAACATAGACGAAGTACAGAATGTTAGACTATACTATACAGTAGCCAAACATTAAACACCTTTTTTAAAAGCTTTGATATAGCATTAGAAGGGTACATTAATGTATAATGGCACATTCCACAGGACAGCTCTTACAGGATATCGGTCACTCAGTCTTATCAAGGAGAAGTACAGAGAGGTGTACAATCTATGGAGTTATGTTCCATTATACAAGATTATAGGAAGGTTACAATGGTTATCCCTCGTTCCGAGAATGCCACACTGCAGGCCACATTGAAACAATAAAGCTATTATAATTCGTTGGTGAGTCTCCACAATCTGTTTTACCATATCCATCGCTTGACAAGGAGAGCATAAACGGAGGGACGATGAGGCATTGAGTAGGCAACGAACAAACAAAGGGATGGCGAGATATGAAGTAGGCAGCCTGAGGTGGGCAGAGGAGAACAGTGGAAAGGGATAGTATATAGGAAGTAGAGAACAGAAGCAGGAATGGTGAGATGTGGCGGAATCAGAAGAGAACAAAGGAGGACGGTGGATGACAAAGGGTTGGGGATAAGGGAGGGAGCAAAGTTTAAGGAGAAGACCTTTGTTTTAGTACATAAAATGGCATTGGTGCAGATCGGGATAGGGCAGGCTGAGAGGGTTGGAAGGAAGGATGGATAATAGGGTGTTATAAGGTGCCCCTGTGGACAATGATTACAAGCATAGAGGACAGGTGGGCATCACACCTATGTCAGGTACCTGGCCCTGACGTGTGCACTCAGCCATGTAGGCCTTGATCGTCGGATCCCGTTACCTGTCTACATCCTGATCCTCCAGGCTGAAGCTGGAGGGGGTCCAAATAACCCCCTTTATACCCCTGCTCATCATCCCTAGATAGTTCTACTGTTCATATACTTTTAAAAAGGGCGATTATAAAGAATCTCAGATTTGGTAACAACGGCCATAGTTATATGCATCATCATCCAAAACTAAGACACAAATTAAGTATGTTTTCTATCTCCAACAAGGAAGAACCTTTTTTCTTTGAGACCACATTGAATCATCAGTGCTTTAACTTTGACTATGAACAGTGCACTGAAAACATGGAAGATACGAAACTAGTCAGCAGTGACCACTCTAGGTCCTCAAGTTGGCGATACCTAAAACTACAACTTTAGGTAGTCAAAATGACGACTTTAGATCATCATCCTGATGACCTGAGTTGTCAGGATGATAATACTGACAGTCATCATGTTGATGACTCAGGTCGTCAGGATGACGACCTAAAGTCGTCATTTTGACTACCTAAAGTTGTAGTTTTAGGTATCGTCAACTTGAGGACCTAAAGTGGTCACTGCTTCCATGTTTTCAGTGTGTATACATCATGGCAGACTTTAATGGTAAGACATTCATGGATGTAGTGCATCCTTCTCAAGGTGTCCCGACAACAGGTATAGAGATCTAATCAGAGATTAGTTAAACCCAACACCACCCAGATCTAGTTTACACCAACTTATCTTAAGTCCCCCTTTTCAAACTACACTCTGGAGACTCTTTCAGTCTCCAATAGCTACAAGACACACGGGTGTGACTGAAATCACAAGAGTCTGCCAGGCTGATCTCAAAGCTACCTGAGGATTTATTTTGTAGGAAATAAGATCCTGGATGGTGAGATTTGTGTATGGCCTGTGGCTATACAGGCGTGGATGGGCTGAAGTCATGGTGTGTCCTCCTTGTATCACCTAAATGAGATCACTTTAAGAGATTTTTAGATTACAAGAAGGATTACTAAACAAATACACAAGTATAACGATTCCTGATACAAAGGAACTGGTTGTTGTTTGTTGGTCAGTAAGTGGTCAGGTGGTATATCTTAATTCCATATAAATGAGGTCAGAACAAGTACATTTCCCCTCAGCACTTTCCCATCAATCATGTCTTATTTCATGTGATGTCCATTCTTTCACAAGTGTAAGTTTAATATCATAATCATGCAATTTTTTCATTGCAAATTCCATTACCTCATAATGGAAAACAATCTTTGAAAATAAGGATAATAAATTCTATATGCCCCTTTTTCAGATTATAATACTGACGTTATATGTGTATGATAAATACATGCCTGTGTTAAATACATGGTTTAGGGGTACATAGCACATGGATCCATCATTGATTTTAGATTATAATATTTGTAGAAGTAACTAGTTTTATTTGTGGATGTGTTAAACTGTGGGCACAAAAGTAAACAACCCGCTAGGATATAACTATTCTCATTCTTCAAATAATGGACAATCAGCTAGAGAGTTGAAGAATACAGAACATTATAGTGCAGGCTCACTTACGACTGTTACAGTATCACCACAGTCTATGTTCCTTGAGTGTCATTTGCCATTTCAAAATCTGATACATTAAGTGAATAAAATATGAATTATTTAGTTAATTGCCTCTCATATCTTACCCTATCGAAACCAATCATTATATGTATTCCATAGGTACACACAATGATGCTTCAAGAATTGATATCCCCCATAGTTTGCACGTCCTCATATTTCATTGGCTTGGCTATGACTAAGCAGTTTGTCCCAGAGAGAAATCTGAGGTAAAATATATCGTGCTGTAGGTAAGGTTTCCATCATCTTTCATATGTATTCTTCTTTCATTTATAGCTACGTATATGAAGTGTAATGCTACATGGAATAGAATCAATGTTTTGTAAGGGTGTTCACGTGTAACGCCACGTGTATTGAATGAAAATGAAGTTCATACTCATATCGCAGCCAATTGTGGCTTTTTAGGAATACATACAGAGTTTAAAACATGAAATATGTATGGTGCTACCACTATATGGACGTTTAGACGACAAAAGACTTGGATGCATTTTAGATGAATTGAGAGAGAGACTGCCTATACGTGTTAGAGACGCTGGGCACTTTAACACAATGGTGATATTAAACTTTAACGTTTCCTGCCACTTCAGATAGCAGTTCTTGTTGATTCTACTGACATACATACATGGTCAATTTTTTTCCTTTTCGGGGTCTCTGAGTGCAATTGTCGTAAGCAACTGTTATTATAGCATAACAATACATACAAGCCAATGGTAGACAACAAAGTATAACAATGACAATGACAATGATAGCTTTTTGTTTGTTTTTTAATTGTTGTTTTTGTTGTTGTTTTTTTTAAGGTTGGTTTGTTGGAAATGTTCAAATATGTTTATGTATTGTTAGCGTTAACCCACAGTGGATATATAATGATATATAGGTGTGTCAAAACTAGTACATGTATATCCTTATTAGACCTAAGACCGTTGCTGAACCCCCGTTAATGCAAATAGAGCTATTAATTATTACCCCCCCCCCCTCCAGATTATTAGTCACTTTTAGTCCATATACTGCACCTACATACCAGTAAGCCACGGCACTACCCTTACATAACCCCAAGAAAGTAGATAACCTAATGAAATAACAATTGTCCCATTGTACGTTAAAATTGGTGTATTTAAGATTATATGATTATTCTTCAATCTGGACTAATAACTTTCCTTTAGTTCTTACTTTTGGACTACTTGAGGTATATTAACTGACATATGTAAGTTCATTTAGAAGTAATTATGCCACAATCAAGACTGCAGCAACTCTTAATGAGGTCCATTAAAGACAATTCTCCACACCTTGATGACTTAATGAGGCCTAATTAGGGACCGCTAATCTGTGCCTAAGTAGACACTAATATGGCTCTGTCAGGTGAGGAAGGGCATACCTGCACAGGCAGACAAACATGTACCTTATGCAGGGGCAGTGCAGGATGTGGTATCACATATAGAGCATCTGCTACTGTCTGGCCTACCTACATGTATTAACACAGCCTTTATCATTTACTTATTAAACTGCTGAGATGAGAGACCCGCAATATATCTATATTCTCGCACAGAATTTACATCTATATAGCTGTAAATTCAAAACATGGCCTATATCGCTGCTTCCTTACTCGATCCTATAATCACCTGGTTTTCTGTCTAATTATGTCTGCTATCGTAGTGTAGTCTGGAATCGAGATGCTAGGGGCTAATCATTTTCCTTAATCGATATGAAATGAAATCTTAAGAAAATATGTGTCTAAGTTTTATACGTACAGTCACCGATCCTGATTTAGTTTTATAAAGTCAATTGCTCCCCTAGAATCGCCTCTCCACTTTGTCATGGTCGCTTAGTAGACAGCCAGGATGTCCAGCAACCACATCGGGACGGACATTCATACCAGAGACTGGGTTAGCAAGAAGTTAGCAAGGAGTAGCAAACAGACTTTACCTTAAAGATATCTATACCTGTGGACTGTGGTGCTCTATATGGTCTGAAACTATGCTTAATTAGCAGAAGGATCAAAGCTTGGCTACCCGGATCAAATGGTGGGTGGCGCCGGTGTGGTGGTCCCACTGTTGTCTGTAAATACATCCTAATTAGTCATAGATGTAATAATCAAGTCCAGTTGTCTCAGGAAGAAGGGTATTTACTCTCTTATTATCTTGCATAGGGGTCTGCTTTATTAGGATAAATAGGAAATAAAATACTCTACATGCATTCACTGAACTGGTAACAATTACAAAACTGTGACAATGCGATATATCTTATGGTTGAGAGCAGTGTGATATTTTATACCGACCAAGTAAAGCTCTGTACTCATATTTGGAATTGTATCAATCTCAAATGATTGCGATGGAACATAGAGAATCAATGGGATGGAATAAGCAGTTTTGCAATTTGATTGCTGCAAATAAATGTATCAATTCTCAGCGCTATAGGTAAGTCCTAATATAGCTCCACGGACACAGGCCTCACACTGGCAGCCTAACCACAACCCTGAATAAAATTTGAGAGTTCCGTATGAGGGCACATGCGTTCCTGCTTTTAGATCATCTACAGTATAACAATGTTTCTATTGTAAATGATATCGGTCTGAGAATCAATTTACATACATTTGGCTTGTTAGCAGTAATTACTGTGGTGACATCCCCACTTAATTCCTGAAGCAGCGACCACCTGTAATCCTAAAGCCAAATGATGTACTGTATTTATATTGCCAAGGTTCTAGGGCGGAAATCCATATATAATGACTCAATTGACACTGGATATATCCTCATTTATTGCCCAATTTGACATGAATGCTCAGGAACAGGGCACCCTTAATGAAGCAATGTTAGCTGGCACAGCCAAACGACCGTAAAGTGATGCATATTACTATAGTACTAACTAGATGCATGTCAACGCCCGATGTCAAAGCTACATTGTTAATGCCTTGTATTGGCTTTTAGGGTGTTACCATAAAAAGAAGCTGGAGATAAGACCCTTCCCCACCTCCTGCTGTGATCATTATGATGTTTAGGATGCAAAAGTGGATCCTGGTTGCCACAATTATAGCACTGATATCGAGTAACCTATTGGATCCTTATCATAGCTATATCAGCTGAACTATCAGCTCTTCACGTGGCCTACATACGTCATTAGATGAAGTTCGAGAGCAGTTAATGAGGGGTGTTGGTGTGTCTTGGTGTTAATTGTCACACGTTTATGTGTGGGTGTTCTTTTCCAATAACATGACCACTAAGGGGTGCCAACAGCAAATAGCATCTAATGATGATTTGTTTTTTTGTTTTTTTCCTCTTGTCAGCAAAGGCGATACCAACTCCAAACATTTGTAAACAATGCAACCGTATTATCTACCCACATTCACTTTACACGCCAATACATTGAAATAAGTTAAATGTATTGACCTCAAGACATTGCTATATACATGGAATGAGATGTTCTATTTCTGTTGTTATCTCTTATTGTTGTTCTACAAAGTGTGCAAAAAAAACGTAGCATGGTGATTTGTTTGAAAGATTATTACCTACAAATATGGTAAGAACAATCATTCAGATCATATCAGAATAGCTGAACCAGGCGAACTCTTTTGTTTCTTGGGAAGACTTTATTTTTCTCATGGATACTAACAATAACAAGAAAGCAGAGATATTTCTGTCCTCAGTGGGAAATAAATGTATGGTGTAATATAGTATCATAGCCTGCACTCTCTAGTATATTTAGGGGCAGGCAAGCGAATAGCGATGTGCTTGTTGGGGTGCATAGGTAACCCTTTCTGTGTGCTTACTCATATTAGGCTATACACGTTTTGAAGATTTCTACTGTGTTGAAATAACAACTGAATCCTTGTCCCAAAGTTGCCAGAGATCCGTAGTTATTTCCACAGATTCCATCTAAGACCGTATTGCCATCTGGGCCTTCTTGTAAAAACTACACTGGTTAACTGCTATACAATAACAGTTCACTGTTCAGTTTTACCAGGATCCATGGTATATTCAACAGTTACTTTTTACAGTGTATACAGCATCTGTAAAGGTAGGCCAACAAGTGGAGGGACACTAGAAGTTCTCTACTCTCTGGATAAAGGTAAAGTATACCTTAGGTATACAAAGGACAAAGTTACATCACAACAGACATCAGAAGTCACCTCATGATTCTAGACATTAGAGTGAGGGCCATATGTTTGTTTAGAAGGTGAAAACGTAACCGTATAGTGTACTGAAGCATCTCCTGTGTTCTCATCTTACTGAAGAAGGTGTTGTGAAAATATACTGTGGACGCCACAGAATAAACAAACAGGGATATTGGAAGTTGAGAATATTTTTCAATCTTCACATTCTGATATATCCGAAAGTCTTTGGATATTACTCCTGAACTTGTTGTCGAATTCGATATTACCACAAACCTTACAACCTTTCTGTTGAGCTGTTTGGCATACGAGATCAAATTGAAAGGGACATTCTATACAAAATATACACTAGGGTGGTTCCTTTCTGGACTATGTATTTGTCCACAGGTAGATTTACCGTGACAATATGCAGGCACTCTACTAAGCTGCTGTGTGTAAAATAATAGTATCTAAACCTTTGATATTTCCTGTAGTGCTCACTGCACTTCATTTCATACACCAGGGACATATTCAAGTGCAACAGGAGCTTCTATGCTCAACTCGATATGCCAAAAGACACACGTATACATATACTATATACCATGGTAGGTACCCTACATTTTTAGTGTTTCTCAGCCCTTGCTGCGTACCAACAGGAGGTCAGCCACAAGGTATACACATATATATACACAGGTCATCTTTCAGCAATCACCTGCCAGCATTGACCACACCTGCACCTTCCTGACTAACACACATCTCCTGCCATGGGAAAAGCTAATTTTCCTCAACTGGCCATCATACACTGCTGCCATGGCTATATCTGCCCATCCTTACCCACCTAACCACCCACCCCTCTCTATAATATACCCTCCTTTCTTTTTCTGACCACCCCACCTTATCATACCTCTAAGAGACAAAGGCAGAAAGAAAATACATGGGTGCTAAAATTCAGTGGTTTCTGTGGAGACTCTAAGGGTTTTTTGTCATGAGAAGGTGGAGACGTGGTGTATGGAAGCTGGCCACTGGGTGTAAAATTGGAGACTGTGGCAGTAATAAAGATCATATCAGGAACTAACATTCATGATTAGCGTCCATCCTGCCACAATGTTTTGTCTGTTGCCAACTTTGAGACACGCAAACTTATGTAGAATATCTGTCCTCTCATCCCCAACTACCCGTCCATGGCATCATTCAAATAATTCTGAAATCTTTGAGATTACATCTCCACTGTGTGATTTATGGTTATAACACATTATATAGGCAATAGAATTTCAGTGTGATGATTTACACCATATTCTCATCAGTAATGTGGGTGTAAATGTAAAATGTACATATATGCTCGATTACTATCTGTGTAACACATCACTGCCACTGCAATACATGTACATCGGTGGCCATCGCTTGGTCTATACATAAGATGGAACCCTGGACACAGGATGCATGCGTGAAAGGCATGTTACCAAAATATCTTGCCTTTCCAGAGGAGGTACCTGGTCAGTGAGCTGCCAGAAGTTAATTTCATGAATGTTGTCCTTTAAAGATGTCAGGTATACAATTGGCTGGTGCGGCTACCTGGCTATTTGACATAAATTAATCATAGTCAGCCCATCCTTTGTGCATGTCTAACCACGATGTGCCTTTTATAGCCAGACTTCTAATTAGCGCCACTAAGCTATATTCACCATGACCAACCTGTTCTGTTGGCATGCGTAGACATGCTTCAGGGGGATGTGAAGGGCTAGGCAAAGTTACATATATACAGATGTATGCCATTTTGAGGACAATGGCCACTTGAAAAAAATGCCAATCGCTGTCTTACTGCATTGCCCCAAACTCCAGACTTCTGGACTAAGTATTGGTAATAATACAATGAATTTTATAAAGTAGATAGAAAGCATATTCAACTCGTCTACTACGACTAGATCATTAGTTTCTAACACTGTTTAATGGGCACTTTCCCTCCGACATACCCCTATCGGCACCATAGGTGTAAATTAAATACAATTAGAAGCTTCAACGCCTATGCCCTTTCCACATGGACACACAATGCTTTTAAAATTTCAGGGAAGGAGCTACATGTCAAAGGTCTTCTCTCCATATCTCTCCACCATCTCCATGACCAGTGTCCAAATGAGAGGCCATGAACCTCAATTAGTATCACATTTTTGACAACTCAGACGGCTGCGGGCTGATTCAAGTGATTGATATTGTTGATAATATTGTGCAGGGTACCTGGAAATAGAAACCCTGTGGAGTAGTAGGGGGAGGGTGACTGAGGGGAGGAAGAAGCAGTCCACGTTTTCTAATGTGGCCGGTATAGATGATGGGCCAAGGGGTCAGGTGGTCAATCGTCTGTCGTCTCAAAAGTTGACCATCTGCTTCCGGCCGCCATATTGTTCCTGACGCTCCATCTGGTCATGTGACCAAGGAAGCCTCTCCCTGTAGGAATTGTGGGATTGCTGGAGGCATGCATCAGCGCCCTCTGGTCTGCTGTCTTAAAATTTGGGACATCAAAGAGAGTTATGACCATTTCTCTTAATTCCTTTTAGCATGCCTCAAAATGCATCACCTTCCTGAGACACCTACTATATCAGACCCTTTTTGCACTTGTGCATCAATTCGGGACCTGTCCCATACCATATTTTTACTTCATGATGCATACAACCACCTTTATGTAGCTGATGTTGTAGAGAGGAGGCACACTGTATTTAGGGGATGGAGTGAAACATCCAAATATATAAGGGCAACAACTCCTCTAGGGGTGGTAGTTTTGGAGGCAGAAAGTCAAGAGGGCCATAAACGCTGCATTTGGCCACAAGGAAGAAAGAGGCCTATACTCTTGACACCCCCATGTGATTTGGATTAGAGTGAAGTTATCGGGAACCTGCTGATTATACATAATGGCTACTGGTGACTTTATAATTTGACGGCCTCTACCTGCCCTTGGCGGCTTAGTCGGAGAGGCCATGGACTGAAGTGCAGGGACCGATTTTACTGTCAAAACTACAGATGACTATCTTTGAGAGAGAGAGGCATCAGTCACCTGAGATGTAGCCTCTGAGGACGACCTTGGCCCTCTAATATTGTACTTGGAATTTTCACTTAGGGGACCCATAGCCCTTATAGACCATATTACTTTTACCCCAATCACATAAATAAAGGTAAAATTGTCCTATTTCAACTAGTCTGTATTGGCCATCTTAACCCACTTTCTCATGTCATATACACAATAGAGGGCAAATTGGCTAGTTTGCTACTTCCCTTGTGCATACTCTTCCAAAAGATGAAATCTTTAAAACGCATTTTTACTTCTTTTTTTCTTTGGAGGGGGGGTTATTGGATCTTTCGTCTAGGTAGGATATTTGTCAACAAATACGTTTTTGGCATAAGATAATACAGTAGATTGTAATTTCAAGTGTTCAAATAGGATATGGAACATAGCACGTGTTATGCTCTTTTTCAACTCACACAAAACACTTAGTGCCTGGGGGAAAGATTATCTAATTCCGATTCTATCTGAAGTACCAGGTACATCCCTTTTGCATCAAAAACATTCACAGCTGTTAGTGTCTTCATTTCCCACTTTATTTAGATTTAATTCAAAATCATTATCTACTATGAAATTATCTGATACACAGTGGCAAGCAATTTCAGGGACACGAAGCCGTGACATCACCAAGTGTGTCTGGTTGTAGAGAACAGTTCGGTCATAGAGATAAATCTGGCAATTTCCGCTGTCCTTATTGTGTACCTAACACCCAACACTGCTTTTAGTAATGTTTAGTGTAGCCTGTCATGTTTCAATTTAAACGGTTATAGAAATAGGCCTCAGGTGCAGAAAGAATAGGATTCATTATTGAGTCTTTCTTTTTCTTTGGTACCCCCACCCTCATCTTAAATGTTCCTTTTGCTCTTTATGTAGGATTGTTTAAGGAGTCAAAACTTTTAGGTTGTGTTTACCTTGTTGCATATGGGCAAGGCAGGTCAGGTCGTTGGCTGTTTGGGGGGCTGTCTACCACTATGTTGACAGTGTTGCACACATCTTTGACCAAGCATCGAACCCATGACCCCTGGATCTGGAACACCAAACTCTACAGGAATGCTATTCCTCCCCCTATGTGCCACATGTATCAAGTATAAGATAATAATGATTGAGGTTAAGCAATGAAACAAACAATGAAAAGAAATTCATCATACCATAGTGACTTTGCTACAGCGAAATAAGCCTGCATGTTCTTGTATCAATTCCCTACCTGTTACTACCTGTATGCCTCTCCCCCATGTACATTCTCTCAAATACCACGTTTGTAGATTTGTTTTTCGAGGAAACCTCTCATATGCCAAATATCAGTTCCAGGAAAATCATTCATAGATAAAAGGTGAGATTGGCAGGATCCGACATTTTAGTACACAACATGCTGGACAGTAAGGTAGACATATATGCTGTCATCTTTACACTATGTAGTGGGGGAAGGGTACTATAAGTATAGTTTAGGATAGACATCTAACTCTACCTGCTGTCAATAAAACATAACGCCCATTCATCATACTTGCACCTAATGGCAGCTGTTTGTATACACACGTGACACCTAGGAGAGTCTGCCTTTTGACTCACTTCTCAAATAACCAGCAATTTAGTACCTGGCGAGTCTAGACACATGCAAGAGATAAAGCTTAAACTGTATGTTCCCTTATCTCTTACAATGTTACATAGCAGTGTGGTGAGATGGTAGCGACAGGAAAGAGGGAGAGACCTAGGGTAAGTAAGGGTTCTTGGACTCTGTGATGTTGCTGCTGGTCATTTGAGATCCTTTGTCTGTCATATAAGTCAACTGGCAACATGAAATAGGTAGAACAGGGCCCTTCCATGTTTTGCACAATTTCCAATTTGATGTGAACATAAATAAAAAAAACCCAAAAGATTCATCCCTCCAGCGGTTTTGGCAGTACAAAACCCCTGGTAAAGATCTACTTATGTTCCTCAGCTTTGGTTGTTATCATGTAACAAGGTAGGCAATTTAGATAGTCATCATACAATCATTGGAGGAGCATTGCTGATGTATATTAGACCCTTGTTGCGACAACTTATTTTGACTTTTGGCTGATTGTGACCTCAGTTTACTGCAAAAGGAATGGTTAAGAGGCAAACTCAGGAGCAGAAAGTGTACACATACTCTCACAACGCTGTGACTTTTATGTGTACAGTAAAAGGCTGAACGTTTTCAGCTTAATGTGGTGATAGTGATGTTGACTGTCATGCATTTTCATAATTCCAGATAAGCTTTTCTATCATATCCTTTCAAAACCCCATATGGTGTTTTATTCATGCATTAATCAGAGGAGCCACACTATAAAGCTCAACCCAGTTACTAACAACACACCCTGCAACACCTGCATTCCCTTCCTGATGGATCGTTCCGTATGCACAATGTTTTCATTTGAATAGAAGTCATCCATTATTTGGTTTATTATAATGCAGGTGTCGGAGTCCTACCACAGGATATAAAAGCCTGCCTTTATCTTTCCGAGATCTGAGGTTGTTCCCATGATTTTGAACACCGAACCCAGAACGTCTAAGGCCTGGGTAGCAATTGTTGTACAGATTGAGATGTCAGCTAGAAATAATATTATACCCTTGACCCAACAGTATTGACATGGCCTAAACGTACTACTGCTGTCAGTATTGTGTATCTTATCCCAACTATTAAAGAGGATGTTTACTATATCTCACAGGAAATCAATGAACTCTTAGGGCTTAGACATTGACTGTCAGCCTTAAACAGTTTATGGACCTGAAACACTGGGACCCTATGTAACTAAGGGGAACGTTTCTCTTCTATTGGGTTTGACCTATAGGTTAGCACATTAAGAATTAAGTGGTGCCTATAAGTTGCGTATCAAGTAAAGGAGTATATTGAAATTGAAATTATTTTCATAGAAAAATCTTGATTTAGACCATATAAATGCAACTTTCATGTCCTTGCATTCTTAGTAGTCCAGGTGGTGCAAATGTCGAAAAAAAAAATGATAACATCAGCAGCTCATTACAAAACTCAACCACGTTGAGGCGATGAAGCTCAAGAGGTGTTGCTTTTTTGGATGACATTGCATAAACGTTTCTTCACCATGAATTCGGCAAACACGATGCTGTATGAAATAAACAAACCCTTACTGAAAAGAACGGAGGAAATCAACTGAGCACAATGTGACATATTTTTCTATACCGTGGTAACACCCCTGTTTGGATTGCTTTACACAGTGAGTGCATGTATTGATTATAAGACATAATACACGCATACAGCATTTATACCCATGGCACCCACGGAGTAAACCATCCCCTCACCATAACACGCATTACATCCATTTTTCAAGCGCTGTAAAACATCTCCTCCCCCATGTCTATAAGGTCACTAGCACCACCCTCCTCCTCCTCCCCTGCCGCTGTCTCTCGGGCCTAACTCAGGGCATTCCCGTCAATTATCTCTGGGGACCTGGGGGACAAATTAGGCAAATTCATAGACCTATTTCCCCTCTAATAATCAGATAAATGCGCAAAACTCCATCCAAGCGAGACTAAAGAGAGCGCTGTGGTCGACCTGGGTGACTTTGGGGCGGCGGGTGATGGGTGCTCACGACATGGGAAGGTGGGGACATGAGGGCTGATGTGGAGAAGGGGAGAGGAAGAAGCCAGTAGACAGTAGTTGGTCTAATGATGAAAAGGGGAGACACAGGAGTGGCAATATGGTGATGTAGTAAGGAAAAAACATGTGAAGGAGAAAAGGGGAATAAGAAAATGGTCAGGAAAATAACGACAGCTATCTATAGATATTTGCAGTGAGGGGGGGGGGCAGAGGAATACAGTCTATTACAGATAGATACACCATGGATTGCAGAACATTGGCTGGAATGCAGCAGCAAGATGTGATGAGGAGTGGGGAAGCTACCGCGGCGCACCTGGATCAGGGGTGGTGAGGTGTTTGAAGCCCTATGTCACAGTGGTTGCTGGTATATTTATGGTTATGGCATGATGGAGATATCGCCTAGAGGTGGTTGAAATACACCCTAACCGGTCTTTAGGATCCAAAGCGGAATCCCCTATTCCCTAAACAGACAGACACGCACACACAGACTCACCAAACTATGGTAGCTTCTAGTGTGAAGTATAGACAAATTGTTTCATGTCTTAAACGGGTCATTATCTCCTCAAGGAGTCAGCCCATTCACACCTCTGATACCACAGGAATCCAATCTTTTTTCTAAAATGATATTTTAATTTGAGTGTCTAGTCTTTCTCAAGCATGCCATATGTTGGAATGGTGGGTTAATCTGATTTTCTGCCATTCAACCCTTCAGTCTAGGGGAGTTTTTCGTCGTACTTATATTGTGTCATCCTTTTGAAGTAAAGAAAACAGGAAATAATCATAGTTATTCCATCTGTCTCTGCCCCAGGGTTTCAAACACACTTCTGTCATTTCTACAAGACATAGGATTCCATGTTTGATAAGATCCCCCTTGTCTGTTATAACAAAATGTTTTAGGGCTGACTGATGTTACGCTAACCGCTGGAGGGGAACTAGAAATTCAAAGTCATGTCTCTTTGCTTCATGCCCTGGGGCATGTTAAGTTACCCCTCTACACCTCTGTGGGTGAGGTAGTGAGTTGGTACCTCATGTGGTTATCAGGTGATGTGTTGTCTGTGCCTAAACCTCTAAAGGTGTTGAATGCGGACCCCTCCTGGCACCCACATGTAGTGCCTATGAAACTTTGGCTTTCCTCGTATTTCTCGAGTTTTTATACTTTCTTTTATCTTATATGCATGAGAATACCAAATAGGAAATTTACGTCAATACAATTTAAAAAAGAAGATTTAGCATAATCACAAGGCAAGTTAGATGTTTTAGAATAATAACACATTTTTTTTGTCTTGTTAGAACTGTGGTTACAGTAGCCCAAGAGATAGACTATTGTATGTTGTCCAAAGGCAGGGGTGCACAATTTGTACTTGTACCCTATTTGGTAATTTAGTCATTGATAATGCTATACGTGATTATGGCCACTACAGTTGCATTTCACCATGTAGAAATTGTGGTTCCCACATACAGATAGCATACATGTACAATTCAGACAACAATGTTATCAACATAAACAGTGCTGTTATTTTGTGATTTGGTATCTCTACTCCCTGGGGGTGTCGCCTTGATACCGTTCTTCCATTGGAATCTATAAGCTCCAGTGTTCAGAGAATCACCTCGAGGCATGTGGGGACAATGGGTGCCCATACAGATAGTAGGGGGATAAGCTGACAGTTAGTAGCTGGACACCGGGACCAGCATTGACAAGGAGGTATACCTATGCCCATGTAGTAGGGGTGGGGTAGGGAGTCTCCATGTTAAAGGGTGGGGACACAAGTGATAAGAATCTCCCCTACCCTTGTGGTACCTGAGTCCGTGGTCAGCTATTCATTCAAGTAGGCGTATCCCACAGGTAAAGTGAGATAGAGCTGTAAAACAGCTTAGAACATGATCTTCCTTTACCACCTGCTGCCCACTAGCTGAGGTCTCCCCCATGGGAAAGAACTGTCCAGGTCTCATGGGAATATTTGTTTGTGTATAGAATACCTATAAACATACTCATGTACATGTACAGCACTGACAAGCAGCATTGTATTCCTTATCTTTTTGATTTATGTGATCATAGAATGGCATGCTCAGCAGAATAGTTTGTAGTGTAGTAAAGTACGGATAGTTTATATTTCAAATGCTTGTGCCTGTCCTACAAAGGGAATTACAGCTTACCAATTGTGTTTCAAGGTTATATCTGGGAACAGCTCTTAATATCCTCATCACTTGCAGCCTCACTTCCGCCACTCAATATCTCTCAAACTTGCCCTATATTCTCTCAGTATTGATCACTTGATCTTAGATCTTGACCACACCACTAATAGCTACTGTACTGCTAATGGTGGTAACCAATACCCTATTCCATGTGTTGTAGGAAACATTGGGAAACAGGCTTTAGTTGCTATCCCTCCAGTACCTGTCAGAGGTGTGTTATAGTGTAAAGTCACACCATCCCTGCATCACCTCACTTAGAGCACGCTTTGTGTCACAGGGGGGTGTTTCACAAACAGACAAACACTTAGCCACCAACAGCTGACGGTCTAATTATTTCAGTTAGTGTGGCAGAGCTCCATAAAGAACCTGGGGATGGGAGGGAAAGGGCAATAGTCTTAACACTTATATTTATACTGGAGAATGTATAGGTTACCTGGTACAATTACCGTGTGCCATTCTTCCTGGTATTTGTAGTTCTATGGTACAAATGTACTTATTCTATTCTATAGCTGCATCACGCATCTATGGTACACATAAAAAAGGATAGCTGAAGAAGCATTATCTATAATAAGGTACATGCTGAGACATGTTTATTGAAATTCTAGGATTTACTCATCCCAAGGAGTGAAATAGGAGGACATGTGTCGTTCACACCACAACAACTTTTCTCTAAATGCAATTTAGACATTTTAGTACTTTCCTGTCTTAGATCTCTTATAAGCACTATTTGGACATGTTTTCCATTTCTGAGTGTTTCACACCAAAGGCAAAAAAGAGGCATGTATGCATGTATAGCCTCACCATGGAGCATCACTATCAGTCCATCTCTACTGGTACAACTCCATTGTGCACCATGATATATGGCCTGGTCATATAGTTCCTCATTTCCCATTGTCCACGCCTTCTCTGACCACCCCAGCCACCAGTGTGTGTGCTAATGTGTCTGCACACCCTAAATTAAGCATAAAAATGACCAAAGGGCTGACCACTGGTCACTAACGGCCGGGACAGAAACAATAGACATGGGTTGGTCCTAGCACGCGAGACTAATGACTTAATGTCGGGGTTGGCATGGAAGCCATTGCCAGACAACAATCCCTGAATCAAGCTGTGTTTTGCCTTTAATCCTACGGGCGTGTCCCATTAAGCAGATGATTGATGGTTCTGGAGACACCTCAGAAGTGGGGATTACTCTGTGCTGTTTTCAATTAGGAAGAAAATGTATGATTAATTGTATTTTAGAAAGGAAACACCCATTTAGGGTTTTTTTGGTTTTTTTTTTTTTCATGAAAAACACATAACCAACAGAACTGACCAACATAGAGAGTGAATGTCATGCCTATTTGAGATTCATTTTTGTGTGTATCTTACTTGTCCTCCATAAATGGTAGTTCTTTAGTGAATGAGGACAGTATGTTCGCCTGGCTTTGTATTTATTATGAATGTAAATATAATCACTATGCTGATAATGTGCTAATACACAACGAAAATAACATCAATTGATTCAACCTTTTCTGATTCCGCCAGTCACTAAGCTAACAGCATTTTGAATCTTCGGGCATGTCAAAGTTAAGAAATAGTACTATAGGATGGGACGTATGTTAATCCAACATTTTGGTAGGGCCTACTTAGAAATACGGTATATACTTAGAAGCCACAAAGAATAATCGACCCCATCTCAGACTAGGCTCGAACAGGTCCAACCGGCCTGATTTTCCACGCCTATTGACAATCCGGATACTGTGTGTTATGGTGAACGTATAGGCCAAGGAGGAAGGACGAGGGGGGTAATTCTGAAATAATCTTTTAACGAAACAACATCAGTGCACAGAGAGGGACTTGCTTATAGTGTGGCATGTTCCTTAAGGGGTCTGCATTGAGGCAGTTGACTTAAGGTGTTTAACATGAGGGCCTGCACGGATATGGGTGTACACACCGATTTAGTCGTTACTCCTGCCTCTGGCGTAACCTCTCTGCAGAAAGAAAAGCCAAATGGCCCCAAATCCAAATTGGACACCACTGGGCAGGCCCATTGGCAGCCGATCAAGTGGGTGGCTTGGGCTATTGAAAAGGCCTCCCAGCACAAGATCTGTTGAGAAAATATGTTTTAAATTCGCCCTGGACAGCGCTGGTTATGGCATGTGGTGTGCTGGGAGGGTTTGGAGTAGTCAGCTATTGAAAGTTGACACTGTTAGTTATATTCCCCTTCAGCTGCACTTCCAACACCTAGGGGTACATTGCCCTGCCAAGGCTCTGCCCCAGCCATTCCATTTCGACATGTAATCCTGGTAAAAGCAATTCAACATTAGCGTTATGTGGTGTTTATTCATGTGTAAAGAAGGAAAGGGATGTCTGGTAAGACGATGTTCATCCTACCTTGCGGGCTGAAGCTTCTTACTCAGCACTTGCTTGGTCATATTAACAATACAGTAAGACCCCGTGTATGGGCGCCTTCGCTTAAAGACCATTTCAGGGACCGAATGTGGCTTATAGAGCCTATAAAAACTCTGAGTGCCTCTGATATGCGAGTGTGGCTAATACGCAGGGTTTATGGTGCTATGTAGAACGTCCCATTTGAGAAAAAAAAGATGGTTTGTACATCTCACATGTTCCTATGTTTTGGAGACAAACGTTAGTAAAGTAAGTCAAATGGCTACGATATCGATCGCAGCATTGCAATATCACATCAAGCATTTCACCGAGCCTTTGTTTTGTTTTGAATTCAGCAGATTGTTGCATGAAATATGAGCGATTTGTCATACAGGTACCTTGAAGAGGTCGGTTCCCAAAACCGGTATTCTGCCTAATTTTATTTAGATACTGAAATTATACATACATAGATACTGAAAATATACATATATTTTGTGGGAAGTAAGAACGGACGCTACATTTTACTTTATACCTAAAAAATGAGAATACGTACCTTTTAAATGCTCTTCAATGCGTCAGCCTCTATACAATATCAACATAGTTTTCCCTCGAAATGGGCAAAGGACACCTTTTCATTTTCACGATAAATTATTGATTTGAAGATAAAGAATATTAAGCCAATCAAAACACATTCAAGCCTCAAAGAAATCTCTTTGAGATTAAGAATATACATGTACATGTATACCGGTAAGATGAATTATTCAGCTATGTCACATATCCTATGATAAAAATCCAGGGGAAAAGGTGCCTCCAACCCGCGAGGCAATATCTTTTATAGGCAAGGAGAGTACTTCTAAGCAACTGTATATAATGCAAGTGCATTCCACTAGATGCCTTTAGGTACCATATAGCTACAATGTCCCAGATAGTATGAGAAAGTCATCGTTCTCACTGTCTACCTCACAAAATGGCACAATGTTCGCCACTAAGACAATGTATCCAATTTGCATATATGAATGGGTAGAACATAGACTATTTAACCTACATAGACTGCACCACTCGAGCAAGACATGTCTCGATTTGGTGATAAACCCCTCCCTGCAATTCAATATGTGGCATGGGTCATAAAAGTATAGTTAATTCCCACAGCAATGAAAGTTGAATATAAATTAGGCGGAAGGCTTTCAACTTAGATTTTAGTTTTCAAATCAAAGGTGAATAACCTGAAGGTACAGGTTGGTTGAATATTTAAGGTTAATGTCAGTACCACGGGGCAGATGAATGGTGTACTATAAGGGAATACCACAGGTCTGAAGACAATGGTGACAGGCACGATTTAAAAACAACAACAGACAATAGGGACGGATGAAAAATGTTATAATAGTAAAGCTATTGAAGGTCAGGCAGGTTATAGTTCGTATATAAGTTGGTGGCAATGGAATTTCGCTTCCTGATACATTAGGTATTTGCACCAAATACAAGAGGTCCTTTGCCTTGGCTTTAAGAATTAACAGCGTAGCCTATAGGTACATGGCGAAAAATGACACAAATATATAATGTATAGAACAGACATATTGTGGAATTTTCTGCCCATGATTAGACATTAATATACGCTTGATCTACCTTGGCCTCATCGTCAAGCCAATCCATTGAGGCCTTGAACTACTTAATGGTGAGGAATATACCTTGAAATTGGTGTTACCCCAGTCCTCGTTTTCCAATATAAAGAAACTTTATAAGAAATGACTCTATAGGGCAGTTGAGTGGTAGGGGTTGAGTGCATGGGTCAAGTGTATTGAGCGGTAATACCCCACTTGGACATGCTTATTCTCATGCCCCTGGCGCCAGAACGTTCAGTCCCCAGAAAGAATGTATTTATAAAGCTACTTTAGGCCATAGTAGAAGTACATGATAAGCACTTGGCTCTTTCTTTTTCTGATTACAAAAACAAAACAATGTCAACACGCGTAGGCCTTAAGCAAATTAAAATCTCAGCTGAGTGCTGGCTGGTTAGAACGGGGATTAGAGCCGGAACCAGAGCTTATTTTGCCCTTTTTTTGTTTGGGGAATGGGGGCAGTGAATGGCCAGTGGCGGTAAGCTGCTTGTCGGTTCTTGTTCAGCCACAGGCCCAGTGCTTTGTCTTGGTAAAATCTACACTGAAAATAAAGACCTTTTGCATTATGCGTCAGTACGAGCCACATTAGAGCAGTGAATTGAGTTACGTTATTCCTTAATGCCTCATTTGTCCACTCTCAGACCTAGAGGCACTGGCTGATTGGGTGGGCGGGGAGTGGGGAAATAGGGAGGGCAGGGGAGAGGGATTCGATCTAATCAGCCTGTGGTTTGTGTGTACTAGGGCTAACTCTATTCCCAACCCATATGTGGCAGGACGTCGTGAACTGCTTCCTGGGTTCTGGCAGGTACACAATAGGCTGTATGGGACGGCATGGATTAGAGCTTTCTCTACCTGCATGCAGTATATAGTAGTCATGTACACCTCCACCCACCCACCCGTCGTTACCCAGGAAACAAGGCATGTGATTGCCACCACTTTGACATGTGTCAGTTTGGTGAAAATCTGGTGTCATGAAAATTCATGTGTAGAACACAAGAATTTCATGTGAATTTGTCTGAAGATATCAGCACAAGAAATACTTGTGTCAAATTCATTCTGCACTAGGTGGCAGCACTATTTTGTTTTGACAGTTTTATCTTCCTCAAACCATTGAGAACTTTATCTGTTAAGTCTAATACTTCACTGATACTCTAACCTGTAGTTACTTCTGTATATGTATATTACCTTTTTGATATTATCTTCATGCATTGATTATTGACCATAAAAGCAGCTAAAACGAAGAGTAACAATGAATAAGGTGACACAGACACCATTTCTGTGGGTGTAAAATCTGCTCACATATGCCTGGGCACCAACACTGGTCAACTGTAAATCACATGGCTCCATTGCTCTTGCATCTCAGGTGCACTTTCAGTGAACTGTTAAGAAAAGTGATGAATAAAAGCTGATGACCAATGCATTGGAGCACCTATATTTGTGAGGTTACCTTTCTCTGAGATAAGAGAATGGTAATCTCAATATATAACAAATGCCTATACCAGGTGGCTATCACTTTATAAATCACCACCACAGACCCTCCATCAAATGAAAGTTTTTTCTATATATCACTCATATATAAATCTATAGTATTAATTAATTATGCTAATTACCAAGGCCAAAACATGTGTAATTCTTGTGATTTCATGTGAATAAATCATGTGTTCAAAACATGTGATTTCAGTAGTCTGGCAGGTCACAGAATCACAAGAATACTTGTGTTTCATACTCGTGAACGACACCATATTTTCACCAATATGACAGGTTCCGAACATGTGTTAAACACAAGATTTTGTTTCCAGGGTACTACACCACATACCTGTCTAATGAGCAGGGAAGTGTTAACACGATTAACCCAGCTCTAATGCATACAGAAATGGCCCATGTCGCCATCAGTCAATATTATAATGCGATTCATACAGAATGCAAGACAAATCGGATAGAATCAGGAGAAAATAATGGCATGAATAGCAGTAGTTGAGTGCAGTTGATTACCGTTTGTGCCACTCATAGTTACACTTGATCATCCATTCGGATTAGCATGATTATTTTATGAACTATCAGGCTTTCTTGTTTGTGGCAATGTCTTGATTTTATCTTTTACTCTGCAGTCACCTTTTCTATGTATATATGGGCATTGCCATTGTGTTTCAATTTGGCTGCAAACATTAAAAGCCAATCTGATGGATACAGTAACACAATAAGCTGCCTATAGTTTGGGATCTGTTCCCTCTGTTGAGTCTATAGCCCCATAACCCTCATGGCACATAGGCGGGCTTCCCTAGCCCACTTAAAAGGGTCTATTTCTTCTCTTTCCTATCCCCTAAGGATGTGTGTGGTGCACATGTACATGTGTATATGCGCGGGCACTGACAAATTCCTCTGTGAAATCGTGTAATGTCGTTCTCGCCACGAATATATGACCTAAGCTGTCGAAATGGCGTTAAACATCTATTACTCACTCACTCACTCATGGCACATAGGACAATCTTGATAAGATGATAAACTGTGAGTCAGCATGCATTGGCGTCTAATTCACACCTACAGAACTGAATGATTCACAATACCACATTTACATGCTCAGATACGTAATGATATGCTTCTCCATGCATTATGTTTCCCTATGTCAATTTAGCTATACCAGTATAAGCATACAGAACATAGATAAGTCCTTACCTTAGCACTGCCGTCATGAGGATTCCTTATCCAGTTATCTAGTCACCAACCCTGTAACAGTGGGAATACCTTCCTTTCAGGAGCACCACATTCCCTGTTATGTACATACACTGGAATAGTCCTGTCACACACGCATGTTCAGGAAAATTGGGATTACTTTCTCACACGATTCTTCAAGGAGTAAAAGTGGGAGGGTTTGACAGCCTTGTAGACTGAAGACACGGACAGTGCGTAGAGTAGTGTGGGATACAAGAGGCAGTCAGTTCCAGCTGGCTTGTGACAGTGACTACATTTGTGGACAGGGCTCCTGTTCCTCGCTCGCTGCACTCCCCTCAGCAGTTGTTATCCCTACACCTCCCCCCTGCTTTCTTGCATGTGTAGACAGTGGTAGGCGTTTTCAGGAGTCTAAATGGGTAATTCAAATTCCATCTCACCCACCTATACATAGAAATGTTAAACTGTCCAAAGGTTTCCATTATTTTAAAACCGTTTTATGTGGCTTCATATGTAGAGTATATATTGAGTCTGGACGAGCGTCAAAAACGAAAAGGACATGTGTCTATCTACTAGCTATTGATATATCGATCAATCCTAACGGTTTGTTTTGATGTGTATATAGGCATGTCTTACTTTGCAGGCCCATATAGACAGTCAAAAAGAAGACATCACACTCGAGATCCACCTACTGACCCCTCCTCCACTGCTTTCTGTGTTTTTATTATCCCAATTATACCGTCACAACCAGCTGAAGAAAAAACGTGGGAAAGGCACGACTAGAAATAAATCTTGCTACTCTACGCTGGCCACCCTTTTGCTAATTCCATAATTGTTTTGTTTTTTATCTAGATTCTGCTTCTGTGATCTAGAACCTACATTAGACAGAGGGGGAGACCTGCCAAGGTGTGGCTGAACCTGACAGGTGAGTGTGTCTGCCATATGGTGGTCACTCACTTCCCTGGCAGGGCTAGGGTGAACTTCAAAGGTGGTTAAAATTAATCAGCTCCCAAAGATGAGTGTGATTTTTGCAGGTATAATTTTAACCTTGAAGAATAACCCGAGGGGCCGGTGTTGCTATGATCAGAAGTAGGTAGAGTGAGGGGTGGCGGGAAGTCAGTCTTCAAGTAGGGGTCATTTGTCCGGCTCAACAGGTGGATGTATATATATAGGTCCTTAGCTGGAAAGTAGCGGCACGCCAACTGGTCGGTATATAAGTGACCACAGAGGGCCATTGGTCACTACCTAAAGGTAGGCTTGGCTGCTTATAGGGTTGCTATATTGCCTTTTGCAAAATTACCAACCCAATTATCACTTTGGTCCAATGTCGCTGATGACAATAGCGTGATTTGCACGTGGCTGTTAGCTATATCACTCACAGGGTGGTAAGCTGCGAGCAAACATAGGCTGCAAATGGTCAGGTACGTGACCCCTCTACATATGTACATGTACTTAGTGATACATAATACATTACGAAAATAATAGAAACGATTCCTATACATTCAAAATGTCCTCTAATTAAGCGAATTCTATGAATAACCAGTTCCAGCTGGCTTGTGACAGTGACTACATTTGTGGACAGGGCTCCTGTTCCTCGCTCGCTGCACTCCCCTCAGCAGTAACCTGTATTCCTTGATAAAAAAAACTACCACATAATAATATCCAAAAAGGGAAATGTAGCAAAAATGTAACAAATGGCAATGTTCCTGATACCATATCAGTATACGCATAGCTATTGTGTTCTTTAATATTACATGTACTCCAGTTCAACTATTGAAAAATAAGTTCTGTACAATTAACTGTATTCCTTTTGCACAACCTACCTATTTTCAAAAAGAAATACTTTGATTTCAGTGAGGACAATTCTATCAGTTCTGTATCGCTATTCCATGGGAATGCTTACACAACCTCACAGGTTTTTAAGGTCCTGTGAACAGTGGCGAATGAGTGAAACTAGATCGCCTTTTATATGTATACCGTTTTTGGACGATACCTACAATTCTCTCTCTCTAATGCAGTAATAGCGTTGAATAGTGAAGGGTCGATGCAAGGCCCTGCTTCTTGGCATGGTGTCTTCTTCTATTCAAAGTCATGTCCAATTCCACATCATTACTCCCATATAATGACAAGGTACCAAAGAGTAGGTAGTGAAGTTACATTGAGTGTGTGATGTCTGAAATGGACAATCTTCCAGGCCAGTGATTTTTATAAAACTAAAATTATACCATGTACAGCATACAGTACATCTTCATTGAATATAGATTTAATTGTGATTGAATTACTGGGCAAGATAAATTAATACCTACCGTAGTGGTTAAGTACTCTGTTCTTTTGTACATGATCTTCCCACAAAAACACAAAGAGTACAAAAATCGATTCTGTTTTCCTTTGGCACTAAGCACACCTTTGTAAATGATTTTCTATGTTAGAGCATATCGATAGAATTGCTGTATGTCTAATCATGTACAAGAACTTAGTATACCTACATGTCTGTTTAGAGTATATTTGCAATTACACAATGACACGGCCACATCATCTTTGCTCTAACCTTGCTCATGATATTGAACAAGTAATCAATGGATATGTCATGACGTGTGACTGATATCCAACAATAACATGCAACTCAGGGGGCTTATTGTTGGATATCAGTCACATGTCATGACATATCCATTAACTACTTATTCTATTACATGATTAATCAATAGATAATCAATAGAAAATCAATAAATATAATTTGCCCAAACCAGCCATAAATAAAACGTACGCCATGACCAGGACTCGTCCCACCAACACCTGTGCCAGACCGTGAGTGCGACATCGTATCCATGTGGCCACCCAGCAGTAGTGTAGTGTCTAGCACCTTGACCCATAACCAGGCCAGTCGTGCACAGTACTGCAAGCTGTCAAAGAGGTAGGGAGGGGGGGGGTCACAACCCAGACTGCAGGATATTTTCACACATTGAATGTACATACTATTTATATGTGAGTGATCTCCCCGGGCTTTATATCATAGAGACCTGGTTCTAGCCAAACACTTCTCGTCAGTCCCTGTGGCGCAATGCATAGGGCGTTGGATTTGGGATGAGTAGGGTACGGGTTTGACCCCTGCCCTTGGCAATAGAATTATCATAGGTTTTAACATGTGACATATGACATGTAAGGTGTGCCTGTTATCCATGGGCAGGGCTCGACAAATCCCTGTGCCAAATGCCTGTGACTCAAAAAGAATTCACTGGGCACAAAATATTTTTCAAGTTGTGCCTAATGGGCACAGCTGTCCAAAAGCTACTTAAGACATCAGCACAAGGCAATGCTGCTGAGATTATCTGGGTGTACTGGACTCTGAAACTTTAATGTTGTTTCACTCAAGATGTGGTGAGATAAAATCGTTTTATTTATATAATAACTATGTGTGTTCTAAATATGTAATTTTGAGTGTGGAAACCAAAGGTCCTGGGCACAGAGCTTGCCTGCTGGGCACAACTTTTTTTGGCCCTTGTGCCCAGCGGGCACACGGTCTCTGAACTGATTTGTCGAGCCCTGATGGATAACTGCACTGGGTGCCTGTTATCCTTGGATAACCGCACATCTTACAAAAGTCATCATGCATGCATCATGCCATGCAATATCGACAGGTATGTGCACGGGAATATCCAGGAAAAGCACTCAGAATCACAGAAATCGTGTAATAAACCCATATATTATACAGTTATCTTTTACTATATGTTAGACATGCATACATGTCATGTTCCCATGCCCCTAGGGCACAACAATCTAAGTCTTTGACACCAATATAAGATTGATATACTCAGATTGTACATACAAATCAGGATCAGCAGACCGAGAAGAAATGCTTTGTATGATTGCCATGTTATACCCAAGACAACTGGGACCGCATGTATGATGTTGTGAATTGGATCTGTCAGAGGTATACATGTATTATTGAAAAGTTTTCACATTGATCAGGTGATATGGTTACATGTACATGTATATGGGGTGGGTGATGGAAACTTATTTATTTTGTTCTGTATAAATTATTTTTCCTCATATCATAACTTCAAGACATTGTTATATATGCTGGATTCTACTATTCTACTATTTCAACTGAATAATTCTAGACAGCCAATATACAATATACACAATAATAGGTGGGAGCTAGACCTAAATCATGTTGCATATTTATGTTATTCGAATAAAATCATAAACATCAGCTCATGTATATATTCAACCATGGAACAGTGGCGGATCCAAGATTTTAAACTATTGGGGAGTGACATTTCACCATTGCCTACCAGTGAGACAATAACCCAGCATACACATGTACAACATACCTGCATAATAAACACCTATACAACATCTATTTACAAACCTTATCTATGTAATGGTACCAGAAGCAGCTTGTGGGCAGGTGGTGCTTTGTTTGAAAGGTGTGGGGAGGTGATAACCCATACATAGATATGGCAGATCTGTCCATGGATTGCCATTTCATTTGACTTTTTTTGTATTTCCCTCACCTTTATCTTTTATGTATTTCATATTTCCGTTTTGTTATTTTGTAACCCCGGCATTCATTATTCTCTTTTGAGACGGGGGTGTTTCCCGGGGGGTGTTTATCTGTGATTCCCTTTTCCTCGCTTATGCCAGGCCCCAGATTCATATCAGCGAATCTATGAGATGGCGCATGGTGTATAAAACAAGTGATTTTCTGTTTGAAAAAAGCTTTGTTTGGTTATTCTTTCTTCTCTCATGCACTTTGTGACAGGGCTGGCCAGTGGTGCATTATATGAGAAAAGTCCTCTTTATAGAGGTATTTCTCTATGGGACCAGCTTGATGCGGCCTGTCAGCGACTTGAAGAAATTAAGAAATTTAATAATGAATTGTTCAGACAGAAGTAGTCTACAAGGATTGATTGTATGGTGCTAGTAGTGCATGTAGACCTGTGAATCTTGATATAATATCATAATATTATTGATTCTGCGACTGAATAAGACTTATTGATAAGATGTGTATTGCAAATTGTTTATTATCATCTTCTGGTACTATTACTGGGATGTGGACGCCTTGTCCTACTAGCTTTATACTGCTATCAATTTGATATAGATATAGCCTCACTGTGTATCATTGTGTTTCATTGTGTTCAGCTTCGTTCATTGGTCATCACGACAAACATATTACCTGTATATGATTGTTATGGCCAATAAAAACTTTTCAAACTCAACTCAACTCACTTTAAAAGTACCACTGATCCTCCTCTCCACTTACAACTATCCCCAACGGTGTCAAAGTAAAGAGGGTGGTGTCCGTGTGAGGTTAGGTTATAAAAGAAGAACTCCTGCTGAGTTGGGTAACAGATGATTAGTACCTATGTACAGGTGTAAAACTACCTGTCCAACACCCCTGTATACGACTTCCCCCTGGGGGCTTGGAGGGGGACAGGGGAAGAAGGGATCAAATGGCCGTCGTCCCTGCTGGGGACATGGCTGTGCACAAGGCTGGAAGGCGGTGCGATAGGGGAAGGGACATTGGTAAACCAATGTCGTTCTATTTAAACGTGATGATTTGGGGGAAAAGGGTCTTTACAGTGAAGTCTCTCGGGTTTGTTTAGGCCTATGCCTTAAAAATAATCCAGTCTCCTCACGCTCCCGTGGCTCTATATTAGGTAAATTAATTATGCTCACATTGCCTCTAAAGCTTACCTTGAACGTGAAATACGATGACGTGTTATATCAATCTAACTGCCTTCTCATCTGTTTTGAGGAAGGAGCAATGTAGCTGGAGGTTGCCATTAATTGAATAGAGGGGGGCAGAAGAATGAGGTGGCAGAGAACTGTCAAAAATGTAAGAATATAGCAGCTCCATGTCACTGTGAATGAACATTCTATACAACAAGGAAGTTGTGAGGTGTAAAGAACTGGGCGGTTTGTTTTTGGCTAACTACAAGATGGTCTGAAACCTTAGTCAAAGCAAATATATATGCAGTAAACCGAGTGAACATGTATATGGACTTACGAGGAACAGGGGGTCCATGCGAGAACAACATTAATAATTTATGGACAAAGGAAACACAAGCTCCGTTGGCAAGGTAGGGTGTAGAAAATACCCATGATTATATTAGGGGAGGGGCAAAGGTTTCATTTGGCGCCCTCATAGTAGTTTACACTGCATTAGCTCATGATTCTAACGAAGGGGGGTTACAGGCCCCCTTCCCTTCCTTCCTTTTTACATCACTGCTGAATGGATATCACGGATAGGTCGGATGGTATAGAGGACACAGGGCAGAGGACCTTCAGGTATGCCGTATGGACAGTGGAGATATACAGGGCATAGTCAGAGGTTAAAGGATGGGTCATAGGGTAGGAGGTTGACACAGAGGTTGGTGGCAAATCACAGGTGTGTATTCTCCCTCACCTGTCACACAGAGGACTGTGAGGTGGTTATCTCTGCAGGAGTCACGCAGTTTGTTACAACCTGCCCCATTCCTAACTTCTACCCCCTGGACGTCCTACAGCTGTATTGTCCAGCCCCCTTTATGCGGAATTGGGATATTGCAAGCCCTAAAAGAGCCTACAATGTGGAGAATATGCTTGATGTTGAGCTTTTTTTCCTTTATTCGAGCAATTGATGTCGTCGATTCCTCAGTACAATGTATATATATATATATATATATATATATATATATATATATATATATATATATATATATATATGTTGTCCTTGCCGTCCTATCGGAGAATTTCATAGCATGAGATAGTTGCTATTAAACCAAGAGCAGTATTAATGGAAATCTACATGGATGGCCAGCAGCATCAGGTTTAGTACTGCATTCTTCTGTCATCCCAGGGGTTTCCCTCTATCCTAACTTTCCATGACACCCTGGAGATAGGAACCCTCCCCCAAACCTCCCCCTGTCTGACGCCCCATTGATTCTCCCTGTATGTTGCGTGTTACCCAGCGTCAACAAGGGTTCACACCTCAAAGGTGTCTTGTGGAGTTGGAAATATTGAAGCTAATTAAGGAACAATCCCCGCAACCCTCCCCTTTCACACCCCTGCCCAGGATCACCTGTCATTATGTAGGTGTGCTCTATACCCCTCCCTCTCAGCTTCAGCAGCCTAACCTTGCCCCTTTGTAGGTATTAGTATAGGGCTGTAGGATTAGCCTGCCTCCGGTAGGGGGCATGACCAGTACACACAGGTGAGGAGATTTAATGGGGGGACATAGCAAACTGTCAATACGTAACCTTCATTATGGACTGCTGATCTGCTGTCACACCTCTCAGGTTTGTTTAGGCCCAACTGAGATTAGGGCAGCAGGGATTTGGGATCAAAACCTAAGATGTTGTTAGGGGGTAAATTGATTATTGACACTATGATTGATCCACCTATGTGTAAGGGATTCTGTGGTTATGCCTCTAGTGGTCTGGTGTGGAAATGGCTCCGGCTGTTGGGATGAGAATATTCAAATTATTTGTGGGGAAGATAGTATTAAATGTCCTTTATCAAGTAAGGCATAGAGTAGATAACATTAATCTCTATCAAATCTCATTTTGTCTTATTGGCGTACGATACAAACTGCACATGTACTTATTGTTATATCTATCCACGAAACACATTCCCTTCTACTTCTTGGTGAATTGCATCTAAATTTTAGTCATTGAGTAACTCTTTCTCATTTAGACGCTTCTCTTGGATGGCTGATACACCACGCCCAGTTCTATTTTTCAGATCTTAGTCATAACTTGATACAATATGGAACAACCCTACTTTAATATTTGATGGTAATGTCCAATTCTGACACGATATAACTCCATGCTGCTCGTGCCGCCTGGGAGTGTGTTTTCTGGCAGTCTCCCATCCCTGACTGTCAAACACAAGTTCCCTTTAACCTGCATGGCCCTGTGCTGAACATTCATTAATTGTTAATGCTCACCACGGTACACACCTTGAAAGGTGCTTTACATCCTGATATATCTCAGCCACTACACATATATGCACAACCACAGACATGGGAATTGTGAAATTTGCCAAGAAGAAGGGTTATGTCCAAAAGAGAAGAGGAAATTCTACTTGGTGGTACATATCATAGAACAATGCCTGCAGGATATTACATTCTCCATCTGACACAACATACCTTACGTCATTGTGGGAAAATAAATTCTAATTTAGTAGAGTGCCAAAGGGAGATGAAGAATGCTATGCATGTTCCAATCTTGTTCATTTATCATCATTCATAAAATCATGATATGGCCAGATTTGTGTTTTCAAATCATTCATATCTCGTCATAAAAAATGGTCACTAGCTGTAGGATGTAGAGGATATGTGTGTGAACATCACACTATATGATATACATGTAGGGCCTAATCATGAATCAACATGGCACCAATACAATGCCTTTAGGGAGGGATCAATGTTTAACAACAAGGGGAGGAAGGCTGGTGGGTTTTAGGGGGGGGGCAAATTTGTTTCGGCCCCTTGACCAGGGGGGGTCTGTTGTTAAAAAAATTATCATTCCCTTATATTCCACCAACGGTACATAAACATAAACTTTGATACCAACCATTCATGTCCTCCTAACATGGTTAGAACACTCAGTTCAGTATAAATTGTAGTAAGTATGGTGTCATTAGACAATCATCAGATTCACTTTGACCACGGCTGGTTAATAATTCCCACGAGGTATTATTTCTGTCATCTTGATGGAACCGTGCCCTGAAGTATGGGACAAAGAGGGACAAGTCTGGAGAATGCTAGCATAAAGTCTGCACCCCACCCACTGGCTATTCACCAAAATGCCATTATCTTCTCCTGACACATCAAAGTGCACCATTCGAAAAAGGAACAATGGCTTAGACTCTGACTCTCCTATGTTATGAATGAGGTCAATAAAACAGTATGTGACTTATCTAAGAATATAGCTTGTTCTCACAGTTATAAAAATACCCCTTAAGTATTACACAGAAGATGCTGAATAGACTTTAAATGGAAGTATGTAAGTGGGTTACCTCATTGTTATATCAAGTGAAGGTGATTCTTACACTGTAGTAATAATGATAATGGACCCCGGGTAATTGAAGCTACGTGGCATCCATCCAGACCTATTCATGACAAGATTATACCTTCAGGTTTTTACCATGATGCTAGACACCATGGTCAACAAATAAACATAGATTAGATATGCATCATTGTAACGCTCGTATCATTATGATGTTTCCTGCTTACAATGTTGTAATACAATGTAGTACTATACTACTGTCGGTGCCATCGACTGAGATATTGATTATGGAATCAGAGAAAGAAAGAGACAGACGGACAGACAGACAGGGGAAGACAGGCAGAGACAGTGACAGGAACAAACAGAAATACATAAAGAGACAGAGACATACTAAATGGATTAAATGACACTGAGAGACGGACAGACAAAGACAGCCATTCTGGTCCCTGCTCTGCTACCGGGCATCAATTCAATTATGAGTTTGCTAATGAAACAGTATACGTCTGCGCCCTAGACCCACGTGGAGTATTATGTGGACACTGTGACACCTCCTCTTGGGTATCAACTACTGACTCTACACAACTCACTCTAGCAATAGCAGCCATGTCTGAAGCAATAATGTGCTTGGGACATATCTCTCCAATAAAGTTCATGTGCAATCATTATTGAGAGTCAAGCATCAGAAGTACAAGTTCTTTTTCATTGTTGGTGAAAAATCAATTCTAAATCTAAATGCAATGCCACTTGCATATTTTTGATAATAATACCATACATCATAAACCATTGATGTGTCTGTAATTTTGTTATTTGCAACCAGTATAAGATATAGCGTCTCTTGGTAGCGTCCCCTTGGGGTGAACATGTAGCGTCCAGGGGGTCCAGGTGAACAGCCAGGTAAACTGAGAAGCCTAGCCTTACTAATTATCACTTGTACCACTGAAATAGAAGTGCAGTGTGCACTCATACATGAAATTATGCATTGTCTCAGTGAATCTACCCTGTTGTAATTCTCTTGGAACACATGTACACCCAACGTACAATTCTACTAGAAATGCCAAAACTGTACACGAGTCCTGAATTTCCCAAGGAAAACAAACGTTAACAATGTCCAATGATAGTAGGAATATATTCCCTTTAGGCCACTGACATACTACACATGACACCTCAATGGATAAATAATGGGACAGGTCTACACTACACACGAACGTGTCAGTAGTGGATACAATACGTTGATCATCAATGAAACACTATTCAGAATGCCCTTTGGAATGACCGTAGACCCACATTGTGATGGTTTCCATAAAACGATAGACTAGGGGGGACAAAAGAGACAATGCCCAGTGTTCCAGCTGACTTTGGTTGACATTGCCAATTATTGGCAACAAGACAGAGGTTCAGGCTTTGTATCTGTTCAGTCATGGTCAATAACCATTCAATAACAATTCCTGTTCCAGACATAGACTGTGCTTGGGATTCCTATTGCTAGAAATCCGTATGTAAATTATGCTATGTCAGTAAAGGAATGGGAGTTTGCACAGTTAGTATGGGCATTACATTGTTCAATCCAACAACACAAGTTGATTCACAGTTTTGTAGTGAGACAGATTGGTGATAAAACGGCTCATTGCATAATAACACCTAGAGTAGATAACCATTTTAAAAAGTTACCAAGCTTCGCATCGCTTTGCCACGTTGGAAATTGAACAGGGTAAATTAAAATACATTGACGCTACCCAGCAAATCTTCGTGAAGTTGAGTCAAAGTGTGTGAGCCTTCACGCAGTGCGCTCCTGGAAATTTTATTTTCGTCAAGCATTGCCAGGGCTGACTCAGCTTCACATAGACTGACGCATGCATTATGACTCATCTTCACACACAATGACGCCTGGGTTATGACACAGTATGATGCACAATGACACATGGGTTATGACGTAGTATGACACACAATGACGCATGGGTTATGACGCAGTATCATGCATGATGATGCACTGACCAATTTTTGCTTGTGGAGGGCTAGGAATGGGGGGGGATTGTGGATTTTTATTTTTGGCTTTATTGTGAACATCAATTCATCTGATTATCCTGTTTCCATGTGAAGATATCTTTCCTCACAATATCATGTTTTACCCACTCTCCTTGGAAATGGATGGTTGTGGTGTTGTAGATGATTTCTTGTAGTTTTCCTGGGAATACCTGTCCAAATCAAAACAAATAATCATAAACACAAAACAGAAACAGTCTAAATCTAGACTACCCCAGTCCCACCCATATTGACAATGAATAGTCATTCACTTAGTTCCCAGATACCAGAACTTATAACTTGGCATTCTGAATCCCCTAAATCTCCCTAGGCTTTACGCATAGTTCTAAATCTACTACTATCTTGGGGTATTGCCACTAAAGCTTGGAATTAGCAGTAAGGCATGTCCAGACATAATCAGTAATAACAATATATTACTGTAGAAATACCTATCAACTGGGATTTGAAGAACAAATTAATCTAGAACTGTGTGACCACCTACCAGCACATCTGTCCTCCTTGGCTGTCTCTACTTGTCTGTTTGAACTCAGGAGGAGAACAAAGAAAGGGAGGGAAATTTAAAATGGACCAATCAGAACACAGAATACTATGTAGTGTGTCACCTTGTGTGAAGTTGTGTCATAATGAGTGAGAGTTGACAGAAGTTGACACAGGTTGATGCATGCTGACAGAGTCTGTTATACCCATATTGGATACAACATCTACACCTTTTATCACTCAATACAGACCATTTTTACCATCATATTAAGAAGTCCTATCTATTTCCCCTAATCATATGTGACCTAGCTGATCACTAGACATTAAACTTTTTATATTCTGCTAAACCAGGCCCAACAGATGCATAGATCACATGTAAAATCCAGATAAGTCCAACTCAGTGCTAAGTCCCATAGACAAAACAAATCATCTTTTTTGTCTTATATATGCACTGAATTCCATATTCTTCAGTATCATTATGTTCCTGATTTATGTATATTTCATATCATGTAAGAAAGAAAACTGCTATATGCAACATAATCTATCATATTGACATTCAATCAATTGGCCCATTCTGTAAAGTACAAGCAGTTAGAATTTATACAGATTCCATAGTTTCTCATTGTGAATTTGAGTCATGCTGGGTGAGAGCTAGCAATTATTGACGCATGCTGACAATTGTTCACCAAGTCGTCCCTCACATCTTTATGAAAGTAAGTGATAGTTTGTCAAGCTGTGTGGGAGTGGGCGACTATTGACACATGTTGGCGTATACAGTCAGCCCTTGCTTCCTCAGATATGGAAAATGCAAGGAAAAATGTCTGAGGAAGCAAATTATCTGAGGAGTTAAGTCCAAATATAATAGAAGACATAGAGGAAATACCAAATGTTCTGTCTGAGGTAATAAGGGATCTGAGGAATCAAAGGGTCGAGGAAGTGAGGGTTGACTGTACTTACCCAATCTTCCCCCACATCTTTATTGAAGTGAGTGATTGTTCGTCAAGCTGAGTGAGAGTTGACAACTGTAGACAATTGTTGACACACGCTGACCCAGTCTCCCCTACCATCTTTATCACAGTGAGTGATTGTTCGTCAAACTGAGTGAAAGTTGACAACTTTAAACACTTGCAGACACATGCTCATGCAGTCTCCCCTACCATCTGTTTTAAAGTGAGTGCTTGTTCGTCAAGCTCAGTAAGACTTGACCAGTATTGACACATGCTGATGAACATTCACCCAACCTTTCCTACCACCTTTATTGAAGTGAGTGATGGTTTGTCAAGCTGAGTGAGAGTTGACTCAGTATGACACCAGACGACACAGTGCATTATCACACAAAAGTTATCACACATCATCACTCACCATGACTCATCTTCACTCAGATTTGCTGGGTATGTATATACCAATGCACCTCACGTCTACCATTATTATCAAAAACGAAAATTGGTTTCTAAATTTCAAATTAAATAAACAATTTGTAAAACCTATTCAATTTAGAAGAATGAGTTGTACCCCTATGTACATAGTAAATAAATCCCTTTCTTCTTTCGCTGCTGCAACCGCTCTCTACAATAGGTGATGATAAAAGAGGGAGAGTGCTGTGTCAATTATAGCCTGTATCCACATTTAATTATAAACTATATTTTTCCTATGCCTTTTTACTTTTCATTGAAAAGTGAATTAACTAACAATAGGTCCAGTTGACTCTGCCCTTACCCATATATGTCATGCAGTGTAGCTCATAGTGGGTATACATGAGGTCTGCCTGTACATTAGATATGAATTAAGCTTCTTGCTCAATTCATGACAAGATTATACCTTGTCTCACATCGAGGCTGTGGATGTGCGTGGTAAACTATCTGCAACCTGTTTTAATTGTTTTGGTCAGTATGTCACGCTCAAATAGCTCTATCAACTTGATCCTTGACAAAGCATATACCACTAAATGTATTATTACATTTGGTCTACTATTAGGGATGGAACTGCCCATATCCTAACTCTGGGGTGTGCACCCCCCCCCCCCCGCCTTAAAGCAGCATAATGGTGTATGTGAGGTCAATGTGCCTTTGTCAATGGGCATGCAATAACTCACATTGTAATTAATGACAATCGGTGATAATGGGTGACATGGAGAGTCACCCCATATTTGTTTAGGTCCTTTAGTGTCATCAGTCAAATGGTCGTGCCCGTCATGCTCCATTAGTTGAGGATGGCCGTAGGGGATGCAACCTTGTTTCCATCTAAATGCAATAGTTCCAGGTCATATCCATCTAATATTTCCTACGGGTGGAACTAAATGTGCTATGACATGAAACCTTATCATTAAGTGTGGCCATACTGAAGCAATTATCCCATTTTTGACATAGTAGGGAGAGCACCCAAATGTTAATATAAATATAGAGATTGAATTATGGTAATATGAGCAGAGTTATCCTTATTATTTATGATGGGTGGACTGAGGCATACTCCTGAACATGTATACTTCATATTTATGGGCGAGGCGCACTTTCCTCTGTCTACATTCATGGTGAGGTGGCTCTTACACATTTAGCGGTAATTCTATTTGTATGGAACTCTCTGCCTGTTTGGGTTGTTTTTATTGAACATCTAGGGCGATTTAACAATTGGTTTCTTTATATTATTCATACACACATGCCTGTGTCTATATCCATTCTATCTGCAGACAATTCACACTTACCTCGCCAGGTGGTGTCCAGTAGACCATGGTTTGGCCCTGACTCAGAGATAACCACAGGGTCTGTGTAGAGTTAGCCATGTGTGTTGGTCAGTTAGAGTTTTAATATTTATGGTGCATGAGTACGTTATGACCATCCCCTCTATTAGCTATTCAGGCATATAACCTTTATTTTGTCTTCCATTTACTACATTCCATTCTGCACAATGAACCGTAAAAATAGAATATGTACATGGATCAATGATAACAGATATAATTACATGTTTAAAATACATCTTTGTGTTTGAACTGTGCCATACTTCCTCCACCCGTCCCATACTTCCTGTGCCCGCTACATATGCTACTTGAATCTAACAAAACATAGTATAGGTAGAGATTTCCCAGGTTAAACAGACTTATGATAAAACATAGACCTACACTCTTCAACATTTTATAGACCCTGCAAACAGTTCTGATGCTCTTCGCAATGTACCCACGATACCACAAGGTATCACATGATCACTTCCTTTATATCATAACAATACCCATTGTTTCCAGAAGTAGAGGAAGACTTTATGCCATCGCCACCCAGGGACTTTTGATGGACTAAAGGCATATCCAAGTGGGACAAGTGGTCACCCACCCATGGAACACCCTCAAAATAATAGGCACATTAGCATAGTTGTACTGATACCAGCTATGTAACTGGCCGAGTAGATAATTGATCGGGTAATGAAGGGAGTGGTCTTTGTCTTAAGGCTAATGCATCCTTATTTGTAATGTAGATGAGAATTTTTTTCTGATTGATTGCTTAATTTGGCGTGAAAATTATGGATAGTCGTTATGTGAGTGTATAATCGTTGTGATGTGGTCTAGATTTGCCACGTTTTTGCATACCTAGACGTGATGAACCTAAACATGGTAGTTACATCTGCTTATCTACATAAGAGATATTGCATTTTACATTTTATTTACATAAGGCCCACTGTATCCAATGCCGCACTCTACTAAATCTGGGTTCTTTTTTGTGTGTGGCTGCAATAAGCTAAACGTGATCTAGTAAGTGTTACTGTCCAAATTCATAACAAATAACTTTTTGTAATTATATTCAAGGTATATTAAAAATGAAATAACTAGAGTGTAGTGTGGATAGCTGTATAGAAATCGTTTGGATAAGGACTACTAATCCTTTGGCAAATGGAACCCTTCGAAAATTACCTCTATCTCAAAAAGGAAAGCACACAACCACATGTAGATCCTTCAAGGGATCCTAAAAGGGGGGAATCATTTTGTGTAATCTGGACGGCAAATTATAGAAATCAGGTTTCTGGCATATCTGGTGAACGCTTATGTTCACCATTAATATTTCATTTGATAAAATCCAACAAATCATCACCCTAACCTGTCCATACACTCTAAAAAATGTGTTTTGTTTTTAAACACTTTTACCTGTATTTAAAACACTTTCTTGTAACACTTTGTTAAACACTTTTTTGGGCAAAACACAAAACACTTTTCAAAAAGTGTTTAAAAATTCAAGTGTTTTGATTAAAATGTGTTTTAGATAAAAAAGTGTTTAAGTGGTTCTGAGAATAAAGTGTTTAGGTCCAGAGAGTGTTTAAAATGAGCTTCAGGCAAATTTATGCCCTTGCTATTATTTTGTTTTCCTTATAAACCCATTGTCCCAGTTTTAGGATTGGTAAGTCCTTCCTACTGCATATTGCTGTCTCTCTGCAGGTAGAGAATATTGAAGTTATGTTGATAGCAAGTTGATGAATGTTGATCATCCAGTTATCAACATTGATTCTCAGAATCTGTGCTAATCAGGCTTGGCCTACAGTCAAGATGAGTTCAAACACATTGATGCACATAGTTAGTCAGAGAGTTTAGGACTGGGATGTATGTATTAATCCTGAATATTACAAAATGGGTGTTTATCATGGGTTACATTGGAATCAAGGTATTGAGAAGGTAATTTTTATATATTTCTTTTACAAATCCATTCTAAAATATAGTGTCAATGTTACGTTCTATCAAGAAGCTGTGTATTATTATCATTTATACTTAAATTCAGACATCTGTGTCCATATGAATGTTACAATACTACCATCATAGGTGGCCCCTGCCACCTGGTGAGTTGGATTGGAACCAAGTATTAAAACACTTTTATAAACCTAAACACTTTTGCAGGAAAAGTGTAAAGTGTTTTAGGAAAAGTGTTTAGATGATGAAAATGTGTTTTACCAAAAAGTGTTTTGGTAAAATATGTTTTAGTTAAAACACATTTTTTAGAGTGTAGTTAATGTATTCCTGCTTGTTATTTCAACCGATCAAAAGTCTAGACGTCCACATACAAACTGATTAAACTCCAAATGGCCCCCGGTATGAGTGTGTGGTTTTCTTTTGTAATCGGGGCATAATTCCATGAAGGACCCATTGAAATACACATTGTCAATATTTAAAACCATGAACGCACCCAAAGCCATACAGATTTAGCGTCAGGGCAGCCTCTCTATCCACCAGCCCTTCAAACACAACCAACTTTCCATCCAGTTTTCTACCAATAGAACAGAGCCTATAGGACCTTTGAGTGTCTTTAAGTGGGTGCTTATATGGATGACCAACATTTTGCTGATAAATTATTCATGTTGAACCCGCGTGATCACAGAGCAAGTGTCCACACTTTTTCTGGCAGACTGTGGGGTACCGTACAGGTGTGAAATTACCACAGCTATTCATATTTGACTCACCGTAATTTCTGCCGTGAGCACAGTGTCAAAGTTTGGCCAGAAATATGTAAAGACGATGTATGAATAAAGAACAGTCATGGGACTTGGCACCTATGGGCCAAGTTCTGAACCGGGTTGCCACAACTTAACAAGCATGACATTTTGGGAAATAAAATGTAATTAGGGCCTATATATAGGCCTATCCAAATAACTATATAGTGATGAACAGCACCCTGCACCAGCTTTATCTGGCGTTTTCTATTGATTTCTTCAATTATGCTCTATGTGCTTGGTAGAAAGTGAAAAGCTCGTAGAAAATCCCCATCCATAATCAGATGTATGGCCTATAATGTCCCCTTCGCCCACTGGATATCCATGCACAGGAACAATATCACAGGCCTACCTACAGTAAGGTCTCGATCGGTATATAACTATTCCAACAACAAAACGCCATAAAAGATCGTGGGACACTAGGAAATAACAAGTTGGCATTCAACAACATAACTTTTGTAGACGAGCCTGTTGGCAGCTATCCACAACCTAAAGTGATGCGCACCGCTGGCCTCATATTTAGATCTCGGTAGCAACTATTTTCACTTTTTTTTCACCTATCTTGAGCCAAATAATCTGCTAGTTTGAATTAACTGGAACTGGTCGTATGGCATGGGTCATGTGTATAAGTACTTGTGTATGTGGCAAACCACTAGGTCACATTTAAAGACAATGTCAATTTGAATATGAAATGAAAAATATGATTGTATAATTTCATCGCTATGCTCATGCTAGAATCAAGGTTATGGCCACTGATCCTGAACAGAGGGCCACATACATATGCAAAGCAAACAGAGGGCCACATACATATGCAAAGAGCAATAATAGAGTGACCCCCTATGGACCACATTGCCAAACCCAAAGCCAGCCTAATAACTATAGATGTCAGGTGAAAATGATGAAGTATGTTCTTAGTTAGTTCCTCACCTGCTTAGCACCTCCTCTCGCACCTGTAGGCTTCATGTCAGGTGGGATTACAGGTGAGAAGAATGGTCATCTCAGGTGTCACCTTTACATGGGAAGCGCGGGAAATAGGCCTGGCTTTGTGTCCTGGGAGTCGGTGTGGACTGCATTCCATGTGGTATCTACTACCCACATCATAAGGTACATGTGCATATAATCCTACATGTATAACGGTCTCAGACTCACAGCCCACTTACCTATAGATTGCCTTTATTCTATCTTTGCCAAGTTAGATCCATGCACACATGTGATATTGTACCACAGAGGGATATTTCATAAAAAATGACGACAAAGAATTGTCAGGATCCAAGCGGCATCTAAAGAGTACTAATTAAACTGATAACAGTTGTGTCATTTCATGTAAAATATATTGCTCTCTGGGTTTATATTTATATTCTAGTCTGAAATACTCATTATACTGAATGCATCATTTGACCATAGGAGAGTCGTCACTTCTAATGAATCACCCTCTTGAGCCCTTCGTCTATAGAGTAAATACTATTTGGAAATCTAAAATTGTGCTTCATAGTCATATTTAGAAAGATATACACTCTAAAAAAATGTGTTTTGTTTTTAAACACTTTTACCTGTATTTAAAACACTTTCTTGTAACACTTTGTCAAACACTTTTTTGGACAAAACACAAAACACTTTTTCAAAAAGTGTTTAAAAATTCAAAAGTGTTTTGATTAAAATGTGTTCTAGATTGAAAAGTGTTTAAATGATTCTGAGAATAAAGTGTTTAGGTTCAGAAAGTGTTTAAAATGAGATTCAGGCAAATTTGTGCCCTTACTATTATTTCATTTTCCTTATTTATAACCCATGGTCCCAGTTTAGGATTAGTGAGTCCTTCCTACTGCATATTGCTGTCTTTCTGCAGGTAGAGAATATTGAAGTTATGTTGATAGCAAGTTGATGAATGTTGATCATCCAGTTATCAACATTGATTCTGTGCTTGGCTTGGCTTGGCTTGGCTTGGCCTACAGTCAAGATGAGTTCAAACACATTGATGCACAGAGTTAGTCAGTGAGTGAGTGACGAATTTTATCTCACCTCGTGCCTTCCTTGCGTCCGACACTCAAGGGTGAGAGGTCCCGCGGGTTGTATCCACACCGAAGTGAGATTACCCTTGTGGCGTTGCATGCCCGGACCCTAGGCTAATGGGGAGGGGGGATGATGGTGACCGCATCTATGGGAAGGTAGAAATCACGCCCCTACACATTTACCGAGGCAATGGTTCTTTAACATCCGTCACTACATAGGCATAGTGAGAGATGGACAGGCCTGTTTCAAGTCATTTGTCTGCCATGACCGCCGAGAGACTTTCCAGCACAGCCTAGCCAGAGCAGGGAGGAACTCAAACGACACCTTACGGCGATGTTTGGAACCACCACTATGCCCCGGCTGGGCCGGGAACCGAACCCACGACCTTACGGCCTGTGAGCGGATGCGCTACCGACTGCGCCACGCCTCCCGACAGTCAGTGAGTGAGTGACGAATTTTATCTCACCTCGTGCCTTCCTTGCGGCCGACACTCAAGGGTGAGAGGTCCCGCGGGTTGTATCCACACCGAAGTGAGATTACCCTTGTGGCGTTGCATGCCCGGACCCTAGTCTAATGGGGAGGGGGGATGATGGTGACCGCATCTATGGGAAGGTAGAAATCACGCCCCTACACATTTACCGAGGCAATGGTTCTTTAACATCCGTCACTACATAGGCATAGTGAGAGATGGACAGGCCTGTTTCAAGTCATTTGTCTGCCATGACCGCTGAGAGACTTTCCAGCACAGCCTAGCCAGAGCAGGGAGGAACTCAAATGACACCTTACGGCGACGTTTGGAACCGCCACTATGCCCCGGCCGGGCCGGGAACCGAACCCACGACCTTACGGCCTGTGAGCGGACGCGCTACCGACTGCGCCACGCCTCCCGACAGTCAGTGAGTTTAGGACTGGGATGTATGTATTAATCCTGAATGTTACAAAATGGGTGTTTATCATGGGTTACATTGGAATCAAGATATTGAGAAGGTAATTTTTAGATATTTCTTTTACAAATCCATTCTAAGATAAAGTGTCAATGTTACATTCTATTAGGATGCTGTGTATCATTATCATTTATACTTTAATTCAGACATTTGTTTCCATATGAATGTTACAATAGTACCATCATAGGTGGCCCCTGCCACCTGGTGAGTTGGATTGGAACCAAGTATTAAAACACTTTTATAAACCTAAACACTTTTGCAGGAGAAGTGTAAAGTGTTTTAGGAAAAGTGTTTAGATGATGAAAATGTGTTTTACCAAAAAGTGTTTTGGTAAAATATGTTTAGTAAAAACACATTTTTTAGAGTGTATACCTCAAAGTACAGCCCATTTGGTATTTGGTGATCACTCTGTACGTGTAAGAGTGTCAGTATGTGGATGTTATGAAAAGTTGAACTATTTTGGAACAATTTCAAGGTCGAATCCTGTGTCAAGGTATCCCAGAAGTAGCAAAGCAGCGGTGAAAGCTCGAGGCTCCCAGTTGGCACAGGGAATCCTTTCAATGTTGAATCAAACAGTTGAAACCTTGACCAGCAAGTTGTCAATGGGGATTTAAGGGTCTATATCCAATGGGCTGCTTTACATGCTGGCCAATTGTGAATGTAGAAGAGTAAAGGGCGACAGATGCCAAGTGGGCCATGGGTTTAATCAGAACTTTCCAAACAGATACACGTAGTCCTAAATCCCTTATGATGCAGTTCCTGTACTAAAGGTTTAGTTAAAGCTCAGCATTTGTTTTATTGATATATTCTTGCTTCACGAACTATTGCTCTATATAGAGGAATCATATTTCTTTCACAGGCGAAAATAATTCAAGCCTCTTAAGCTGATGAGGTTTTATTTTTACTTAAAGTGTGCACCTTCTTTCAGAAGTTTCAAATCTCGCGCGGATTCCTCCTTCGTCACAGTCTGATAAGGCAAAACCGGTCGCCTAGACTGTTTTATACGGCGGAAATACGATTATGTAGACACTCTATTTGGCCATATTTGAGAAATTACAGTCCAATTTTGCAACCCCATAATTTACTCCGTCATTCCTCAAAATATATGGCCTATAACATTTACTTCGATAGATTTATGACAAACAGCGACTTTATAAGGCGTGGGAGTTCTTCACATCGGCATTTTACGACCAATAGAGTATTTTTGATGAAAAAGAAAATCTATCAATTTTTTTGTCAATAATCATGGAATTATTGACTCAAACATGTAATTACTTTATTTTGATGAATAACCTTTATCGTACACCCCTCTATGTACTTATTCCAAAATACATCTTTGAATGTGCCATGAGATTGTTAGGCATGTGAATTTGACCACTGCGATTAACGCAGGTAGTACATCTACAAACTATAAATACCATGTCCCTTAATCTAGATATGGAAACACAATGTCCTCGGAGATAACGCCAATCATTGTGAGTTAATGAAAACAGATTATTTAATCCTAATCTGTAGAGCCACGTTTGGCCTAACTCAGTTTTTCGCTAAGGATGGCTAAATCACCCACTATGCTTGTTAGCCTAAAGGAAATCCTTATTTTACTACTCCGCTTAATCCTTGGCTAATTAAGGATAACCCAATAGAGAAGAGATTAACGGTGTTTGGCAGGTGTGTTGTCCAATTGACCAATCAATTATATAACAAGTTGGTATTTTGGCAAGCAATTAGCAAAGGTCTTGTCCATGCCCATTTGTTATTGGGTCAGTAGGTAAGACAAATTGATCAATAATCGATCTCAATATAGGTCGCCATCGATGCCTCTGACTAACTGTAGTGCCTATAATAGTCTAATCTATATAACAGTCATGAGTACAATTTGAACTACTTTACCATAAACAGAACAGGTACTCTTGTACAACCATGTCATTAAATCCTAACAAAGGCCTTTGATAAAATAGCTAGGAAAGAGAAAAAAATCCCCAATGCTGGTATATAGGTAACATCTATATGAAGTAATTATACGCTATCCTATTTCAAATTGAGGGTTTAATGTCCTGCTATAAATGTCCCTACCCTGAAACAACTATTGATGCTAGACAGCTGGTTTTATTAAGCTTCTATTTGATCTCAAATGGAGTGGTGTGAATAACATATTTTTAGGCTGTTGTAAGTAGTATATAGAGTGATATCCAAATAAATTGTTCAATCTGTCTCCATCATGTATATAATCTCTTCTGCTGTTTTGCTGAGGGTCAAAAGCTGTGCAGACGACATTTGGCAAAGTGTGTAGTTGAGAATGGCAGGCCCTACACTCGTATTTGTGTAGGTGCCTATCGCTAACCTTACCAGTGATGATAGATGGTGTGGCCGAAGAATAGAGGTGTGAATTCAAAGATTTTTGTCAAAATTATGTAGACTCCCACTAAATCAAATATTTCTTAGCAGAGTACGCTTGAGGTGCATGTAAGTATGCCACTTTTTTTAGAAAGTGGTAAATATAGACACCTCTTCCCTCAAACATTATGGTATAAGCCAATACGTCTTGATGGAGTTGTACAAGACCGACTTTCACAACAGCCTACCTGCAAACAATAAAGAACATTGGTATTTGTCAAAGGGATTCAGTGTCTACCAGTACATAATAATGTTCTACTGTAGGTATTCCATTATGATAGAGATTAGAAGATGACCTTCCAAATTAGAGATGTAAAACAACTATTTTGAAACATTGAGGCTAGTGTATAGTCATTATGGAGTCATTAAAAAACCCACCTCTCACGATTGTGCTAATTTCTTTGCCCATGCCTATAGCCTATAGGACCAAATCACCTCGGTAGAAGAGAATTAAAAGGATGATTCAGCCGTTTTTGCTTCCTCAACCGCCAACAGAAGGTTGAAAATAATCAAAGATAATGATGGCATGACACCTACCGCTCCCCCACACCTAAGCGTAGAACCGGGGTCAGTTGCCCCTGCACCCCAGGTCACCCCTGGTGGCACTAACTCGTACAACTGACCTCTAATAGACATGCTCAGTGCGTGCACATGCAATGCGCATGTCAGGAAGTCACATGGTACAAAGACGCTGCAGGTTCTCGGGGCCAGATGGGCCCACTTTAAGGGAAGAATTGGAGACAATATTTACCAACCATCTCGTTGACTTTTGCACCAGTCATGCATTTTGGTGGGGCGAGGGGTAGTGTTATGATGGGGAAGGGTTGTTTTAATGCCCCCTAATATACCTTTGTGGTGGTAGGTGATGCCATGGTAATGACCAAAAGGTATGACTTGGCACATGCCAATTATTCCTACACGACGCTTACATGCAGAGATTCATTTTCCAAGTACTGTAAAAGCTAAAATGGGTTGGTTGAGATGTAAGTTAGGAATAATATTATATTCTATTGTTTGAGGCCAGGAATTAATCTATCTATTGTATTTCTATTGGCATCTATCTCGCTTAAATAAGTGTTTATATGTCTTTTTTTTAGAAGAAGTTAGATTTGTGAACAGACGTGAAAGATAGAAAATATACATTTTACATGAGGCAATATGTATATTCAAAGACATGTAAAAAGAGCAGGGTATAAACAGCTAGCTTATTCTGTAGCTGAGGGTCATCATGTTCACCTAGCATAGTTGATTGTGGATTTATAAGCATTATAATATAGAATATAATATATTCATGGCATAAGTGGAGATTCTCAATAGCCACTAACATTTGTATTAACGCTCTGCTTGCATGTAAGATGGGGATGCATCTTAAACGTCAACTTAATGTATGACCTTACGGCACAAGCCAACAAGCTACAAACTCCTGCTATGCCTGGGGGCATCATTTCTTGCCACACCCCCTCCTCCATCCATAACTTGGTAAAGTGTCCCCTAAAGCAGCCTCTAAACGATGACCAGTGGGTAGAATAGGAGGCACCACCTTTGTGTTAGGGTTGGTCGTAGCTGGGTGTAAATGGTGACAGGTCATGCTAACCCTGTCTAAGTGATGTATGATGAGTATAGCACTTCAGTAGCTAACTTCATGCCGACGAATAGCCATACATTGGTCATATACATTGTATATAATTGGGGTTAAGAAGGATACCTATATGTTGGGCCTATATGTTATGGTGGATGAATACGTCTATTCTGGTCCTAAATGAACTGACTAGTCTCCAAGCATTTGCTTACTCTTGGTGCCATTTGTTTCCCAGTATAATTTTTATATTCATCCAATGTCCAGAGAGCATATTTATGTCACTTGGCCATTACTAGATTGGCTATCAACTCGCCACTGCGTCTAGGTCAATGTGCATGAAGCCATTTTCATTAATAATTGGGCTAGATCTTGATAAGCGCCCAACAATAAATGCAAATACTTTGGGAATAAAACTACTAGGTCAAATGTTCTTTGCATTGATAACCGGGGCACACTTTTATTATTAGCACATCGTCACCTTTTTGTAAGAATGATCTTTAAGCTTGTTAATTGTTTTACCAAAATTGACGAGTATCTTGTCTATTAAGTTACATGGTAAAGACCACATGGTTTCCAACAATTTACGGTTCTGGGTCAGGAACAGCATTGGCTATCGTTTACCTTGTAAACGGAAATGTGTGTCTTTTTATGTATACATTGGCGTGTCTCTTACCTAATCGAAGTGTAATTAAAGCTGAAAATTATTCTTCAAAAGGTAATGATGACTCTGAGTCCGGCCTTTGATTGCCCTTTGCTGATAAACTTTGTGCATAGCCCTTTCTGTCGTTAACTCGGTATATGCCCCTTTCTGCTGTATATCTGTAAGGCCCTATTGTGACGATTGGGAACAATTGAAGCCACGCATTATAAGTGTTTACAATGTTATCGTTTATCGTAACCATTAACTTTGTCATAGGGCGTCTGTATAGACAGTTCAGGGAATACATAATATGTAAGGCATAGGCCTCTGGTATGGAATACCTAGTAATCCTCAAAAATATACATCACATATTGAGAATCAAACTATCAGTAATGATCCGATCTACTGTTCTACCCCCCCCCCCCTCCTCCACCGTGCATGTCAATAGCTCAAGTGGAAACTCTATCACCTTTAAGGGAAGGATGGCCCAAGCTTTCTGCTCGTGCTTGCCTCTCGTTCAGCACCCTGCAGTAAGGCTGCATGCAGGGCAGGAGGGCCACTCACCCAGACATGCACTTTGACCATCAAGCCTCATTAATTAACTAATGCCCTCACCGTTAACGCTAATTGTGGGTCTGTTAATTAAGACGATCCAAACGCCACCTATCTGCGGAAATCTTTACTACCCACATATAAGAGATGTTAAATGGGAGGAAGAAAAAAAATACTCGTTGATCTCATTAATCATTCTAATTTACCTAATTGCACTCCGGGGGTGGTGGCCTCTGGAGGATTGTGTTACCAGAACAAGATCAAGATCATAGGGAGAGAGAATTGTACATCATTATTTGATAACAATGTCTTATCTTGAGACAAGAGGAGGCCAATATCTATCATTGTGGTGGAGACCTGCAGTGCATTGGGCTGTATGCAGACTTCTTGTCGCGGTTTGGTAGGATAAACCATGATACATGAAACAATGTACAGATAAAAGGACAGGGGTCTTGATCTTGGTGTAGAGATGGGAAGGTGATGATATTCTAAAGTGATCAATGTACCGATATAATCTGATGCATAACGGTAATGTGCAGCCACATTCCTTGGAAATATTAGTGATTGCTTTGCATTATATTTATGGGAATTTGTAGGATACACCGGTGCATGTGAGGAGTGGTGAACCATATAAATTCTGGGAAGGTATACCGTAATGGCTTGTTAAAGCGCCGGGCCTTTGAATAAGCGCCGGTCTCGTATAAGCATGGGGGTATAGTGGTTTTAAAATTGGAATTAACACTATAAACTTTGGGCTATATGCAAACAATGTACAGATAACCGGCGGTTATTCAAAACTTTATCTTGAATAACCGCCGGTCTTATATAATGGCCGGGGATAGAGAGGTACTGAAATCTATAAGCGCCGGGGCGTTTAAACAGGCCATTACGGTATATGAAAACGTATCGAACATGGGCGTGCACATGTGTGGGTAACAGAGCAATATCTATTTGCTGTCAATCCTACCTGCCAAATCATGCACTCTTAAGGCTATATACTTGTTGAAAATTTCCATTCCAATTGCAATACACAGCAAGTGCCAATTTAATTTGTCAAATGATCACCTATACACATGTGCCTACAATGTTGAAGCATTTTCAGAGGAGTCGCTTTTTATCTGCATTACCGGCTCACCAATTCCGGAAGACCCTTTGAATCCCTGAATAAATAGAGGAAGTCAAATTCCTACTGAGTTACCCAGCGTCCATTGCGCCCGTGCCAAGATGCGTTTGTCGCAGTGCATTTTGGGTGGGGTGGATGGGTGAGTTGCATGCTGGCGGCACCAGATGGCGTGCTGGTTACCATGGGGAGTGTTGCCATGGAGAGGTGGCTGAGATGCTGGAGGAGATAACCCCACTGACAGGGTGCATAGGTCACATTAAGTGAGTACCTGATGGGATGACCTCCAGGTAAAAGCTATTCATTGACCCCCCTCCCCTCACACACACTCACCTATATACCCTGCACCATACCCCTCGTGTCTGATACTGTAATAGCTTTATTGTACCATGCAATGGGTGCCTCATACCTATATATAGATACCAAACTGGGGTAGCCTCATTGTAGAGATTGTGAAACATGATTAGAATTATTAAATTGAGCTCCACCAATCAATTTTCACACTACGTGGTCTGTGGGTATAGCCTGGGGATATGGTAGCTTGTGGTCGTTGCAGTTGAAGGGCTGCATTGTACTGGGTTATTGTTTTTGACAGCTGATTGGGTTACTGACCCTCAGAATATTTGATGGAGCCTATGCACAATATAATATGGAATGGATATAAATAAAATATCCAACAAACCCCTTTGGACATGTTTGGCAATGTGGCAACTGAATAAGTTGTGCATGCATGCACCATGGCCTAGGGGCCTAGACACGTAGAAAAACTTGAAATCTCTAGAATTTAATCTCCAAAATTCTATGGGACCAACGCCCCCCCCCCCTCCTTCTCCTAATGTTTCTTATGCCTCGTCCTAGGCTATTGACAATGGCCTTCATCTTAGTGACAATCATGGTTTTATTGTGAAGCCCCATTGAAAACACAGATGGGCTTAATACCTTGGCATTTATCTTTCAGAAAATTTGACAGTTAAATTACTAGCACATACACCTCGAAAACTCACTCTTGCCTGCCCAGGGCCTCCAGGGTCGGTGAAGGTCATGAGAGTGACTTCATAGCTTCATAGCGCGCCAGAGTCGAGATCCGGATGATGATTGGCTGTGGCACCAGAGGGGACGCTGGCCTGCCAGTCGCGCAGACTTGATGGCATGTATAGGGGGGCGCTGTGACTGACGCCGGGGACTGAAGAGCGCGACTGAAGACACTCTTGATGCCCGGGCATATTATTGCCAATAGGCAAAGTTCATACTTAGCGGCCGGGGTCTATTTTAGTGGTGGCAGATGTAAATTTATACCAGTAGTATAGAAAATACCTAGATTTCTGTTTTTACGAACACAAGTGCGCTGAACGTATTTGGCTTCAAGACCCCCCCCCCTCGCCTTGGACTTGGTACATATGAAATCAGGAATATCTCTAATTATGTGTTAGCACAGAAATCTTCATAATGACGCGTACCTCCTACCGCCACACCCCTCATACACCACACATGACACATTAGCATAAGCATTACCAAACAATAATGCCCATATTAATATCCCCCAACTCAAGGGGAGCCCTCCCCCACCAAGGTAGCCGGGTATGTTATCGTGGTCATTATGTTGTGATTGCCTGTGATCTTTCAGATAATTAACGATAATGAATATGTATCAGGGGCATTGCGGTCCTGCATAGGGAAAATAAATGTAGAAATAGATGGTAATCATGTATGATAATTAATAAGGTATTGCTCTGGTTATCTGGAAGGTTTTTCAATAAGATTATTCAATGGGAGTTCTTCCAAACAATAATAAAGGTTTCTTTGTGTTTGTGGAGTGGTACTGTCAAATACGGCTCTAGTGTCCATTTGTTAAACCTTTCATCATGTGTCGAAAACGTGCAAGTCTCTTGGGGAGGCACCTCCATATTAGCTAGTGTTAAGAGAAATGACGATTCGACTATTTCTGACATTAATAACCAAAGAAACCGATATCTAATGGTAGCATGTAATTGTTATCAGCAATTTAAAACCCATATAGTCTATCTTACAAGTGTATGGGTGAAATGAATAAAACCCAAAGAATTATATTGTAAATCAGAGAAGGCATCTTCCTTCGCAAGCTGATGACATTTTCAATAAAATTAAAGAAAAGGGATATGGGGTGGGGGAACCAGCTAAGCTTTTATTACGTGTAGATCACAGTACATAAAATACAAATACATGCAGTAAAAAGGGAAAAAGGGGCAGAGGGTTTCTATGCATAGATTAACAGCCATGTCATTGTACGCTCTGCCGATTAAAACAATTCCGTCATCAGTCTGTGCTGGCGTTGTAAAAGTATGGCCCCCAAAAAACAGCAGTGACTGAGTGTCAAATTCCAGTGGTCAACACAAGTCCGTGTCACAACACTTGTCATTTAATGTTCCCTTTTCTAAATCCTCACCCAAACCATTACCCCTGTTTGTTTTGACACGGGAGCGGGACTGTTCTCACAATAAACTGCAATTAGTTAATGGGTTGTAACTAGATGCAGAGAATGGAGCAATTAATGAATTTAATGTCGCCAGTGTCATTGCTTCAAAACAATTCTTCAGTCCAAGAAAACATGAAAAAAACATGGTGTTTGGACAATGCTTTAACAGGTTCCTTACCCCGTATACATGTACTAGTAGGTATACCATTGATATAGGTCTAAGAAAGTGTTGATATCACGCTATACCTACTCTAATATTTTGACCCTACCCTAACTTTTATGGGCTTTGGGGGGATCAATTTTTTGCCACTTTTCAATACATGATAGTTTTTTTAGTGTTTTTTTTACGATGATGCACTTTCTTTGCGATTATCCACATCATATTTGCTTTGCATAGGTGCGAAAATTTACACTATTTTTTCGACCCCGTTACCTGGAAACATTTTTTAGGACTTAGTATATACGTGTGGAAGGGCAACTTATGAGCAAAAGAATTCAATGAAATATTTATGAGATCCCTAAAAGTCACAGATGACCCCTCCCCCCACCCCCACTCCCTCTATCTGTGTAATTTCTTATCAGCCACTGTTCACACCTCTAAACAATGGTGATTGATAACACTGATAAGGATGACAAGCTGCACCCTGCCCCTATCTTAATCACTTTAAGTTAAGGCTTAAGTACCTCCCTATTGTTTGAGGTGTGAGGGGAGTGGATTAGCTTGATAGGGAGACAATGGACTGGGTGTACTCAATGTGGGTGATATGTGACCTTTTATTGGAATCTTAAAGCTTTATTTCTAATGTATTTGAACTATTTAAACTAAGCTTAACTAGTTAAAGTTGGCAGTATTTGCTATACAGAGATATAAATTTCAGAAAATAGCTACACGTAGTTAATGAGGAAGGGAGCATCAAAGTAAACTATACAAAGTCAAAGAGGCCAATTGTTGATCTAGCCCCTGGCTACATGAGCCACCTAGCTGATTCTCTCAGTACTAGCAATATGCTAGTGCCGTATATGAGGCGGTCTCTCGTCTGTGATTCATTCCTTATGGGACAATCTGTGGTCAGGCATTAATCCCTAACTCATGGTTAGGTACTTAAACCAAGAAAACTGTACACTTTAACCGTGTCTTGTGATTTAAACTCAATAAGCATTTAAATTAATTATCTAAAAAGAAAACATGGAAATATCGTGCCCCTCCCCAACCTAGCTTTGTCATATTTGGGGATCACCTACACGAGGGGCCTCGCGAAAGTATGTTTCACCTTATTGATCCACGTTTACTATGACTGTGATGGTTTATGAAGAGAAAACATAGAGCTGGGGGCCAGACCACTCAAAGTCAATATTTCAAAATCTGCTGTGTGGAGAGCAGCACAAGATATAACAGCTGGATGTGGGTAATTTGAGGCGCTACTGCTGATTCAGAGATCAAAGGTCACAATACTATAGCAATGGGTCCTAATCAACTTAGGGTACATATGAATGTGGAATACACCATGCACTATTAAAGGACCTCTAGTGTTAATGAATGGAACAACACCCTCTCTCTGTTTATATTAAATTCCAAACTGTGCCTTTGACCTTAAATTTGACCTTGTTCCAACCTAGATATGAAGATACGCACCTCAAATTCGGAATCAGCACTATCAAAATACCCAGATCCATGTCTGATATCTTATGCTTCTTTCCACACCAGCATTTTTCGATACCCAGAAGCTGGCCCCCCAACTAATAGCATAGATAGTCCCAATCGTCTATGACTAAGCAATTTCTTTTGTTTTTGTTTTAATCTCTGCTTTTGCGAATGCTAGCAGATGATTGTGATTTTCGTTAGTTTTGTGAAAATAAGATATTGAAATAAAAGCGGAAAAAGTCCATGTAGCCTATGTGTATGATCCATATAGTTAACATGAATTGTTTTTATTGTGTTTCAAGTATATTTGATAACAAACATGAACATAATAAATAATAGTACATTCACAGATATTTCTTCATACCTGCCACATCTATCCATGGATAATGAGATACAGTTGTACGTTATACCTCGAGTATATAGCGCGTCCCACGTATGAGGTGCACCCTGAGTTGAAGGAAATTGTGGTGTGACGACGCGCGAAATGCTCAGTTGGGGCTTGATTTATAGCAGTTAAGAACATGAACTGCAGTCTATGGGACCATCCAAAAATTGCATACTAATATGATAGGATGAACCTCTATCAATCTGGATTATAAACAAGTTAATATTAAAATGGTTAACAGAATACTTAACTATTTTCAGCCATTTGAATTGTAAAGTTGTCCTGTCAATAATTATTAATTGTGCTTAAATCTCCCGGGGTTTAATCTCTAAGGTAGGATACATCACCAATTTTAATCCTTTCATCAAATAAGAGTAATGTCAAAATGACATTGACATAACAATAGACACAGCCTCGACTAAATCAAAATCGATGATTCTTTAGTAGAGTACAAATGTATGACAGAGATGATCATTTAAACCAATACAGCAGCGTACTCTAATCAACAATAACAAAAATTTCTCAACATATGGAATAGCACCATCACTCGCCGGGCTTCTCCTTCTTGGCCTCAAAGTTCTCCCAGTAAATGTCGTCTGGTTCGTTTTGTGTCTCTGATCCCGCCATGAGCTCTGTAAATGACAGCGTCTGGAACGGGACAACGTCCGATGTAGACGCTGCTGAATCAGTGTCGCCACCTGGTGTCTGATGGTAGAAGTAAAGCTTTATTAGTACTGGGAACTGAACCAGGGGGCGTAGCAAGTCAGTTCATCTACTAGTAATACCCGTTACATATTTATTGAAGTAAACACAGGAGGTGGGGACTGAATATGTCTGGGCCCCCAAAATATGTCAAGCCCCATTATAAAATGTACAAACTTCCCATAGCTCACAACTCAAATTGGACAAATTTGTCATTAAGATAGGTAAATACAGCATTGCATCAACACCAGCACGCCCAAGCCGATAATTCATAGTGGCTGGGGTGGGGACCCCTGGGCCCCCCCCCCCAATGAAGATTTGCTCCCTACGCCTCTGCCTGTGGACCCTCCGAACGGGGAAGGCCTGAGAAATAGGTGGCCCCTATGTAAAGATTTACCCCAAGTACTCTTCCTCAACTCCTGGGAACAACAACTTCCCTATGTGGAATCTTGAATAGTATTTCGATTGTTATACACTTTTGCATCATCCCTTTTATAATCAAATGATCCACATTTTCACTGATATATTTGTACTCACCGATTGTTCCCTGTGCTGAAGTGCCACTGCAACAATATGAGACCCATCCAGTTTGGTCTCTTCAAATGTCCAACCTGAATCTCTCTCACCGTCCACAAGTACTTCCGTGTCACGGGTCACCAAGCCAGGGGTCAGCACCGGCGTGTTCATGATAAAGTCTATACGCTGTAGTTCAAAGCCTATCCCAATACCCAATGCCTTCACGTAACTCTCTTTCAGACACTGAGATCGGAAATGAAGAAGATTGTTGGTTTTGTTATGATGACAAGAAGATGAATATAGCAACATGAGGTAGGGGGGTTAAAAAATACAAACTGTCAAAAACCACATAATGTAAAAATCTGGTGCCATTAAAGGGGTCCTGGCATCGTAATGCATGCCCGCATTAAAAAGTCACATGATCACCCCTTGACCAATCAGGGTGCCACAATTTTTCCGCTGGTGCCCGCGATTTTATGATCACTCTTTGAATCAGTACCCATGTTGTTAATTTGCGGTGCTAGCCCCCCTTTAAAATGAGAAAGAGCAAGGCAAGGGGAGTATTATTAAGGGCCCATAGATACTGGTTATGTTATCTTATTGTTTTGATTACCCCAGGTATTTATGTCGGAGCACACAACGGTGGTTCAAAGAGAGTCAAACAGCCTGCCTACCCATATTCTGTAGAAGCGGGTTATTTGTTCATGCGCAGGTTTGGAGGAGCGGACATACTTCCATTCCTGTTGTGTGAACTGACGACTCATTCTGCTGAAGAACTCTGGTAACGAGGAACCTTCTGAGAAAATACAGATGAATTTGTCATGAATTAAAGAAATGGTGAGGGGTCTTTAATTTTGTTCACTCAAGAGAAATTTTGAAAATTTAGAAGTCAAATGGTTCGTTCTTGTGCTTTTTTTTTAAAGGAAAACTCGACAGTTCAAAATTTTATGAACCCCTGCCGCCCCCATTTAAGTGACAGAGTGATGTCTCATTGGTTTGGACGATTCACAAGAATAACCCTGATAGGTTTAAATTTGGGGGGGGGGACTCAGAAAACTGAGGAGTTTGCATTTATGGAAATTCCTACTTCTTACATATGTTTTACACTGATCCTCAGTTTCATTACCCGGTAGTGTTTCTTTTGAAAGCCAAACACTCTAACCCTCATGTCATTAACCATATTGTTGCATGATAAAATTGAAGTCTAGAATTTATTTTCTTACTTGGATATTCAACTTTCATGACGTCAACCCCCACTAGATGACAGTGTTCTGCAGCCAGCACTGCGTAGTCCCCCTGGTGGGACACATTGAAGTTAAACTTGTCCAGGTGTGTAGGAACAGGGTTGGAGAGGTAGGGTTTGCCCTTCTGTGTTCTTTTCAGTTTGAGGTCTTGGTAAGGTATGCCAGTCTCTGCACTGATCACGCTCCGTAATAACAGTCTCCCCGCCTGTGTCAACGAGTAAATACACCAATGGTTTATTGGTGATTGATATCTCTACAAGTTATAATTTTATAATTAAATTATGGTAAAACCCTTGATTCGAAATATACAAATGTCCTTGACAATACGAAAAGGGTGGATATCTGAATGATGTCAGATGTTAACAGTAAAACCTACATGTAAGTAAATGTTTTCATGTCAAATGTAAAAATGTAGAAGTTTTCAATATCGATATCATCCCCTGCCCACTTCCCCATCCACAAATACAAAGCTTAGCTATTACCAGAGAACTTCTAAATGAAGTGTAAAGTATGAAGTACGCCTCTTGCTGCTAGCAATCACCAATATAGTATACACACAAGTACAAAAGACCAACCCCTTACCATGGCCGATTTGGAGTCCTTCTTGAAGACAAAGCGGCCTATGCGGTCCTTCTCCTCAGGCTGGACACACCTGGCGGCCCGGATCCACTCCTCCTGGGTGGGGCGCCATTTGGCGAGATTAATGGCCCACCTGACACCCACCCTGTGTGCTACTGACGCCATGGGCGCCGTCATAGCTGTGTCACAGTCACCCGCATCCTTAATACTGTCGGTAGGTCTGTGGGTAAGAAGGGTGATATATTTGATAGTTAAGATACCTGTCCATGTATGTTGTTTTATAATCACTGCTACCCTGTTTCTACCAATTTTATATGCTGTGAGAATGTGAGTAATGACTTTTCAGTTGTCTCTTGGCTTCTGCGTTTTTTTCTAGACCCCCAAATAATATAGACAGAGGTATGGGTCTAGAACCTTAAAATCGACAGGATGACATGGCCATTTCTTAAAATCGATATGTGACATGACATGGAGCTTTGTGGCAAGGACATGGAGAAGATAGCAGTTTATTGACATGTGACATGGCATTTTTTAATCGACATGCAACTTGGGGACCACCCACCCCCCCCCCATCTAGACCCCTAGAGGTGTGCGACAGTGTAATACATTTGATTTATATCCATCCAGCCGAAGGTGCCAGGCATCCTGAGGGTGGATCGATGTGAATTGTGATCATTATCGCACGGAGTACATATCTGTGTCTATTTTATGTTCATTTGACTCAAAAGGACGTAAAATCACTGAATGTATGGGTGTAAGAGGGGTGCAGACCAGGAGATGTTATTCCACAATGGCGTTGTGGATGAGCGCTGTAATGCTATGGCAATGGGGTATTGTTATTTGCATGAAATAACATCCTAGACGTCGCCTCAAGATACCTTGACGTTCACGATCTGATGCGTCATTTGAATATATCTAATTAAACAAGACTCACTTGATTTCCGTCGATGACATGATGGTATCTACACAAAATATTCTAATATCACTTAAATAGTCCTTCAGTTTCAACAAACACCGTATCCAGTCTCTGTAACCCACTACTGTGTCCGGAGCCACATATATTTTCTTACTAACACCGTCATGTCTACCATTACTAGTTGTATTTATACTACAGAGTGGACCCACATCATGGCCCAACCAGTGTCAAGGGCTGGCACCAGGTGGCAGAAGGGTAAAGTCATGGTGGCATGTGTGGGCTGGTTGTAGGAGTTATTAATTAATTTCCAGGCTGATAATTTGTACATTCATTTATCACTGTGTGGACATCCTAGAGAGGGAAACCGAAAGGTCAATGGATATTAAAAGAATCCTACCCCGGTATATACACGAAAATTTATTTCATTTTGTTGCACCCGGCCATAATATTTATACCTCAGCTAAAATGGAATTAAACAGCCAATCCATTAATGTTTGATTTTTTTTTTCTTGTTTTAGCGACGGCTTAAACCATCTATTTCATCCAGCATATCAAATGCCTCTACATAAGTATGAACATCGCTATCAATTATGTATACAGTGGTTCAGTCTTTACCATGGTCTGACTGCACCACCAGTGTGGCATATTACCCTACGTATAAGCCGCATCCCTCATATAAGTTGCACCCCAATTTAAGCCGTTTCTATAAAACACACTATTAAAGTTAAAGCCCCATCCTCACCCTGCGGGTAAGGCCCAACTTTCAGCAAGTCCATAGCGAATGGTTCAATCTCTCACCCTATGTATGTCCAGTACCTACATGGCATTCACCCTAACTGCGGTAGACACTCCCCGTGATGTAGATGTAACCCACCCTCCCCTACACTGGTCCAGCATAACCTCAATTTCAAAGGATAGAAATGAGTTTAATGACTTTACTTCAGAACATGACATGAATCAATGAGATTTTGACAAATTTCATCAACAGGTCACTTTTTTGCTCAAGCCAGCACGAGGCTCTCTCAACGTAGACCTCTCATCATTTCTGATGAGAATTTGACTTATCTACACCAGATACCAACACAATATCTGTTCCTAGCTAATCCTAACAAATTTTACTTTCATTCTGGCCCAGAGATACAGTGTTGCTGAAAACCTTTTATTGCCATCTTTTATTGCCATCTTACGCAGGCCATTTCCTCTCATATGACTATTGATATTTTAAAGTACCCCAATAAACTTTATCATAAGTTACCTTGAAAGAACTTGGAATTTTTTTGATATAAACAAACGTCCCTTATAAGAGGCCGATTTGAAAAAAAAAAATCTTTCACCATTAGTCAGCTGAGATCATGAAAGGCCATTCTGGCCTCCGTCCAGAGGGCCTACCCCATCCGGCATCATGTTGGCATCACTAGAGATAACAGCCATGATAAGACCTAATTTGACCCTTTATTGGTGGCACAGCAAAAAAAATCCCATTCCTTTTTAAACAAAAAACGACCACACGTTAGGGACGAGTCATTTATTGCCAGCGGGGGGGGGGTGAGGGGGGGCTTGTTAGATTTTTGCAGTCTCGTAAAGCTATCAGGTCCCCCCCCCACCAAGAACTAATTGTGCAAAATGACCCGCCACCCCATGCCATAAGAACATTTTTAAAAATTGGATATGTCAGATAGGTGTGAGGAATGACACACCATCATGAGAACTTGAATCACCATATTTATTGTGGAGGTTTATTGGGATTTGCCATATGTACCAAGGAACTATCTTTAAAAATGCCCCCCCCCCTATATCTAACAAGCCCCCCCCCCCCCCCAACCAGGCAATGAATGACTCGTCCCTTACTAAAGATTGAAAACAGGGGGTGTAAAATTTTCAGCACGCAAAAGGGCCAAGGCTCAGGGGTGGCGGAACCATTGGAAAGTTGGGGGAGCAAGGCTCAGATATTGGCCCATGGGTCATGGTGGGGGGTGTGATGGGGGGTGGGGGGGTGGCGGTACATGGATTGAGGGGAGGGGGTAGCATTGGAATTTGTAATATCGTACCTGCGAAATCTAGACAGGGAAAACTGAGACATTAAAAGAAAGAAATGGTTCATTCATCAGATCGAAAGAAATCTTGCATCAATTTTTTTTTTTTCAAAAATGAAGAATGGCGGTACCCACCAAGAACATTTTGAAAATTGCAAAAGCTGTATTTTAGGCCACTCCAAAAAAAGTTGTTTCTCATCACCAAGCGATGAAAAAGTGATGAGGGAGGATTTTATTTTATTTTATTTTATTTTTCTATATTTAAAGTAGTTGATAGAGATTGAAACCTATATGTCGCAGTTGTCTGCAATAAAGAAAATAATGCCTTTCAAAAATAAGGTTATCATCAACATTTAAAAAGGTGTGAAAATGGTTATTTTTCATGGCTAGGTGCATTGCTGGGGCCCTAAACTTTAATTTTGACCCTCAAGAAGGGGGGGTAATTCATTTTGTGCATCTGTGCACAAACCCACCAGCTCCCCCCCCCCCTCCTGCCCCGTTGTTATAAGGGAGTGGTCATTATTTATCAACAGGGGGGTGGTAGCGCAGGCATTTTGGCTAAAAAGAGGGTGAATTTTTTTAGCCCCCCCCTCGTGAGGGGTCTGAAAATTTTACGCCCCCCCCCTCAAACCCACCAGGCCCCCCTGTTGATAAATAATGACCACTCCCTAAAATGATCACTTCCTTAGTACCCCATTCAATCGGGGCAGTGTTCATCTAAGGTCATCTCTGTATACATACCCCTTCCTCTCAGAATTTTTTTTTAGAATTTTAGAAGTGATCTACCAGGTATTTAATTCTGGTCAGTTTTAACGGCATGAATGAATGTTTTATTGGGTCTATGTTGAAAGCCTTGGTATTGTACAGAAATATTGTACCAAAATGTCAATCTATTTCTTGAAAAAGTTTTGCCTCCCCCCCCCCCCAACATTGATGTTGGGGGGGAGGCAAAAGTTGGGGGGGCTGAGTTGACTCTCAAGGTTGAGTCAACTCAGCCAGCACTATAATAAATAGGTATCGTCGGGTTTTAATAGGCTTAAAAAAAATTGTTGTGTTCAGGTAACGCTACCTACCCTAACTTTTTGGCCCAACCCTAATTTATTTATGGGCACTTCGGGGGAAAATCTGATATTTTGGCACTTATCAAGACATGGTCATGGAAGTTTTTTTCCACGATCTCGCACATCAAATTTGCATCGCATAGGTGCAAAAATTTACAGCCAGCCTAAAAAAATTTCCCTAACTACCTACCTACCCTTAAGTTTTTTCGACCCCCCTTACCTGAACACAATTTTTTTAGGCCTTATTGGAGTCTTGGAGAGGACGAGCCTACATGAGACTGCCCAGCTAGCACCTTACGTAAAAAAAAACGTCCAATACTCGTCATATTTACGTTATTACGTGAAACCAACCAGATAATAATGTCATTAGGAGGTAAAGATTTTACGTGATCAATTAACTAGATGTTGATGTAAAAGATACGTCCTATATGGGATGTAAAAAAGATATGTCCTATTTGACATCATAATCATGTCTTTATGTGGTGCAAACATACACACCATATGCTGTCATAAATATGCTATAATATTAGAAGTGTTAAAAAGATGTGCACCAATTGACATCAATGGTACATCTCATAGTAGTTATTTTGCAATGTAATATAGTGACACATGAGTGATGTCTAAATTACATCTTGATCTGGTTAAACTTGGGACATTACAGAATTACATCTATTTCTTGTCTCTTTGCTCTTGAAAAAAATTATGTTACCAGCAATTCTACAAATATTTGTTTATTGAATAAATCAAGCATAGTAAATATTACATGAGATATTTATGTCATTATGATGTGAATTCAAAGCTGTTGTATTCTTGTAAAAGTATAACGTCAGTGATATGTGACGATTATATCCTCTAGATAGTTCTGGTATCAGACACAAGGGGTCTCATCTAGCACTTTACTCACTACCTGATCTGCATTGCCACATTCCCCAATAAATAGTGGGATCAAAGTGAACCAACCACCTGCAGATATTGTAATAAACTGATAGAAAGGTCTTCTTCAATATGTTCTCTGTTGTTTCTATGACATTCAAACAAGAAATAATGACTATACAAACAATGCACATGATAGACACCTCTTTTAGGCCTTAAGAAAATATATAAGAACCAATATTGACTTCAAGTTGATATCACACCCCGGTCTCTGGGCTAGGTTAAATGTGTAGTGCCCTCTCTATGGATATAGAATACCTGTGAATACCTTTTACTAAACAGGTATTATATGTATATCCTGTGCAGAGTGTCCATGCAGGATGCGATATTCGCATCTAATAGACATAATAATCGTATGTCTTGGGATATCTCTCATTGCGGTATATATCCTATCTGACTATGATTTGTGGTCAGTATTCCTATTTCAATAATATGCCTATCTTTTATGTAATGATGCCATCTTTATATTATGTCACATTTGCATAGTTGCACTGATGTTGAAATTACATCTATGAGTAACATCTTATTTATGACATAAACCATAGTCAGCTTATATGTCAAGATTAACATCATTTTGATGAGTTTCAAGTACATCACATTGACGTATGATATGTACATGCAAAGACATCTCATAGTGACGTGAAAATGTCTTGCACATACAATGGGTTTATTCCACAAAGTTCGTGCAATAATATTATGTATGTGAGGATCAGCACAAGATGTAAAAATGAGGTGATTTACTACGAGTTTTGCTAGCTGGGTGTGTGTCAGTCTGTCACTGTCCCTGTGCAATTCACAGTCACAGGTAAGTAGTAAAGACTAAAGTGGCATAAAGTAGTGGCAGTGGCACGCACTGGCATAGTTGGATCGGCGCCCAATTCACATACTTGTCCTAAAACTAAGTGGCATTAGGGTCTCAATTTTGTGACTAGCAGACTAAGCAGTAGCACTGCCACGGGCACTTCAGACTGAAGTTCAGTGGCAGTGACACTTCACTTGACTTGAGACTTTGACTCAAAGCCTTGTCAAAGGTGATGCTCAAGACTCAAAGCAAGAGCACGACCGACGTTTCAGAATGGCTGTGTGGGTATAGCTAGATCAGAGTATGAACGGTCTAACTAGGTCAAGTTGCAGATCTGCAGTGAAGGGCAATAAAAAAATATTTTTTACCAAGAATGGCTGAAATATTAAAATCTAGTTGACACATCCTCCCTAAAAATGAATATTTTGGGTGTCTTATATTTTTCTTTGCATGCTTTAGTTTAGAAAGTGGGCGGAGCCAATGTTGTTGTGCTTTGTTGTGGCCATGTGGTCACTGAATGATCTTCACACTAGATGGCAGGGCATTTCATAGGGAGAGTTTCCCTACAGGTTCTGTCCTTAAACTAGTGAAAGGTTGGCTACAAATGGTCAAATGTAATTTATCTTAATGTATACAAAAGACAATAGCATCAGCACTCTTAACTCCAGTGGAATTATAAATACAAAATGGCTACTAACAAATACAGTAATATGTAAGGTGTTGCAGGATGTAGTTCCACTGACTATTACACCTCTTTTGTGTTCACAGGAAATATATTTATACCCTAGCTCTGCTTGGGTCAGTTGCAACAGCGGATTTGCCTGTAGGTGGTCTATACCGGTAGGCCTAAAGGCTTGTCTATGATTAGCCTTACAGGGCACAGAATCATGTGACCTGCCCAGGATACTGGCCTTATAGATCACAGAGGCCCATTAAAGGGGGGCTGGCATGGAAAATTAACAACATGATTCAAACAGCGATCATAAAATCGCGGGAACTAGTAGAAAAATCGCGATGCCTGATTGGTCAAGGGGTGATCACGTGACTTTTTAATGCGGACATGCATTACCATGCCAGGGCTCCTTTAAGATTTTTAGGGGGGAGAGTATAGATCTACAGGTGTTAAAAATTATTGACCCCTCCCAGTCATGGGTTAAAAATTATTGCCCCCCCCCACCCCCCACTGCTATCATTTATGAACAGCTGGGGAGGTGGTGCATAAATTTAAGCAGCCTATTGAAAACCTTATGCCCCAACAGTACCAGTAGACTCCCGCCCTCGACGGTCCAAATATTTGCGGCCCCCCCCCATACCTGGTACTGGAGGCACATTCAAATTTGACAAGGATGTGCGACAGATTATGACGCCCCCCCCCCCCCGCAATGACGGTCAAATGTTTTGTGCCCCCTCAGCACACAGAATTTCCACGCCCCTCTTTGACCTGTAGTAGCGCACAGTTTTTGTTGCTAAAAAGAGTCAGGTTTTTAGGGAGTGGTCATTATTTATCAACAGGGGTGCTGGTGGTTATTTTCGCGGATGCGCGAAAATGTTTTACACCCCCCCTGAACGCAGTCAAAATTTATTGCGCCCCCAAGCGATGTCACCCAAACTCATTTGCACATACCATGCAAAATATCTCATGGGAAAGAATCAAATTCATTATTCTCAAAGGGAATCATCCATTCACACCTTATTTGGCTTAATCACAAAGTATATGTCAACAAGGTCTATGTTTACATTCAGGTAAAGGGGAGGAGCTTGGCCACTGAGCATGTACACCAGGTCTGCAGTCACACACTTCCTGGATTCCAGGTGAGGGGTAACTGGTGTCATTGGTGTTGGCTGGAATGAACACCTGATTCTCCCTGATAAATGCATGTCAGCATAATCAGACCACTGCAATATCTTTATTGAATACTCAGCTTCAGGCCATAGCTTATTCCCCATCAAATTCTCATGATAACTATGTGTAAATCAGCAATCTGCTGGGGTGAGGGGTAACTGGTGTCAGGTTTACCCCTGAGCCTGCTCACCCTCCTCTTAGCCAATGCATTAGTGATTATCAGACCGTGGCGCCATCTACCGTAATCTCCCGCGTATAAGGCGCAGCCCGCGTATAAGGCGCACCTAGAGTTTTGGAAAATTCTCAAAAAATTGAAAAATTCATAACTTTGGTTCTACTGAATGAATTTTCAAAATTCAAAAACCTATGGGTAGCTTGGGCCACCTTGGGCCCCATTTTGTCCTATTTTGACCAAGGGGGCATGTAAGATATCAAAAGAAAGGTCTTGGTGTCCCCCTTGTGGATCCAACGAGAACTAAAACCCCCCGTATAAGACGCGCCTTATACGCGGGAGATTACGGTAGGTAGAGCCCATGACTCAAAGTTTGAGTCTTGAGCATCACCTTTGATTTTGTCTTGATATTCTTACTGTCTTAGGATGACTTACGTATCAGTTGCGTGCATGAAACTCCTTCGCTGGTGTTATTGCTCGTGCATCCAGAAAAACGTTTCTGATTTATTGTCAGTGCAATATGAAACGTCCCACACTTTCAGAAAGAACTCGTTTTGTATACATTCACATATTATCGCCCAGAGCGGCCGTTGCAACGGGTTAGGCGCTAATTGGCTCTACGTTACCCTTTTCTTGTGCATAACAGGAAATGCAACTATGGACGCGAGCCAAACTTGCCAATTGGAATTATGACAGATATTAATTGTGGATAGTCCACAGATAATTAGTGTGCTGCAGCATGTTGCGCGTTAAAACTATACATAAGTATGCTGTGTACGAGAAGAGAGGGAAATGGGTGCACCACAGCTGAGGATATTGGCGGCGACGGGCGACTATAAAGTGGAGTCCTAAACGTCAAACCCCCCTCCAACTTCCAAGACCTAGTGCGTGCTAGGACACTGTCACTGGTCAAGCAAATGTTTACTTGACTAAGTCACTTTCAGTTCCGTTATGTAATTGGCCAAAGCAGAGGCGTACAGGGTACATGTGCGACGAATGACTCCTAATGAAAAATTATCCGCCATATCTCACCCCCAGGATCTCACCATTAATTAGCGATGACAGCCAAAAATCAGGACCTGAACGGAACTCCACAATCTATATATCAAATGAAAGGTCTTAATATTTGTATTCAGATGCTTTTTGAATTAAGTTGATATTCCTATTAGAGACATTTTTATGGCAAGCTAAAAATGAAAAATTGAATATCTTTCTGTTGAATAGTACCTTTACATGTGTAAAAATCGCCAAAAATCGCTAATATAAATCTTTATAACACCAAATCATTCTTAATCAAAAGTCCAAGGACAATTGCTCTGTATATTCGTCCTGCTTGGCAAAAAATAATATATTTCAGTGAATTTGGGTCTATGTTGTACAAGTTTTGAAGATTGTTAGACCCAACTTCCCTCTTTCTCAGTTGGCATTAAACTAGATACATGGATCAAGAAAACATTCCAGCAGGATAGAATAATATTTTCCCTTCAATTTGGTGTTGATTTGATGCAAATCTATCCAATAGAATCCTCAGAATCAAATTACCAGCACCAGGTGTTTAGCACTGTGACAGATACAGGGAGTATTTAGCGATTGTTTGGCTGACATCGCTACATTAATGCAAAGGGGACTGTGATTGGCTTCACCATTTTACAATGTGATCCATTGTAGACTGTAGTTGGATTATAATTCATTGTTTGTTTGATTTATATTTATTGGATATTTATTTGCTACAAAACTGAATCTCAACACTTGTGATATATTTATTTTATACCACTGATATCTAGTCAAATTCCCCAACGCTACCCCAAATGTAAAAACTAGTCTGGATGCAGGATGTTAAATAAATGTAAAGACTAGTCTGGATGCAGGATGTTAAATGATTACTAGGACTAGGAGACTGCAGCTGAAGTAAACCTCCAAGTTCAGAAGCACCTGTTTAACAGACACGTCTGTGCATGTTTGATATGCTCATCATAGACTTTATCTGCTATAACTCTAGTCATCTACCTAGTAAAATGTCTGGTAGCCCCAAGACAATGGAACTTTGGAAAGGGATTATAGTAGGTCTAATCCTACTTCTTGAGATTCTCAATACTACCGCTGGTATAGGTAAGAGTAAGAAATTATGTATATATATATATATATATATATATATATATATATATATATATATATATATATATATATATAATCTCTAAATGTTCATCTGTATATTTAGTATATACTATATGTGCCAATGTGGCTGTGTATAAAGAAAAGGTTTTAGTAAATTATCAGTACAGTGCTCTGTATTTATCAAATGAATATGATAGCAATTTATTTTACTGTGGCTTATCACACATTTAAGCATTATCAATGATGAACATGCATTCATGACTATAGAGATATGTACCCTGCAAAAGAATTTGTCATATTTGTATGTGTGTATCTATATGATATGTGTAAGTAAAACTACAGGTGTTCAGAAATAGACTGTGATGTCAATTCCTTAAATCATTTGTTATTCAACCAAGATGTATTTCGTCTCATTTTTCAGAATCCGTACCACGATACAAGGAAAATATCGACATCTCACACTCCCGCAGCGAAAGGTTGATCACATCGAAAGATTTCTCCAATAGAATCAGTAAAGTCCCTACTACTAATTCTCCCTTCACGATGCAGTGGGTCGTGAGCACCAGTAGAGGGTCGTACATTCAAGTCGAGTTCAAAGATTATGACATTCGGAATGACAGCTACATTAAGGTAAGGCAGTGGTGTCTGTCTTTCGGGCAAAACACCGGACTGGGGTACTAATGTGGCTACTCAGGATGTTAGCCTGCTTTGTATTTGTGATTAGAGAAAATACCTCGTGAAAAAATTGTGATAAATGTAGTGTAAAAACTCGCACACAAACCACAACCGACAGAGCCGCAGAGCTATCTGAAGTGTGGAATTGTGCCAATCCTTCAAAAGAAGAAGTATCCTATATTAACATAACCTATGACTCATGAAGTACCGTAATAAGAAACTTATGGTTATGTCGTGCTAATGTATTATTCTTCATATGCCTTAGCAAACAATAAGGGAATATTCTATGGTGAGCTGCGTAGGGTTGTTGGAATATAGAATAATTAGTGATAGTTAACCCATTTCTCAGAGTCACTTAACTAATTTTTTTCCTCATTTCAGATACAGGATGGAACTACTCCCCAGAAACACTTCATCTTCACTAGTAATCAGCTTCCAACATTCCAGTCCCTAACTCACGAGTTGATTATCTTGCTCAAAGGTGGGCGGCGCCCATCCAAGGAACTGCACTACGGGATCCAAGCCAGGCTCACCTCAGTTGATTGTAAGTATGTGATTGGTAATAAAGGGAAACATAACGCTGCTACCATCAATATGTGAAGGATGTGTGTGACTATCTTGGGTAGAATCAGCAGAATATCCAATGGGTGATAGATGACGCCAGTGAGTTGATAATGTTACCAACCCTCTTATTCCAGCCCAGGTATTTATATAAATTGAAATGCCACTTTTCACAACATTGAAATTAGCTTTGTTGGCGTACAACGTTCCCCATAGCTAACTGTACGTTCTTTGCATTACTATGTGAAATGATGATATATATTGAACCATTAAAAGTAATTTGATATATTCTCAAAGGTTAGTTGACTGTGATTTAAGGCGTTAAGGAGTTCAGTCCAGAAAATAATACATATAAATTATAATGTAGAAAACCAGACAGTCCACGACTTCCTAACTCTACACTATACAAGAAATCAATTGTGTTGACCACAGGCTATGTGTCTATAAATCATTATAGATCCACAGCTTTTGCTATAAATTCCCCTAACTCATTTTGAGTCCCCTGTAATTTTATAAATTATTGGGATGCATAAATAGTGGAAACTCCACAAGCCTAATTTTGCACACCTCTAGTGATGACACCTGATGAGACCCTAGGGGTCTAAACCTATCTTTTACATCATACCTGGAAAAAATCCCCAGGGTCAACCAAAAACTATGTTTGGTCCAAACACCTATGCTTGGAGAATATCTCCTCCAGTAGGTGGTGATCAGTGATTGGCTGATGACCCATTGTGATGTCACATCCTCTGTTATGTAACAGTGCATGATGGGAATTGTACATAGCAACAGAAGTGGGCTAGGTTAGCAACCACCTCATTTGATTAGGTAGTGTCAAGGTGTGAGGAAGCTCCATCAAATCGTCTTCATAGATCAGAAAATAATACAGTACCTTCTTTTGCAATGAATACAGATAGCCGAGAAAATTGGGACGCACCAAGCTCAGGTAAGCTTAACAGTGATGTACACAAGTGTGATATATTGCGTTTTCATGGAGGATACTAAAGAGGACATACGACTGGTTGTATCAAAAAGTGTTTTGCTTACTACCAGTAGGTCTACAAAACGCGAAATTCAAGATATTCCGAAAGTTTTACTATGTGTAATAATAGACAAAACAGGGAACAGTAAGCCACTAATCAAGGTTTGCATAATTGAAAGCGATTCTTTTGAATTTTGTATTTGATAGTAGATCCCTATATTATTGTCATAGAATACTGATATACCGATATCCTACTTTTTCAGGATACTGTGGGCCTATACAGTTGAGGGATTCCCACAGTTCATTCATCTTCCAGCCACCCTCCAATGTCATCGAGCGCTACAAGTTTAGGTGTATATGGATTGTAAAGGCAGACTACCTGCAGGTCACCAAGATCAGGTTACGTAAGTATTATAATGACACTTACCTGGGGGCTCATTAATCTAAGTACTTTTCTAGCACATTTATAGCGAGAATTCGGAATGATGTGTGTACGCGGCCATGACAGTTCTGATCTTGGAATCTCGCAATATTTATATAGGTACTGTACATCCGAGCTACAAGTAGTGTCAGGAATAAGTGTGATTGCGAGATCAGTTCGTAAGTCACTGAAGCTAGCATCATGTGGTGAGCTCGGGAACCAGTGGGGTTCCCCGGGGGGGGGGCACTCATAGGATTATGGATACCATGTGCGTACACAAACTAGCGGGAAAGGGGTCCTTTTTTGGACCCAAGAATGGGTCCGGCAGGATCCTCTAAAAGGGGTTCAATTTTGGGCATTTTTGCCCAAAAGGGGTATGAATTTGAGGCTGAAATAATTGGGGAAAATTTAAGAAATTTGCAGTTAAAGGGGTTGAATTTATTGAAAAGTTTTCCGCTGTAAGGGTCCCAATTTTGGAACAATGTGCAACTGAGGGTACATTTTTTTCAATTTTTTTCTTAGAATTTACCTTAAAACCAATAAAAGGGGTACCAAATTTAGTTTGATTTGACTACTGAAAAATAAGGGATCCATATAACGGGTTGTCCCGCCAAAAGGGGTATAGATTATGGGGAAATTGCCCCGCTATAAGGGGTATCAAGCAAGGGTGATGTACGCACATAGTTAATACTATAGAACACATAGGGAGTGGACCCCCCGGGTGGGGTTCCCAAAAAAACGTTATAGGAATAAACTCCATTCCCCTGCTCAACTCCCACCAGATATATTTCAAACAAATATGGGTACATGTATTTTCATAATAAAACAAATGAGGGTATATTGAGTCACCTAGTAAAAGCAAGTTACAGATGATTCAATATACTCTTTTAGATCGCAATGAATTAGAACAAAAGTAGAATGTACATACAAGTGAATCGACATTCACATGAATGACATTGGAAAGTAAAATTGTTGTTTAGTGGACAGAAATGCACCAGCAATAGCACCCCATTCACTGTTACTAGAGGAACCGAGGTTAAACCTTCCCGGGCTTCCCTAGCTCACTTAAAAGGGTCTATATCTCCTCTTTCCTATCCCCTCGGGATGTGTGTGGTGCACATATGCGCGGCACTGATACATTCCCCTGTGAAATTGTGTAATGAAGTTCTTGCCATGAATATGACCTTAGCTGTCGAAATGGCGTTAAACATCTATTACTCACTCACTCATTAAACCTTCCTGTATGAATCGCAGTATTAATATGTTACATATCAATTCACTTTCTAACTAATAAGTAATTCATGTTGTCTTTTCTTTTTCTTCTAATTCATTAGGTGGTTCTGCCACAGATAGGCAGGTTATGTTCTCCGTCCACTCGGGAGGTTTCTCCGGTGCCTCTGCTGACTATAACTATAGTGGTGATATCATGACACAGTCACGCCTACTTAAATCAAAGGGCTCCACTTTCTATGTCAGTCTCGAAAGCCGAATGAAGGATGGTGACAAGATTGAAATACAGTTCTCCAACAAATCATATGAAATCGGTACCGTCAAAAGTTTATGTATTTTACATTTAACCTTGTTAAGTCTAGTGTCGCGGTATTCAATGCATATTGACTATAGCTTTGTCTACATTTATAAATACATATTGTTACCGGGTCCAAAGTAGTCATTTCTGTTGTAGAAATTATTTTAGATTTGAAAAAAATGTTTGTTTTGATAATTAACCCATTAAGGGCTGGCTATGAGAGGACTTTGGAAGGCTAGAGGACTGAATTTTGAGCAGTACATTTACCAGGGGGCGGGAGGGTCCTAGGTATAATACACTATCCATGACTTTGATATCATTATTAACCATTTTACAATGTCTCTATCACTGTAAACTTCTTAGATTCGAATTCCTCAGCCCGAAAATAGGTAATTACCATCATCATACCAAAAAAGGTATTCCAATTAAGTCTCTCTTAAATTTCCAAACATGGCTGCCACATAATATCTCTATGTTGATTATAATCAACATCAGGCCCTACATGGTGTTGAAAATACTCAACATCCGCCCCTACATGGATGTTGAGTATTCTCAACATCAGGCCTTAATGGGTTAAGCAGTCTATAGGCTGACCAATGGATTTTAATGCATTATTGATGGAATGATTAAAAAAAAAAATTCAGAAATTCTTTTACATTTGAGTCATTTGTAATTCAACCATTTAGAAAAGATCAGTGGCCAGTCATATAACATTATCTGTTTCTATCCATTTCAGGATTACTAAGTGTTGTGAATACTACAAATGCACAGAGTTGCCCATTCAAAACCAATGACGACTACAATCCCAGATGCTACAAATATTGGACGAACCCAAATTCATTAAGTATGTATCACCATATACAAAACAGGCATATTTATAACATTCACCCAGAGACCTTGAATTACAATAGGTCAAAATATATTATATAATGCCATCTTAAATTATGTTCTGCTTGGGTTTTCAGGAGATGAGTCTTGCTTTGCCTTACCAACTCCCCGTGCATGCAAACTGCCCCGAGACCAACCAGGCTTCCTATACTGCTATAATCCAGAAGACGTATGTGACAAGTTTGGTGACTGTCCTTACCAAGATGACGAGAAGGACTGCAACAAATCTGGTGAGTTGTCCTTTTGTGTGTGTGTCTCTCTAGAAATAAGAGGAGGCGGACAAGATCAGCATATGAAATAAATTCTTCGGCTTAAAGCAGTGTCCCACTGATTGGGCCAGAAAAAAATCAGTCACGTGGAAAATGAATCAAGATGTGCATTAAGACCCTACTTCCATTGCCACCTGCCCTGTGAACTCCCATGAATTCTCCATGGAATTTGTGGTTATTGCAGAGGGCCTAGGGCTCACCATATAGTGTTTCAGCGGACCTTCTTACTTCTAAAAAAAACAGGAATGGAGACTTGATGCAGCACTGTGTGACCTTACCCTTTGCAGATGTTCAGTGGTTTGCAGCCAACGTCATAGCTGCACTGGTGCTAATACTCGTGGGATGGGGCTGCGGGTGTCGTAGACGTGGCTATGAACGCTCGATGCGTGAATACCACTGGCACCTCTGCAGCCGTCATTGTTTGGACACTTATTGCTGTACTGACACCTGTATAGATTGGTTGTCCGTGCGTTGCTCTCGTCTCTGCTCCCGTGTGCAACCATCATGTGTACGCCCTGAGCAGAGGCATGAGAATAGTTCAGGGAGGGTCATGCAACCCGACCCACCTGCTCAAACCATGTCCCCGCGTATGCCCGTTGTGTGCATCTCTGCAGGTAACCTGTGATATCAATGTCACCGCATGCCATTGTTGACGTGTATTTTTTCATCTTATGTGATAGATGCGGAATTAGTTGGTTGCTTCTTTTTCAACTAGCTTTAGCCATTTTTGTTGCGTTTTCCCTTCGACACATGCGTCTCTGAATGTAGCCCATTGGAGTTGGTACCGTTTGTTTCTGACTGTCTCTTATTGTTGCTATATGTGAAATATAAGTACGTAGTAAGAGACGATGGGACTTAATACTTTTTCTGAAAAGCATACATTTGTATTGTTCATCTCAAGAACGACTTGAATTGAATGTGGGATTATTGTAAAAATGGGATGGCTGGATATCAGCAAAATCTCTTTGTAGACTCTTTGATACCGCCCTCACTTTTCAAAAGTTTGGGATTAAGCAAATGTATATTTTCCTTGCGATCTCAAGTCATTTTCAAATGTTAAACTACAAATTTTGGGCACTCACGAATAAGACGAGAGAGAAAATTCAAATTCGCAAAGTCACTAACGGTAGTCGACAAACATTTCCTGGAATCGTCTAATTTTCCAAAGTGGATGCAGCAAGGTGGAGATCAAACTTTGAGGTATTTATTTGTTTAACGATATCTAAGAGTAATAAGAAGAAACTTGATACCATAAGTAAGATGTCAACCAGGGTTCCTGTTTGTAGATACGTTACAATTTGGCTTTGTATGCTTCGCTAATTGATAGAAGGTGTGTGTGAATCAATTTTTAGTCTGTGGCATTTTCATGTTTGCATGAAAGTTCGTGTCGTTGTTTTTGCTATTATTCTGGAACCTTCAACTAGAATATTCATACGAAGTTATTTTAAATCTGCTGGTGCAGGATTCAGTTGACATAATGCTTTGATATCACTGTTTATAGAAATATTGACAATTTACCTTTTTATTCCCTACCAAGATTATTTTTGTAAAATCAATGTATTTGGAGGTTTGGGCTTTGAATTCATTCTCAATAATTTTCATCGGAAGGTGGCATGAAAAAAGAAAAGGATACATGTACCATAATACCCCATGTATAAAGCGCACATCTCATATGAGGTACACCCCCAACTTGAAGGGGTGATATAGGGTCTACCCAGGCCTGATTTTTGGACCAGTTTAGTACTAATTCAATGTAGAATATTCTCGCATGTAAGGTGCACCCCATCTTTGCTGACCAAGACACGCAAGGGACTGATCCTCGTGTACTAGTCGCTCCTTATGCGCTGGGTATTACAGTGCTTGTGACCAGATCAAATACATGTCTGCATGATTTTGTATTGTGTCAATGTGTATTCCTTAATATTAGTATTTCAAATTACTGAATCAAAGTAAATCCCATGTCTGTAACACGATTACACAACATGTAAAACATTTCAGTTTGAGTAAAAGATCAGTATATTATCCAAAATGAAAATCACACAATATTGGAGAATAAGCTGTCCATAGTGTAAAGCACTTTTATTTTTTTAAATCTGTAATTAAGGAAACGGTAGTATATTGATATAGATTATAAAAAAAAATATTTAAATACTAACAAATTCCCAAAATGTTTTATCATTAAAGCTATTGGCATTTTATTAGTTCCTGCCATTATATGACAATATTCTCTAATAATGAAAACCAAAAACAGGTTGTAAAACTTACTATCTTTTCATGACTGTGCATAGGCGTGGATGCCAGAATGCACCACTCCCACCTAATACAAGCAGCCGCCATACTTAACCGTTCCCCTGGTCGAAGCGACGTAACAACCCGTTGGGATGCTCAGCCACCCGGCGTACCCACAACATGTGCACTCGCCATGAGGGCGCTTCCACTTCCAGCATCAAGCTGCTCATTAACTACAACTAGTAACACGGCCACGAGCAGTCGTAATGGACTCCCTACTTATGAACAGGTCCGTTTAGCTGACCTAGAAATGTGTGTTCATTGCTCAAGTTCCCAGGGTTCACAGGTGAACTTGTTACAAGGTCAAGGACCATGTGAAATCAGTCTGGGGGAACCTCCACCAGCTTACAGTGAAGTTATCACAACACCACCATCAGAGTCGGCAGCAGAGCCTGCAGAGTCGGAACCAGTAAGTGTACATTTTCTATAATTCCATAAATAGTTGAATAATGCAGTATGGGGGTGGAGAGTTTCTTTAACATGATGGGGTGATGGCAAGTCTCGAAGGGGCTCCCTGAGCATGGTGCTGGTAGTAAAATAAAGTTGAACCATATCAAAGAGTGTACTATGAAAAATGATATGTGCCAAAAAATAAGTGTTCAATCTAAATAGGCTGGCAGTGTAATTATTAACTCGAAAAGCGAGTTATAAGAGCCGGGTAAAAATAACAAGGTTTTCAGTGCCTCAGTGAAGGTGGGGAAAAAAGGTAGGGGCGATTTCAAATTTCCAAATACATTGTTAAATTATGCAATAACCTTCACAATTTGTACATGGAATTGGAGCTTAGAAGGTCTATTTTATGATATGGAAAGAGTGAAGTTGTTTTCTTTTTTACTTTCTTAAATATCCTGTCATGAGTGCATACAAGTCATTCACAGTTTGTGTCCAGTCCATTTAAGATGCTTTTGGGACCCAGTGCTGAGGCTATGGGATGTTGATCCATGGATCAACGTTCCCGCCTTTTTACACTGTGGTGGTGCGAATGGCTATTGGGGGTGCAGATATATGTAAATGAGGTTCAAAGGGAGGCTTGTGGTGCGAATAGTTCCCTGTTGTACAAACGTACAAAGTACATATCATTGTAGTGGTGACTGATGAGAAAACAAAGGAAAAGAAATCGGCTTTTTGAGTTACCTGCAATGCACATTGCTATCCTATATTTTTCCTACCGTGATACCCGATGTATAAGGTGCCTATAGACACCTTCAGTTTGAGGAAATCCTATAGGATCATTTTTCGGTCAATTTAATACTGCTCTACAGTGTAAAATCCTCTCGTTTAACGTGCACCGTCAACTTTGCATCTATAGGGCGCACCAGGGGTTTATCCGCACATTTATTTTTCCCTGAGGTCAGGTACAGTGGTATTGATATTGTACATATAAAAATGTACTTTTTTTTTGACTTTTCAGCCTCCTACATACGCGTGTGTACTACGAATGTCATCAGAAATATAATCCAAGTCTTCATTATAACCTGCTACAACTGAGCACATATCAATGACGAATGCTCTCAAATAGTTAATCTAGTTGTAATAATATCGCATCTGCAATGAGAAAAAAATGAAAGATTTACTTTCCAATGGGTTTCCATTGTGTGAAACGTTAGTTGCCTCATTCTGTAAAAGAAGTAAAACATTAAGGATGAGCGTACAATGTATTCATGCATCATACTTGAGATCCAGTTGCCGCAGCTTACTAACAACTGTGAATGCACCTTATAACAAATATGTGCCTCAAGGCACCATGCCGTCTTTAAAGCGTTGATTCAAGAATAGAGTCTGCGCTTTTGCTTTCATTATCAGTAATACTACAGATAAGGGCCACTGATCAATTTAAAAAGGAACGAAGGATTTGACATAAAGTACCACACGGGTAGATTATAGCTCTGTCCAACTCCCCCTCGCTCTCGTTCTGTCTACTGAGAAGGCAGCAAGTCTTCCATAGGACCATTCAAAAAGTAGTTCAATTATAATCTGAAACATACAGATTTCCATAGACGGAGTACTTACATGTATATACGTTATGAAAGCTATTTGCGATGCTGTTTTGAATCAGCTACAAATGTTTATGAAAATTGATGTACCTGCCTTAAACAATGCCAGTTTGTATGAGAAGTACCGATGTATGCTTACCGTTAGCAACAATACCTGTAACAAGGCTCTTGTGGTCTGATAACATAACTAACCACATTACAGCAAGATATTCAACCTTTTAATTTAATGACTTGTTGTGGTTATGAATCATTAATGTCAGTAACTCGCCAATGTTGCTTGATGCCAATCCTACATTGTTGATACACTCTTTAATTACTGGCATGATGCAGTTGTGCAACACATGTGAGTTACTCACCATTACTGAATTGAGTCATACCGATAATTCCCGGTTTCTCTGCTATTATTTGATTACAATTAGTGAACGTGAAATAAACGAAACAAACTAATGATAGCTCACCAATGCGATATTAGTGTATCGAAATAGTGAATCAGCATGTCTTCAGTGACAGTGTCATGCCTCCTTTGATGGATTAGTTATTGAGTGTTGAATAATAAATAAATGTCAAGAAATTGCACTGCTTAGGCTCTATACTGCAGAGCCTTTACTTGAGAGATAGAGATAGGGTTTGTGGATGTCGATGGTGTTTTATATCTCTACTCCCGTCTGCATACATTTACAGTGGTTCCATGATTTTTATTCTAATATACATATTCTACCGATGGTAGCAAAATACTAGTAGACTACAGATTCCACATAGATCCACCATTTTGAATTTCACTGGTTCTGCTTAAAGTGGCAATACACACTGATGGGTACCTTGTTGGGTAACATCCACCTCCAGGGACAAGCTGGTTCCTATCTTATCAGCTCTCATCAGTGCATGTCGCCAGAAATCAGCCCCATTACGGCTTAGGCCCAATAAACAGTCATCCCAATTAAAGCAGCTCTTATTAGTATATTCGCTTTTCTAGTCAACTAACATGCACCGTGACTGTCTATGACGAGGCCGCTTTAACATGACTGAGTTCTACCGGTACACCATTTAGGACTTTGGGAGAGCTGATGAATTCTCTTAGAGTAAAACCATATAGACTGCAGAGCGTCGTAAGCATACCAAAAGGACAATGCCTTTGACACTTAGGCTTTGTCTTTTTGTTCCTGTCCTATAAGATTATTACGCCAAAATGCCATGATAATGACTCAGGTTGCAGTAAAATTCTTGCATTGCAAGTTGTTATAAGTAGATTTTTGAACTAAGGTCTTCTCTCGTGTATTTAGTCACAAGGTGCTTTATTTCTGCTGAGTGAAAATGTTGAAGCCTAATTTGCTTACCTGTCCTCTCCTTGTGTGATTGAGGCAAGTTCAATTATAATTGTGAATGTGTAGTTAAAGGCTTCAATAGACTATTACTGCAGGACCTAGAATTTTTCATTAACAGGAAAGACCAAACCCCTTATTGAGATCACCGTGTATCAAAGTTGTCTGAATACATCATTGGTGACTATAACGTAAATGCAGTTATGCAAAGAAACATATATACAATAATAGATCCCATGTTCTGACTTGCTATCAAAGAAACAAATGGTTGTGTCGCTGCATGTGTATCACATACCAGGTACGATGTGTGTATGTATTTTATCTATTTTGGCCAAAAATATAGAGTCAGATAAAAGCCAAACAAAGCGGGTAAAACATTGGTTCCACCATTAGTAGTATTTGTGCCAAATTCAAATATTTTATATATCCACACAATTTAACCTCATGTTAAATTTAACACATTTCTAGTAAAATGACATTCTACAGGAGATAAAAGAAAACAGAATAACACATGCTCCCAATGGTCCTATTACTGCGAACGTTAAATTTCGTGTTAAGACCAAGCATTCTCTCTATGTGTATTAATTGCAAACTATACTCTAGTATAGTGTCCACTCTGAGATTACAATCTTATGTCACGATACTTCATATGCTCAATATTGTTAGGTACCTAGAAATCCCTCATTTTGAACCATGTATCATATTTATATAATTATCTAATATCAGTTAATCATTTGCTTGTTATCTATAGTTTCCATAGCAATGTATGATACATGATCTAGGGTATACATAGATCATCTCAAGGTTATAGGGGCAGAGAAATAATTCACAATGATCGCATGATTAGGTATGAGCTATGCTGATCTGTGCAGGGAAGTCACCACTATGAAACTACTATCAGACAATTGATTCATACAGAAAACATACAACTCAGAAAAACCTGATAACCTATAAATCTTTATATGCTTTTATAAATGCCTAACGTAGTGCCATGCTGCCATACTTGTCAGTATTAACATCTTCTACTGCACATTTATGTACTTTAGCACATATCATTATCAAGATTATCTAAGAGGACAATGGTACTCAGACTAATTCCGTCTCAACTACCGTAATCATTCCAGCACTGTAATACGCAATACTAACACAATATCATACTATTAATACAATAAACCCCCGCATATATGCCACATCTTATATATGCGATTCTGAAAATTCTCAAGTCAGGGTACATCTTATAGGTAGGGTACTTAAACTATAGAAGAGTACTAAACCTTTAAAAATTAAGCCCCAGCTGCGTCTTATAGGATTTGTTTCAACTATAGGTGCACCTTATAAGCGGTATGCGCCCCGCCGTGTTTGCAGGAAATATAGACAGATTTGCAAGGTAAAGGGTTGACACGACCAGTTTCTTCCTCCTTGGGTTTGTTGTTGTTCCAAACGAGGCCGGAGGTCGAGTTTTATACAACAACACACCCACAAGTGAAGAAACTTGGAGTGGAGATACTTTTAAGTGAAACTTTGTATTTATTTCATGGTTTCACAGGGTTAAATGGACAAAAACTCACATTTATCTGGATGTGGGGCGGGCAGAATGGGGGCATGCAGAGTGGCGCCTCTTTTCTGCGCACCCGCCTCTGGAATGGCATTGCAGTACTAATCTATAGTAGACTCCGTTCTTACCATGAAATAAATGGTAGATGGTAAATCATCTATAAAACCCCATAAATAAGGAGTGCCTCGCACACTCAGACTTTGGGGGAATTACACAAGGCATAGCGGGGGTCTTAACTTTTTTGAAGTTGCATTACACTATATGGCTGAGTACCGCACATATTAGGCACACTGGGACACAACTAAGTCGCAATCATTTGTGAAGCTTCATGATAATTTGAGCAGATATACATGTATATCAATGACAGAAGAGGGTTTCACACACAGCATATATACTATTTTCGTTACTTGGCACTTAATATCACACATGTTCTGGTAGATAACATGTACACATAGTAGACCTTTTTATGATCATAACTAGAAAAAGGAATTGGTTCATATAGCTCTCAGGAGTGATATTGCTTGCCAATTGTACAAATATACTGCTTTTTTGGGGCACCCTGAGCACTTGAATGTTGAATAATGCTGACTAAGTGATTTCTCCTATTTGGCCCTGTGTACCTAGTCCCAGAGAGATGTATTTTTGCACCAGACAGGCTCCATGTAACCATAATAGAAATTATCATTCTGATGTTACCATATCCTACCAACTTGCCACTCCTGTTACATAATGGACATTCATTTCTTTTTCTTTTTTTAATAATGGTGCATTGTAATGACAAATGTATTTGCTACTTATCTTAATAAAGACAATGATGTCATGTTTTTCGTATTGATTCTGTTAAAAGGTTTCTATCATACGTTTCCGTTGTACGAGATACTGGTCCTCTAGCCATATAAACTATGTAGGCAGCAATGGTATAACTCCCTCGTTTGGATCCCCAAAACAGGGGATGCGCCCTTTATACATGCGACCCCTCCTTTTGCCAATCCTGGAACCGCCACTGTATAAATAGGTTTTGTTATCTACAAAGGGAACTTTGAGACTTGTAATACACGCGTGACGTCAGTTCAGGTCAGTGTATTTCGATAAGAAGCTATGGTCTGGATGAAATAAACTATCAAAATTTGCAAATATTCCAATTAGAACTGAATTTATTAACCATATTATATGGGCAATGATCTTCATGAAATACAAGTTTATGTAGCCTATGGTGACAATTAAGATGTAGAGGTGTCATTGACGAGTGGCGGATTTGCCAGTACTTAGGAGTTTGTTTGCATATTTTCCACCCCAAAATTTGCTCAAAATTGGGGATGCGCTCCCTCCTTTTGCACCACACCCCCTCCTTTTTCAAATCCTAGAACCGTCACTAGGGGCCCAGTGCCATAATAGGTGGAGAGTCCATGCTCCCCGAGCACATGTGAGGGCATGGAGGAGAAGAATAGCTTCATTGGGAGTCCATGAAGGAGGAATTCTCCTTCCATTTGACCAGTGTGCATACCAGATTCTTAAAAGGCAACAAAATAGGGGTTTCTTGTGGCTTGGGGTGGGCGTGTGGCCAGCTGGTGTCCATATGTGTGGGCCCAGGGCCTACATGCTTGTCTTTTGCCATGGGAATTCCTCTCTGTGAACCAGATCTGAGTGATCAAAGGCCGTGGTTTGTCTGGCCCTGCCTATGGGACCAGGCAAATAAAAGAACACTTTATCCTTCGAAAAGAGTAGGGGAATGAAGCCCCGTTAGGGGTTTTCCCCCTGACCCCTCCTCATAGATTCGATCATTCATCTCATAGATTCGGTCATTCATAGATTCGGTCACTGCTGTGTTGGGCAAGCAGCATATAAATACCTGTCTAGCTGTTTGGACAAGCAGCTTTTAAAAACTCGTCCAAAAAGAAACGAAAGGACTTGATGTCTGTGAACCACAGAAATGTCTGCTAACTCTTAAGTACTAGTAGTGAACGTAAAATCAACCAAACCAAACCAAACAAACCCGATCAATGCTTGGAGTAGGGGTCCAGTTTTAATGTTTTGCACCCCTCCCACACAAAATATGAAACGAATATTCACTCAATTATGTTAACTTATGCCACCAAAGCCCCTAAAACTTCCAGAGGACGATGCTTACAAAGCTAGGAATAGAGCCTCCCCAGCCCATCTCAAAAGAATTTTGGTGTTTCTGGTGTATGCATGCACCGGCACATATTCATCCATTGGTTGATGTCTCATGTAGTTTTCTTGCTATATTGATACCCTTAGTTGTCGAAATAGCGTTAAACAACCATTACTTAACCACACCGTTAGGCTTCTGTGGTGCTTTGCCCCCGCCCACAAGACAAGTTACTTCAAACACCCCTAAAATACCTATGCATGTACTTCTACAACACAAAGTTAATTGGTTTGTCCGTTCCTGGAAAAAATATATATAAAAAAAAAAAAAAACTTTGTTTTCTTCAGAAAACGCTTGTTCACAATTCTGAAGTCCATCTAATTTCTGTTTTGTGTATTAAAACTTTATCATCTGCTACAGCTTTAGGAAATGCGCACACTTAAATTTTTGGACAGGAAAATAGGTATTCAGGGGCGCTGTCTATAAATTACAAAGCTACGATAAGCTATGATAGTCATTTAACATACCTTAAGTGCTTGTACCATAATGCCTCACCGTCACGTACAACTTAAGTTGCGACTTATAACCGAATCTGAGGCTTTAATATCGGTTCTGGGCCCTATAGAACCTTCCAAGTGCGCCTTATACTTATAGCCAGGGTAAAATTACATTATATCAGTACTAAACTGGTCAAAACCAACCCCTAGCTGCGCCTTGCATGTCTGGCAGCAAGTTACGATGCATTTTATACACAGGGTGCGCCTTATAATGTGAGGTAAAGGTAGTTGAAGAAATTTCAAATAAATTCGTGTTTAATCGCACCTAAATGGATAAATGAACAATGGATACAGCAAGGATAAAATAGGTGAGTGTCCAGGTTTTAGGTCATATAATGCTATAAGGACGTTATCTTATTCTAAACTGGATGAAATTATAAGCTTTACATATCCACAATTTACATTCTAGATATACCTTCAATGGAATGTGTGAACGAATGGTTTCTCATCACCTTGTGCATCGCAAATTATGAGGTATCAAGTTGGTTTTAAAATAAAATCAGGTCTCGGTAATGCAGTGTTCTAGAAAAACTTCTAACCTGCATTTTAACAACCTTTCCTTTGTGAACTTTTAATATTAGCATCAAGGGAGTGTTGAGGTGCAGAGGTGCTGACCATTTGTCCCCTGAGAACTCTTAATATATGAAATGTAAAGATAATGCGCCCACTTGACATTTTCTATAAGATGAGTCTGATGATGAGAAACCAATAATTTTTTATATTTTTAGTGACATAGAAAGCCTATATCAAATGAAATGCTCTGAAGTGGTTCATAGTTATTGTGTGATACCGGTACAATGTATTTACGGCATGCATATATAGCGACCCTTGCCGTTGTCGGCAGTGCCACTGATGGGGATTTGAGAACCTGCAGTTCCCCACTGTTACCAGGAGAGGGTGTTGATTGTTGGGGGGTCTGGCCTCAGTTTGGCTATTTATGGTGTAAGGGCCAAGCCAGGACTGCTTCAGTTGCATGGTCAGTCAGTCCTCTCTGTACCCATACAGAGTGGTGAATACCTGAGAAGTACCAAGGACAGGCAGGACACAGACACTTACTCTTCTCATATATATACCTGTGTCCACCTGGTGAATTACAGCAGAGGCATGGGGGGTTTTTAAATGTCGACGCCCTAGTCCTATCATCAATGTTGAGTATACTCAAGGTGATAGTGGTACCGTTGGGCTTAAAATCCTCCGGAGCAAAGTGGTAGTATAACTTGAATGACCTGTAGACTTTCATTTGGTATTGCTGCACTATGATTTATTGTATTTTCTTTCTTATCTTAAGACTGGCTACATGTGGCCCTTATTTGTCCACATAGATATTCAGCCATTAGCTCAGTATTTCTGCATGCATGTCTTTTGTTTTTATCAAAGTATGCACAAAAATATGAAAGACTTTGATGATGTGTTTTCTTACAATGATAAGTCAAAGGCATACCATCCGGGACCAGAAGGCAGTATCTACTTCTCCTATCAGTGGCTACTGAAAATATGCTGATCAACAACTGCATATTGCAGTAGGTACTGCTGAAATACTTCCGAAACAGCTGACTCCACACTGCATTTTCAGTCTAGACTCAGTAGTGTACTGACGATCAACTGAATGTGCACTGCATTTCAGGCTAGAATCAGTAGTCTACTGACTCTCAACTAAATGTTAATAGATTCCAGAAATTATACACTCTGTGCAGCAGTATAGATGCAGTAGTCTACTGACCATCTACTGGTATGACTCTGTCCATTCACGGATTATTTACCTGATGCTTCTAAGACAGTCCATAGTGTGAATGTCAGTATGGTTGTGAAGAGCAATCAAAAGATTCAGTAATGTAATAATGAAACTATCCAGTGTTTGTGGAGACAAGCATACTTCACCCCTTTGCATATGAATATCTTATTCAGTGCCAGTAATGGATACACATGGATGTTGGGGTGTATGAAAGTAACAAATTACTCACTGACTTTATATAGGGTACAAATATACTGAATCATCAAGTATTCTTTTGGTCCCCATCATGACATATTTTTTTTTACATAGTATCCATGTATCGTTGATACCGTAATCTCTCGCGTATAAGGCGCACCTCGCGTATAAGGCGCACCTAGAGTTGAAGAATATTGTCAAAAAAATCAAAAAATCATAACTTTGGTTCTACTGAATGGATTTTCAAAATTCAAAAAGCTATGTGTAGCTAGGGCCCCCCACACCCCCTTGAACCCCCCTATGTTATTTTTTGAGTTAGGGGGAGTGTAACATATCAAAATAAAGCTCTTGGTGTCCCCCTTGTGGATCCAGAAAGAACTAAAACCCCTCGTATAAGACGCGCCTTATACGCGGGAGATTACGGTAATTACAAAGTGCTTGTCTCATCACCTGAACATAGCAGCACTCTATAGATATGTCTACTCTTACCCTTTTGTTATGGTAAGAGTTACCCAGTACTAATGAATCAATACTGCCCTAGCCCCCTCCTACATAATTTGCATGCACTACTAGGAAGTAGTAACCGCTTCAAATAGCTGATGGGGCGGTGGCTCAGGGGGCTAATGCGTTGGTAGAGTAATCAGAAGATCCCAAGTTCAAATCCAGCAAGGACCACCTAGAGAGGCATTGGTAGTGCCAGTACTAGAACAGCGGCTGCTTCTTTTATGCTTCTACCTGCCCCCAGCAGTAGTTTTCAGTATGATCTACTGCACAACTACTGCTATAGCAGCAGCCATGCAATAGTGCTGATTGAACACTGCCCCAACCCCATATATGGTCATGCAGCATTAAATAAGTAGATACTGTTCAACTGCTGCCATCTTATTTACATAATTGGGACAACTGATTCAATACTGCTTGCATGCTGCTAATACTACTCTTCTACTACTGTACCACTGCTGCAAGTTTTGTTGTGCTGAGCAGTAGAATGACAGTAGATGCTGATACAATACTGTTTCTGATGCTGCTTTCACACTGAATCACTACTGTCACACCACACTGTTTCCCAGCTGCTTTAGTGCTGCATTTCTACTTCATTTTGGTCCGGGATACGAATATGAGGATTGTTATTTACCATAACATGAACCCATTGACAAGCTCACAGTACTCTTAATTCCATATTACCCACAAGTTAGCTCTGACTTTTTAAAGAAAATGTAATGCCCATCGATTAACAATAAGTAGTTTTGGTACATTCGTCTGGCAGGTAATAAGTCACTATAGGACCTTTTGGAGCTGACTGGATGGTATAGTGGTAGAGAATGGCAACCGATGATAGTTCTTTTTTTTCTCTCAATATTTTACAGAGACTACTACACAAGCATTCTTCGTGTTTCCTATTGTGGCCCTAGTCTTCTTCCTCTTTTGTGCTATGAAACACAAGCACAGACATGGCAGGCCAATTAGAGAATGCCCAAGGGCCTGCTGTGATGGTCTGTGTAACCTTGTGTCATCATTCGTAAGACTCGTTTCAAACTTAGGCCCTCAGCGCAATGCACCTACCCAGACCTCAACACAGGGTAAGAGCTAAGGTTTAAATAATACATGATTAATTAATGAAGTCAAGGTTTAAGCTCTTGAATGGTGTTAAACTGATGCCATAAGATAAATCTACCTCGGTATTTATACTTTAACTCCTAAGTTGAACACATTTACTTTGATTCTAAACCACAAATGTTATGCCCTATGTGAACTATATAAAGACTTTTTTGGCCTTGGAAATTCTCTTTGTTTGTTCAAATAAATGATAAATGTTATTTTTCAGCTGCCAGGCCTGCTGTAGTCCTCGCTACCAGTGTAAGCTTAGTCTCTGTGCAAGTGAACACACCATCAGTTGCAACCACATCAAATAGAGCATCTTCTGAATCAAACATTTGGTTTACACCTAGTGCAGATGGTGCACCACCAACCTATGCAGGACATGGCAGCTTTGACCCTATCCCAACTCCTACGATACAGTCAGAAATAGGAGATCCCTCATTACCACCGCCATCATATGAAGAAGCCATGGCTACAAACCTGCAGGATGGCTCTATCAGATTACCCAAAGAACCCGTAAGTAACACTTTAAGAACTCTACCCTTGGTAAGAGGGATTTTAGGCAAAAGGTGACACTTGGTGAGAAGGATTATGGTCAAAAGTTAGTACTTTACTCTCAAAGCTACTCTGAGAATGAGGACTTTTGGTCAAAAGTGGCAAATTTCTAATAAAAATTCCAACAATTGACAGTTACCTGGATGAGTAAGTTTGAAATTTGAGAAAAGTGACCCTTGGTGAGAGGGATTTTGTCAAGAATTTACCCTTTTTGAGAGAGATTTTGACAAAAATTAGACCCTTGGTGAGAGGGGATTTGTTGTCTATGACAGTCTGTACATGTGATATGAAGACTGGGTTTCTGCAATACCGGTAACCAATTATGGTTATGTGGGACTGGCTTTCTGTGATAGCCTGTAATATGGGAACTGGGTTTCAGTAAGAGAATGAATGAGTTTTAGTGAAAGTCTAAGATGGGATTTGATAACTGTTACATGAATATATGATTTATTACCTCCCAGAAAATAGTGAATGGGAGTAGTAAACTACCTTTATAAAAGCCTGGTTTCATTGTCTTGCTATCCACCTGAATGCATTTAGTAACTTTTCTTGTAACCTCTCTTGCAGCCACCAAAGTATGAATCGGTTGCCTAACACCGACGATGAAGCTCATAGAAGGTTACATATCAACCCTGTACTACAATAACATAAGGAATAATTTATTGGCACAGAGATGAATCAAATGTAAATAGGATATACCGTTTCCATTGCTGCTATTCAACTGTAGAGACTAGCCCATTGAGTAGTAAAGCATGGCACGAATAGGTGGTCTGCATTGGAGTTTATACATTCAGGCTATGTGGATACATATCAAGTTTATTCACTCTTTTATGGTGGAATGTGTACATAACAAACCGTGACTTATTGTTCAAAGAATATACGTTTAATGTACTTAACAACTTATGGCAGATACACTGTTGAGCACATAAAGTTACGACCGGATTATATTGCTTAATTTCATGTCAACCAGTGAAGACTGTAGGGGTACATGAGATACTGTATTTACAGGTAAACTCACATTCCAATGTGACGACTGCTGGTCCAGTTGCTCTGTTGAACACACATTATTTATAAAACTGACACTGAGGGCACTCACACGAGTTAATTACCACATTGTGATATATGAATGATATCGGCTTCCTTCCCTTTATTTTCCCCAAGGAAGAAGTGGACAGATATTGTGATACATGGGTATAATAATTATTATGTGAATATTCCATTAAATCCCACCGAAACCTCATCTGCAAATATAATCTAGAATTGCAAGGAAGTCACTAAAGAGTATGAACATGCTATTATGATTGTTCTGTACTTGATTCTGTATTGTAATTTGTTTCCAATGTTACTTTATTTATAGCAACCATGAAAAGTGACAAAGCTAGTCATTGATAGAGTATTTCATAGTACAATATAACTGAAAATGTCAAAGAGACGTTGATTATTGTGTAGCCAGGATAGACTTTAAGAAGCTCATCCATTTATGTCGGGAGACCGAGACTTGGTAATCACTATAGCTTTAGGGAACACGTCTTGATATGCATATTTATAATGGATTATTAAAAAGCAAAGTGTTTTATTTTGTGCAATGAAATATTTTCGTTATAGTGCTGCCGCTTTGTTTTGTTTTTCTGCACTACTGCTTGCAGCCAGTCCTGTTTGCAAGTTTGTATTACCCACTACTATAGGTCATTTCTTGCACTCAATATATACAATGAATGATTGATTTCTCCATTTCATTTAGTGTTTGGTCACTTACCTATCTCAGGGTGTCCGGCGATCCTACTTTTTCCTATTTAGACAATACACTACCAGGTACACCCACCCACACCACAGGTGTGGGCACCCACCCTCCCACCAGTGGAACCATAGAGCCCATAGCCTAAGTGCCCTCACACAGGGCAACCAGCAGTGGGGCTCCCACTGGGGTGCAAGGTAAGGACCCCTTACCATGTCCCCAGGGGGTGACTAGTCCCAGTCTTGTTAGGCACAGGTAATGTTGTTTCAGGGGAACCAGCATTAGGGTACTAGCCATTCCAGATTCCACTTTTTAGGTCAAACACCACACTGACCAATGAGGCATGACTTGGGGTGGCACCACAGGGCTTCATCCAATGAGGCCCCAAGGAAGAGATTTTACTTTGGAACCCTTACACCACAAACGAAAGCGTTACAGGTTTTGGAGGGAAACCCTACCTGTATATAAGGGGTGGTGTACAGGGATTGATCCAGATTGCGTGGTCGTGATTGGAACTGTGAGTACTGCCTCGTCTTCACCACTACTTTTTCCTATTTTTTTTAGGATTTTGCTATTTTTCCTACTTTTTCTCCAAAATACCTACTTTTTTATTTTGCTTTGGCCCGTGCAATATAAAAATACCGTTAGTTGCTTTGAAGCACATCTTGCTTGTGTCAGTACATGTTTATAGTAACTTATGTCAAGTGAAATCAACCCTCAAGTCTTAATGTGTGCCATGCATAGGCTATTGTAGTTCCCAGTGAGGTACCTGAGGGAACTTAGCACAGGCATGGTAAATTATTAAGGAGTACCTAATTTTATTACCAAAGCTATGGCATGTGAATGATTTTCCTCCTCTTATATGTTTTATCCATTTAGTCTCGTACTGGCTAGTAACATTACTTTGGGTAGATAGCAAATTCTGTAATATCATTTGCATTATTATCTGGTACTCAAATTTTGCCATGTCTGTCGTGCTCCTTTAGTACTTGCAAGAAACTGAGTAATGGAGTTGTAGCGCTACTACATTTAGCCTCCACATGGTTTATGAATAGTGCATTTTGACTGTTATCTAAGATATCTATGACTCCGCATGTGAGTTGTATCATTGCAATTTGCAGTATTTGCAGTTCTAGCCCATGTGTCAAGGGTTAAGCATACTGGTTTTGCTAAAGCCAGATTTGGAAGCACACAGCGCCACTTTGAAAAGAAAAGTGCTAGTGCAGCAGCTAGTGCATTTGTATCAGATGGTGCAGAACCAACCATAAGTGACAAAACAGTACCCAGTGCAAGCACCTCTGCTAAGCCTAGTTCATTCATGGTGCAAACAGCTTCCCAGCAAGAACAGACTGCCATTGCTGAAATCCTATGGGCCCACAAAGTATGTGAGAGCAACTTCAGCTTTGGGTCTTGTGAAGGATTATGACTTATTTAGGAGAATGTTTCCCTGTGAGAGTGATATTGTGACATACCCTCTGTGTAGTACATGAATACATTGTACAAAAACTGTGTCTTTTAAGTAAGTTCTATACAGGGGTTTCACAAAATTGGTACCTCATAGATCTTGTATGGTAGCCATGTTGAGGCAAAACATTTGCCATAGACTTATCATTACACGTTTCACCTGTTAGTGTGCTGAAATAACTAGCCAATTTCTCAATCTAGGATCAGTAATCCCAATACATTGGCAACAATTCATGACGAAGAAACAATTTACTGTTTTATTTCACAAATTGTGCTCCAACATGGCTACTGTACATCATTTTGATGTAGCAGACTCACAGTAAATGCCTTCATGAAACCACTGTATATCATGTTTCATATACCAATGATACAGGTACAAACTGAGCACTATTTAAATATGTTCTGGAATATTATCCTAATAGATTCTACATATAAGTTTATCAATTCTGAGGATAAATAGGTTTGTTACACATGCATTGTTTATTCTACATATGTCCTATTTTTTCTTATATTTTCCTACTTTTGTTCTACTTTAGTCCTACTTTTTGAAAGTTTTCAGTCCTACTTTTGTCCTACTTTTTCAAAGGGGTCTGCCGGACACCCTGCTATCTGCTTGTGTATAAACTCCCTGCAGTGTTATGTGCCAGGAGCTTGATTTGTCTTGTCAGTGCTTATTACAATAATTTTGCTCAAAACCAAAGTTGTCGTTGAGTCGTGGTCTCTTATAACCGAGCGCTGAATCTCAGCTTAGCTTATTTACAGCTGGATATAAAGAATCTGTATCACTGGTGTGTATATTTACAAGTGATCTCACCACCTCTTGAATAATAAGGTGGGAGTCTGTACATCTTATATCCACTATTTTCTTGTAAAAAATCATTTGCGTATGAAAATGCACCATTTTCACAATAAATTATTTATCAAAAATTGAAGAATTCTTCTTTCTTTTTTGGTTAGCCATAATTCTGGAGAGACCAGAATTATTGACAACATACTGATTAATGACTTTGAGAATAACGTCAACTTTCGTAATTTGCTTCTCATTTTAGCTATATTGGGAATCTTGAAATACAGATAAATCAAATTTTAGGAAATTGCCCGGATATAATCATTGAATCAATTTCTCAGTATAGACTATAGGAAATTGTTCATCTTGATCTGCTTGCTTTAGCCATGGCTTATAATTATGCGGGTTTTAAGATAAAGAGGTCGTAACACCGCACTATACAAAGGTAGCGGATTGTCCAATGGGTGACGCCATTTCTGAAACTGATTCCCAGCGGTTATCACTGATAACACTTATCAAATGAGTACCACCTGCCCCCCCCCCCCGAGAGGACCGCAGTGAATACTTGGTGCTATTTCATTGGCCGACAATTAAACCAGCTAAGTCGGTATACAGACGTATCCAGGTACACACATCACGTAATCCACTGTTTCCCTGACCCACATTGCCCCATCTGTAGAAGGTATGCCCTTTTGTGAGCTAGCTAAGATCTTATTGTCTGGGTTTCTGATCATGATTAATATTAGAGATTTCGATTGTAGATCATTTGGATAATTTTATGCAAAAATGACAAATGCTGTATTCACATGGAAGCCTTGCCATCACGAACTACAATGTTTTTTATAGTTAGTCTTTCAACTCCAACAAACTTCTTTATTTGCTACAAGTACATCTACTCTACACACTATGATGACAATAAGGTAAATCTATAGCCGGTTTCGCTTGAGTCTGAAATAGATTCATAAGAGGTAATATGAGAAAGATGTAGATAGACATAAGGTATAAACGCTTGCTATATTTTAGCATATTCATTCCAAAGACCACAAATTTATGAACCACAACCATTCTTTAAAGGGGAATAGAAAAATCTTTGGTCGTTCGCATCCTCTCTACAAAATGAAATCTGTAGACCAACCTTTTGTTACATTCACCCCAAGGGATGAAATGCGACAGACCATACTCATGTATTTTTTTCACTTATAAATCCGATACTTTCACTGGGTTTGTACTTGGCAGTGGGGGACATGTGTTTCCTATTTTGACTACGTGAATTCATTGCACCAAACTTGACAGAAATTAACAGAACAGACCCCAGTAGGCCTATCTGTGAATCCCCATATCTGGGGGTGTGGATGGGGGGGTCCCCCATGTCACATGTCGATTTTAAAAAATGGACATGTCCCCATGTCAATTAGAAATTGTCATGTTATCATGTCGATTTTAAGAAATTGTCCATGTCCCATGTCACTAAGCCTAAAATAGTCCATGTCGCCATGTCAATTTTAGTGGTCCACACCCATATATCTCTTGCATTCGCTGCTTACGGATTATAATTGATTGTTCAACCCGTAGAACTTAAAAATCTTTTGATATAACGGTATTAGGAATTCATTTTTTTAGTTACTTTTGATGTCACTGGTATCCTAGCTACTGACACTATGATGTCATAGTAGAACTTTGCCTTCAAAAGTTCATTCAAGCGGTAGCTGCCGATGCAGGACGACGGATTGATATTACCGTTTCAAATGGAATTCATCAAAATAATGATTTTAGGGTTTCTATTATTAGATTATTATTAGATTATTATACGATATATGCACTCTTATTGAAATAAATAACTGATATACACCCAAATGTAGGTGGAATTTGATATTCAAAAGTTGTTTCTCTTTACTTTGTCCTCTAGATATCCTTAGGCGCACAGGAGCAGCTCCCGATACAACAGGACTGCTAGAATATATCCTCATTGGCATTGCCTTCCTTTGTAGTGGCCTACTGACTGCCAATACCCGAATCAGGAATACTATAAGCAGATTCATCAAAAATCGTTTCGAAGGAAGGGATCAACCAGAGTCATTTCGAGGTATTAAAGGAATTCTCCTCAATCGTCCAAAATGGTACCGACAATGGAGAGCTAAGATCACCATAACAGAATTTATTGGCTAGACAGTTGCATATATCCCCTTTACTAATAAATGTATCATCATGTTATTTAGTGGCAGTTTGAGTGAGTCAGTGAGTGTCTGCTTTTTAAATGTTTGCAAGATGAACCTGTCAATGTTACCTCACCGTTAGTAAACAAACATAATGTCAAACATCCCTCCATTTCATTCTCTCTCTTTGCAATCCCCTACATAGGCTCCTGACAATCACCCCTTTATCATTTATGAATACCAGCTTGATGATTGCGTGTTATTTCTCAGTTTCAGATACTGAGCCAATGGCACCAGGACCAGATACATCTGTAAGTGAATGGAGGCCTTTAGAAATGGAGACACCTGCTACCACAAATGTTTCTACACCACACATTGTTCCCTCTGCTCCTTCTAGAGATATCGCTATTACAGACAGCCTACCAGGTGCACCCCCAACCTATGAAGAACGTGGGTATTTTGAACTTGTGGTGCCCAGTGCACCAGTAATTAGACCAACAGAGCATCACGGAAATACCCCCTCTCTGCCACCACCTCCGTCATATCAGCAGGCCATAGCTGGAGACTTCTGATGGCATCTTGATGGCGGAGAGCTCAAAGAATACCCTAGGATGGCTATCAGGCCAATGGCTGTATTAATAGGATTGGAAACTGATTTTGATATTTGGTCGTAAAATACTTTTAACCTTAAGTACTGCTTTCACCGTTTGGACTCGAGACGCCTAGGATCGTGCACCCCACCCGTCTGCAGTCAGCGTATCCGATACGATGACAGGGCACCCACGGTCAGCCTATCGGATACGCTGACTTTCCTGTCACTGGTCACCCATCCTGTATACAACCAATAGGGACAGTATCATTAGGGTTTAGGGCTGTTCCTCTAGTTCTATAAGAAGAGAGGGATGTTATCATGGTTTTAATAAGCCATGGTTTCTTCTTTTCAAACCATGATAACATTCCTCTCTTCTTATAGAACTAGAGGAACAACCCTAAACCCTAATGATACTGTCCCTATTGGTTGTATACAGGATTTTTAACCAATTTGGAATAGCATAGAATTAGATTAGACTATAATAAAAAATAACATAGAATTATGCCCCACAGGGCTATCAATTTAAAATTGATATTTTAGGGAATAGAATAGAATTTTGCCCCGCAGGGCTATCAATTTAAAATTGATACTTTAGGGAATAGAATAGAATTTTGCCCCGCAGGGCTATCAATATGAAATTGATGCTTTATTAAGGGTTATAATAGAAGGTTTGAATTGATAGCCCTGCGGGGCAAAATTCTATTCTATTCCCTAAAGTATCAATTTTAAATTGATAGCCCTGCGGGGCAAAATTCTATTCTATTCCCTAAAGTATCAATTTTAAGTTGATAGCCCTGCGGGGGAAAATTCTATCCTATTCCTTAAAGTATCAATTTTAAATTAATAGCCCTGCGGGGCAAGATTCTATTCTGATCCTATATTAGTAGCCCTGCGGGGCAAGATTCTTTTCTATACCTGGTCTATGGTATAGAATTCTATTCTATATATATAGGAATAGGATAGAAGCTTATATAGGAGAAACCCAGTTCCAAGCATTATATACTACACTCAGAGTAACAATCACAGAAAGGGTGTTCAAGGTTATGTGTGGTGCAAT